>CM050322.1:22779055-22929055 GCA_027475135.1 Bactrocera correcta
AGTGATCCGGATTTTCGCGGACACTTGATTTGGACATGTTTGCCGTCAACAGCTCCTACAACATGAGGCATTCCTGTCTTGATGTAAAATGAATCGGCTATTTCCCTCCACTCATGTTCATTTGGTTGCGCCAAGTATATTCGTGAAAGTTCATCCCAAATGGCTGCGGATGTTTCCAATAAAATTTTGCCAATTGTTGATACTCCTACTCGAAAAGCCCAAGCCAAAATCTGGCGGCAAACTCCATGGGCCAAATATCTATTGTAAGAGTTGATGAAAATATGTATTTATTTATTATAAAATTTACAAACAAAATGTACTTACACTAATGTTATTGCCAGGCGACATTCTGCTGGTATTGGACGACGTATATGAAACTGTTTCGCTATACGCCTTTTAATTAAGCTTAGAAGAAGCTTAAATTTATCCACTTGCATCCGAGTAGCTTTTTGGAACTGAGAGGAATCATTGTTTTTTTATATAGATGAACAAATTATTGAAAAAACCATGCAGCTCTCTCTCATTTTCCGCATATATAGGAATCGTCCACACCCGTGTTTTTTTATCACTTATCGCGCACAAGCTTAAAATATTAATTAATTTCTTTTTGGCAACTAGAAGTAAAAGCAATTGTTGCAATCTTTTTTTTCTTTCCACTTCCATTTTAAAAATTTTTAAATTTCAATTTCAATTATTTATTGCAATCAGCTGATTGTCAAAATTTACTGCACATGTGTTTTGGCTGGAAAAAATAGTGCAGATCTGCATGCAGAATATCTGTTCGGACGGAAACTTGTGTTTCCATTTAAAATCTGGCAAACGAAAACACATTGAAAACCAGTTTTCACTGAAAGCTTACATTCCAATCATTATAATCGGAGCCTGCTCTAGTTTAATCGATTTGAGCTGTCATTTGATATTGTTATATTAGGGGGATTCTCTTGCTCATGCAACACCTTTGCACGATGCACGAATTGCAGAATTTTCCTGTTGGTGCAACGGCACAAAAACAACACAAGCATAAAATTATTTGCAATGGTATAAATCTCCCTATTGATATTGAAAAATGGAAAGGCAAAAATAAAAAAAAGACATTTGTGGAGTGATAGCGGAGAAGCCCTACTCATTGAATTGTGGCAAAACAAAATTAGTGCTCTTCGTGGGCCAATATTAAGGCATTCAAAACTTACCATTCTCCTTGCTCAAAATGTAAACAAACAATTAAATTTGTGAGTTGTCAGTGAAAACTCATCGAAAACACACATTGTCGGTTCGAACGACTTAGATTCCACAACTTACATTTGTGTTTTGAAGATGTTTTTAATGTCGGTCCAAACATTGTACATATATGCGTATTGAGCAATAGCAACATTGTTCAAAAGAAATCAAAAAAAAGATGACTGATTTCTACGGGCTCAACTTTTGACAAATTTTGTTCACTACGGGCGGTATCTAAGAAAGGGACGAGCGGAAATCGCTGTTTCTGCTATTATTCACGCGAAGTTCTCGATAAGGCTGATTGTTGTTTATTTTGTCCTACAAACTTAAGTAGCATCGCGCAAGCTGGTAATACTTTCGGAACGAAGGTGCTACGTTAATTCCTTTGCAAATGTCTCTCCACCGGTCCTTTAACCACCCAAATGCATTTTCCACGACAATACGAGCACTACTTATGTAGATAACAATTAAAATATTCGTCTTCGTTAATGTGCCGATGTACGGTTTATACAACTTCGGCAAAAAAAAGAGTACGCTGCATCACCAACATATACTAATAGCATTTCGATATCAGAAACAACCGTAACGTCCCTTGGAAGAATGTTTTTAGAGTCCTTATTATTTGAAAACCGCTGCATCGTGTTCACTTCCTGGGCATTAAATACATACGTCTCTGAACTTACAAGTGCTTAATTATTTCTATATATTAATATTATATATACATACATAAGTATGTAATAGTAAGAAGTATTTTTTTAAAACGACTGACATGTAATGCAAACTGCGTAGTATGCTTAATGCAACCAGTTCTAAAATGCTGCTCAGTCACAGCAAAATTCGCATTAAAGAAATCTTGGTTGCTGTTTATTTTGGGGTAAAATTCAATTGGATTGAGTCGGTTATTTAAAGTTAATTTGTTTCTTTTTTTTATTATTTAATAAGATAAAATTGGTGTCAATTGTAACTGGTAATTTAATTACTCTGATTTGATTATTAAATTATAAATATTGTATAATCAAAAATATCTCGGCTGGTAGGTATGTAGTTGTAAGTAGTGATTTTTAAAAATTTGTATTTAGTACAAACTGTTCTTTTTTAATCCAGTAGATAAGATAACGAGGAAGTTGCAACAAGTACTTTGATGTTGCTAGTGGGAGTTTTGCTGGACATGGAAGTAGAATTTTCAGCAAGGGTCAAGTTCTTAGAGAGATGCAGAAAGTTCTCCCGGGCTTTAACACATGAGGGAATAGATTTCCCGAAAATGTCTGAATTTATTGACCACCTATAAGCGCAACAGCGGCATAACTAAACCGGCCGTAACGCTACCATATGGACATTTTTTAACGAATTTGATGCAGTATATGGCGTTCTTAATTCTATCAATTTGCTACTAAATATTGGAATAAATTAAAACTCTGACCGACTTGAACATATTATTATAAAACTGTAACTAGATTTTACATTTAATTTTAAGATATTGATCTCCAAACTTGTTGAATTAATAGCAAAATATATTTTAATGTGAATAGTTTTGTTTTATTAATGTTTAATAAGTTATATGTATGTATATATTTATGAAAATAAATGTATTAAATCTAGGATGCCAACAAAGTTTCCAAACTATTTCTCATTTGAATATCAACATAGTCTTTGCTATCAGCAATTGGGGTACTCACAACGTGTCGATGCTTTAGTAAAATCATAAAATCATAAGTTTTTATGCTAGTGTAAAAAACACTGGTACGTGGAATCCGCCTGTAGCAGTGTCAATTTAAACATATTTTCCGAATCACCGCAGACGCAGACATAGACACAGACGCAGACGCAGACACAGACACAGACACAGACACAGACACAAGACAAAGACACAGACACAGACTGGACGGAAACGTAAAATTGAAGAATTACTAGAAAGCTCGAATAGAGACTTTCAAAGAGTGACGACGTTAGCCGAGGAGATATTGGTCGGTAGCACGGAGAAATCTGCAATGCAATTATTTTTTGAAAGCCTTGCCAAGCAGGCGGAGGGAACTAATTTAAATAGCCTGGAAATGTCGGAGATACAACTCAAAATTTCTCAAACGTTCCACCAATTTTTAGTGAATCGTCGACAATAAGTTTTTCATTAATATATTTTATAACATCTATCATTTTAAATAAAAGGCCATTCATTTAAAATATATAAAAAAGTACAAAGTTATTTATTTATTTTGTAGTTGTTGTTTTTGTTATTTCAGCGCAAACAATTTTAAGGAATACAAATCCATACAGGTTACGTAGAACATTTATTGAATTATTTACTTATTTATTAAAGAAGAGATAATTTTTAAGAACATCTCGGGTATCAAAAGCACTTTGTCTTGCGTTAGCGCTTGATAATATCGTACTCTGATGTAATGGCTCTACAAATTGTCTCCACTGCCCTTCAATTAGAATGCCACTTTCATTTACGTGGTCAACGAAGTTGTTGGGACAATAGAATTCGGCGTTATGGAACTTTACAAAATTATGTAAAAGTAATGTAGCTCTAACTATGGTATTGGCATTTTCGGGAAACATATCCAAAGAATTATTGAGAACTCGCCATCTAGCCACTAAAATGCCAAATGTATTTTCAATTGTAACCCGCGCTCTGGATAAACATTTATTGAAGTGGTCTTTGTTTGCTTCCAAACACTTTCCCGGATATGGCCTCATCAAATGTTTTGTCAACGGAAAAGCAGCATCTCCCACATAATAAAATGGGAATTTTATCGCACTACGTGGAAGATTTTCTGCTTCTGGTAGGTTCATTGTTCCGTTTAATATTCTATTTCCAAAACCACTGATTTTTAACACTCCGCCATCACTTTGGCTTCCGTAAGCTCCAATGTCTACTGCGGTGAATGTATATTTGCTATCACAAACGGCTAACAACACAATACTAAAATATTGCTTATAATTAAAATACAGTGATCCGGATTTTCGCGGACACTTGATTTGGACATGTTTGCCGTCAACAGCTCCTACAACATGAGGCATTCCTGTCTTGATGTAAAATGAATCGGCTATTTCCCTCCACTCATGTTCATTTGGTTGCGCCAAGTATATTCGTGAAAGTTCATCCCAAATGGCTGCGGATGTTTCCAATAAAATTTTGCCAATTGTTGATACTCCTACTCGAAAAGCCCAAGCCAAAATCTGGCGGCAAACTCCATGGGCCAAATATCTATTGTAAGAGTTGATGAAAATATGTATTTATTTATTATAAAATTTACAAACAAAATGTACTTACACTAATGTTATTGCCAGGCGACATTCTGCTGGTATTGGACGACGTATATGAAACTGTTTCGCTATACGCCTTTTAATTAAGCTTAGAAGAAGCTTGAATTTATCCACTTGCATCCGAGTAGCTTTTTGGAACTGAGAGGAATCATTGTTTTTTTATATAGATGAACAAATTATTGAAAAAACCATGCAGCTCTCTCTCATTTTCCGCATATATAGGAATCGTCCACACCCGTGTTTTTTTATCACTTATCGCGCACAAGCTTAAAATATTAATTAATTTCTTTTTGGCAACTAGAAGTAAAAGCAATTGTTGCAATCTTTTTTTTCTTTCCACTTCCATTTTAAAAATTTTTAAATTTCAATTTCAATTATTTATTGCAATCAGCTGATTGTCAAAATTTACTGCACATGTGTTTTGGCTGGAAAAAATAGTGCAGATCTGCATGCAGAATATCTGTTCGGACGGAAACTTGTGTTTCCATTTAAAATCTGGCAAACGAAAACACATTGAAAACCAGTTTTCACTGAAAGCTTACATTCCAATCATTATAATCGGAGCCTGCTCTAGTTTAATCGATTTGAGCTGTCATTTGATATTGTTATATTAGGGGGATTCTCTTGCTCATGCAACACCTTTGCACGATGCACGAATTGCAGAATTTTCCTGTTGGTGCAACGGCACAAAAACAACACAAGCATAAAATTATTTGCAATGGTATAAATCTCCCTATTGATATTGAAAAATGGAAAGGCAAAAATAAAAAAAAGACATTTGTGGAGTGATAGCGGAGAAGCCCTACTCATTGAATTGTGGCAAAACAAAATTAGTGCTCTTCGTGGGCCAATATTAAGGCATTCAAAACTTACCATTCTCCTTGCTCAAAATGTAAACAAACAATTAAATTTGTGAGTTGTCAGTGAAAACTCATCGAAAACACACATTGTCGGTTCGAACGACTTAGATTCCACAACTTACATTTGTGTTTTGAAGATGTTTTTAATGTCGGTCCAAACATTGTACATATATGCGTATTGAGCAATAGCAACATTGTTCAAAAGAAATCAAAAAAAAGATGACTGATTTCTACGGGCTCAACTTTTGACAAATTTTGTTCACTACGGGCGGTATCTAAGAAAGGGACGAGCGGAAATCGCTGTTTCTGCTATTATTCACGCGAAGTTCTCGATAAGGCTGATTGTTGTTTATTTTGTCCTACAAACTTAAGTAGCATCGCGCAAGCTGGTAATACTTTCGGAACGAAGGTGCTACGTTAATTCCTTTGCAAATGTCTCTCCACCGGTCCTTTAACCACCCAAATGCATTTTCCACGACAATACGAGCACTACTTATGTAGATAACAATTAAAATATTCGTCTTCGTTAATGTGCCGATGTACGGTTTATACAACTTCGGCAAAAAAAAGAGTACGCTGCATCACCAACATATACTAATAGCATTTCGATATCAGAAACAACCGTAACGTCCCTTGGAAGAATGTTTTTAGAGTCCTTATTATTTGAAAACCGCTGCATCGTGTTCACTTCCTGGGCATTAAATACATACGTCTCTGAACTTACAAGTGCTTAATTATTTCTATATATTAATATTATATATACATACATAAGTATGTAATAGTAAGAAGTATTTTTTTAAAACGACTGACATGTAATGCAAACTGCGTAGTATGCTTAATGCAACCAGTTCTAAAATGCTGCTCAGTCACAGCAAAATTCGCATTAAAGAAATCTTGGTTGCTGTTTATTTTGGGGTAAAATTCAATTGGATTGAGTCGGTTATTTAAAGTTAATTTGTTTCTTTTTTTTATTATTTAATAAGATAAAATTGGTGTCAATTGTAACTGGTAATTTAATTACTCTGATTTGATTATTAAATTATAAATATTGTATAATCAAAAATATCTCGGCTGGTAGGTATGTAGTTGTAAGTAGTGATTTTTAAAAATTTGTATTTAGTACAAACTGTTCTTTTTTAATCCAGTAGATAAGATAACGAGGAAGTTGCAACAAGTACTTTGATGTTGCTAGTGGGAGTTTTGCTGGACATGGAAGTAGAATTTTCAGCAAGGGTCAAGTTCTTAGAGAGATGCAGAAAGTTCTCCCGGGCTTTAACACATGAGGGAATAGATTTCCCGAAAATGTCTGAATTTATTGACCACCTATAAGGGCAACAGCGGCATAACTAAACCGGCCGTAACGCTACCATATGGACATTTTTTAACGAATTTGATGCAGTATATGGCGTTCTTAATTCTATCAATTTGCTACTAAATATTGGAATAAATTAAAACTCTGACCGACTTGAACATATTATTATAAAACTGTAACTAGATTTTACATTTAATTTTAAGATATTGATCTCCAAACTTGTTGAATTAATAGCAAAATATATTTTAATGTGAATAGTTTTGTTTTATTAATGTTTAATAAGTTATATGTATGTATATATTTATGAAAATAAATGTATTAAATCTAGGATGCCAACAAAGTTTCCAAACTATTTCTCATTTGAATATCAACATAGTCTTTGCTATCAGCAATTGGGGTACTCACAACGTGTCGATGCTTTAGTAAAATCATAAAATCATAAGTTTTTATGCTAGTGTAAAAAACACTGGTACGTGGAATCCGCCTGTAGCAGTGTCAATTTAAACATATTTTCCGAATCACCGCAGACGCAGACATAGACACAGACGCAGACGCAGACACAGACACAGACACAGACACAGACACAAGACAAAGACACAGACACAGACTGGACGGAAACGTAAAATTGAAGAATTACTAGAAAGCTCGAATAGAGACTTTCAAAGAGTGACGACGTTAGCCGAGGAGATATTGGTCGGTAGCACGGAGAAATCTGCAATGCAATTATTTTTTGAAAGCCTTGCCAAGCAGGCGGAGGGAACTAATTTAAATAGCCTGGAAATGTCGGAGATACAACTCAAAATTTCTCAAACGTTCCACCAATTTTTAGTGAATCGTCGACAATAAGTTTTTCATTAATATATTTTATAACATCTATCATTTTAAATAAAAGGCCATTCATTTAAAATATATAAAAAAGTACAAAGTTATTTATTTATTTTGTAGTTGTTGTTTTTGTTATTTCAGCGCAAACAATTTTAAGGAATACAAATCCATACAGGTTACGTAGAACATTTATTGAATTATTTACTTATTTATTAAAGAAGAGATAATTTTTAAGAACATCTCGGGTATCAAAAGCACTTTGTCTTGCGTTAGCGCTTGATAATATCGTACTCTGATGTAATGGCTCTACAAATTGTCTCCACTGCCCTTCAATTAGAATGCCACTTTCATTTACGTGGTCAACGAAGTTGTTGGGACAATAGAATTCGGCGTTATGGAACTTTACAAAATTATGTAAAAGTAATGTAGCTCTAACTATGGTATTGGCATTTTCGGGAAACATATCCAAAGAATTATTGAGAACTCGCCATCTAGCCACTAAAATGCCAAATGTATTTTCAATTGTAACCCGCGCTCTGGATAAACATTTATTGAAGTGGTCTTTGTTTGCTTCCAAACACTTTCCCGGATATGGCCTCATCAAATGTTTTGTCAACGGAAAAGCAGCATCTCCCACATAATAAAATGGGAATTTTATCGCACTACGTGGAAGATTTTCTGCTTCTGGTAGGTTCATTGTTCCGTTTAATATTCTATTTCCAAAACCACTGATTTTTAACACTCCGCCATCACTTTGGCTTCCGTAAGCTCCAATGTCTACTGCGGTGAATGTATATTTGCTATCACAAACGGCTAACAACACAATACTAAAATATTGCTTATAATTAAAATACAGTGATCCGGATTTTCGCGGACACTTGATTTGGACATGTTTGCCGTCAACAGCTCCTACAACATGAGGCATTCCTGTCTTGATGTAAAATGAATCGGCTATTTCCCTCCACTCATGTTCATTTGGTTGCGCCAAGTATATTCGTGAAAGTTCATCCCAAATGGCTGCGGATGTTTCCAATAAAATTTTGCCAATTGTTGATACTCCTACTCGAAAAGCCCAAGCCAAAATCTGGCGGCAAACTCCATGGGCCAAATATCTATTGTAAGAGTTGATGAAAATATGTATTTATTTATTATAAAATTTACAAACAAAATGTACTTACACTAATGTTATTGCCAGGCGACATTCTGCTGGTATTGGACGACGTATATGAAACTGTTTCGCTATACGCCTTTTAATTAAGCTTAGAAGAAGCTTAAATTTATCCACTTGCATCCGAGTAGCTTTTTGGAACTGAGAGGAATCATTGTTTTTTTATATAGATGAACAAATTATTGAAAAAACCATGCAGCTCTCTCTCATTTTCCGCATATATAGGAATCGTCCACACCCGTGTTTTTTTATCACTTATCGCGCACAAGCTTAAAATATTAATTAATTTCTTTTTGGCAACTAGAAGTAAAAGCAATTGTTGCAATCTTTTTTTTCTTTCCACTTCCATTTTAAAAATTTTTAAATTTCAATTTCAATTATTTATTGCAATCAGCTGATTGTCAAAATTTACTGCACATGTGTTTTGGCTGGAAAAAATAGTGCAGATCTGCATGCAGAATATCTGTTCGGACGGAAACTTGTGTTTCCATTTAAAATCTGGCAAACGAAAACACATTGAAAACCAGTTTTCACTGAAAGCTTACATTCCAATCAATATAATCGGAGCCTGCTCTAGTTTAATCGATTTGAGCTGTCATTTGATATTGTTATATTAGGGGGATTCTCTTGCTCATGCAACACCTTTGCACGATGCACGAATTGCAGAATTTTCCTGTTGGTGCAACGGCACAAAAACAACACAAGCATAAAATTATTTGCAATGGTATAAATCTCCCTATTGATATTGAAAAATGGAAAGGCAAAAATAAAAAAAAGACATTTGTGGAGTGATAGCGGAGAAGCCCTACTCATTGAATTGTGGCAAAACAAAATTAGTGCTCTTCGTGGGCCAATATTAAGGCATTCAAAACTTACCATTCTCCTTGCTCAAAATGTAAACAAACAATTAAATTTGTGAGTTGTCAGTGAAAACTCATCGAAAACACACATTGTCGGTTCGAACGACTTAGATTCCACAACTTACATTTGTGTTTTGAAGATGTTTTTAATGTCGGTCCAAACATTGTACATATATGCGTATTGAGCAATAGCAACATTGTTCAAAAGAAATCAAAAAAAAGATGACTGATTTCTACGGGCTCAACTTTTGACAAATTTTGTTCACTACGGGCGGTATCTAAGAAAGGGACGAGCGGAAATCGCTGTTTCTGCTATTATTCACGCGAAGTTCTCGATAAGGCTGATTGTTGTTTATTTTGTCCTACAAACTTAAGTAGCATCGCGCAAGCTGGTAATACTTTCGGAACGAAGGTGCTACGTTAATTCCTTTGCAAATGTCTCTCCACCGGTCCTTTAACCACCCAAATGCATTTTCCACGACAATACGAGCACTACTTATGTAGATAACAATTAAAATATTCGTCTTCGTTAATGTGCCGATGTACGGTTTATACAACTTCGGCAAAAAAAAGAGTACGCTGCATCACCAACATATACTAATAGCATTTCGATATCAGAAACAACCGTAACGTCCCTTGGAAGAATGTTTTTAGAGTCCTTATTATTTGAAAACCGCTGCATCGTGTTCACTTCCTGGGCATTAAATACATACGTCTCTGAACTTACAAGTGCTTAATTATTTCTATATATTAATATTATATATACATACATAAGTATGTAATAGTAAGAAGTATTTTTTTAAAACGACTGACATGTAATGCAAACTGCGTAGTATGCTTAATGCAACCAGTTCTAAAATGCTGCTCAGTCACAGCAAAATTCGCATTAAAGAAATCTTGGTTGCTGTTTATTTTGGGGTAAAATTCAATTGGATTGAGTCGGTTATTTAAAGTTAATTTGTTTCTTTTTTTTATTATTTAATAAGATAAAATTGGTGTCAATTGTAACTGGTAATTTAATTACTCTGATTTGATTATTAAATTATAAATATTGTATAATCAAAAATATCTCGGCTGGTAGGTATGTAGTTGTAAGTAGTGATTTTTAAAAATTTGTATTTAGTACAAACTGTTCTTTTTTAATCCAGTAGATAAGATAACGAGGAAGTTGCAACAAGTACTTTGATGTTGCTAGTGGGAGTTTTGCTGGACATGGAAGTAGAATTTTCAGCAAGGGTCAAGTTCTTAGAGAGATGCAGAAAGTTCTCCCGGGCTTTAACACATGAGGGAATAGATTTCCCGAAAATGTCTGAATTTATTGACCACCTATAAGCGCAACAGCGGCATAACTAAACCGGCCGTAACGCTACCATATGGACATTTTTTAACGAATTTGATGCAGTATATGGCGTTCTTAATTCTATCAATTTGCTACTAAATATTGGAATAAATTAAAACTCTGACCGACTTGAACATATTATTATAAAACTGTAACTAGATTTTACATTTAATTTTAAGATATTGATCTCCAAACTTGTTGAATTAATAGCAAAATATATTTTAATGTGAATAGTTTTGTTTTATTAATGTTTAATAAGTTATATGTATGTATATATTTATGAAAATAAATGTATTAAATCTAGGATGCCAACAAAGTTTCCAAACTATTTCTCATTTGAATATCAACATAGTCTTTGCTATCAGCAATTGGGGTACTCACAACGTGTCGATGCTTTAGTAAAATCATAAAATCATAAGTTTTTATGCTAGTGTAAAAAACACTGGTACGTGGAGTGCCTACGCGCGGAAGAAGTTATACCCCTCAATGATAGTCTTTCTTAAATTCATATTTTTATAAATTTATTATGTACATTTTATAAAACAAAGTCAAAAAATTATCATTTCTGGGTTCTGACGGATTGATATCTAAAATATTTACAATTGGATTATGATAACTAAAATAAGATATGAAATGTCTTACATCTATTTTATCTATATTTCTCGCGAATACCGCATCAATAGTCGTACCTCCTTTTGTCGTAGGATCATTTCTTCCATTGCTCATTTCTAATAAAAATTTCTCTCTGAGGAATGCCAGATATGAAATGTCTTACATCTATTTTATCTATATTTCTCGCGAATACCGCATCAATAGTCGTACCTCCTTTTGTCGTAGGATCAGTTCTTCCATTGCTCATTTCTAATAAAAATTTCTCTCTGAGGAATGCCAGTAATGGTTCAGCTTCTGGCAATGAGAAATTTACATTGAAATCTCCCGCAAGGAGTATCGGTTACTCGCTATACTCTACTGGTTCTCCGATAATATCTGCATAAGCTTGCGAACCTGCAGTTGACAACGGTAATGAAGCTTTACCGTTGAACAATTTTATAACTCTCATCGAAGAATTTGGTGATATATGAATGGCAATTAAATTCAATTTTTTACTATTATGATTATCGCTAGTTTTAATTTTGCATTCTACCGCACACAAATCGCCAATTTTTATTGAAGTTGATATCGTCACATCAGCATCACTCGCGTACGGAGCCTTTATATCTAAATGTGGAGTGAGAATAAGACAACGCCTGAATTTCTTGTTTCATTTCGTTGAAATCTTACAATGAAATCAAAATTTGGTACGGATACAGGAGGCTCGTTGTCGTTCATAAATGTTTCTGATAACATCAAGATGTTTGACTGTTTAAACACTCTATCTGAACAATTGCGGAAAGGGTAGATAAAAAAAAGCACTCAGAACTAAAAACGTTCAACCCGAACTGAACAGAAGCTTCAATAGACCCCAAGTCAACAACAACAACAATTTAAATAGAAGCTTTTTCAAAGCACAATCGTTCACATCTGAACAGAACCAATTTACGACATGCGAACTATGTACAGGAGGGCATAAACTCAAAGCTTGCGAGAAGTTTAAAAAATTAAATATAAACGAAAGGAACAACTTTGTCAGGTGAAAAAGACTCTGTAAAAACTGCTTGTCCCACTCACACAATCTTAATACTTGCGAAAGCAAATTTAATTGCGTATATTGCCACAAAGGGCATCATTCTATGTTACATCTCGATAACTTTCCTAACACCTCTCAAAGTAGCGCTTTCTCAAAAACAGCCACGGGTTTAGTTGCAATAGCAACTCCCGAAACAAAAACTCCAGAAATTTGCCAAGAGACACCATGCTGCTCAAAGGCATTTAAAACTCAAACGTTACACAGCGAAAATCATAGTAGAGTACTATTATCCATTGCAGTTGTCTCCATCGAATAGCCCTAATAGGCCAAGGATTACAACGATCATTCATAGCATCTAGGGCACAGAATAGGCTAAAACTGCCAGCAAAACAAGCCAATTATGAAATTACGGGAATGGACGGACGAGTAGTACAAAACTCTAACAAAATATGACCCATTACCCTAATTTCCCCCCAAGCGGATAAGCGCATTCAAGCAAATGCTATTGTCTTACCGCAACTAACAAACATGCTTCCAAGCTATCAAACAAATAGCAAGCATTGGGATAAGATTTCACATCTGACTCTAGCAGATCCCCACTGCAACACCCCCGCTCAAATAGACCTTCTATTAGGCAGCGATCTTATATCGCAAATTATAGTAGAAGGTGTTGAAAAAATTTCAAAAACACTACTAGCGCAAAATACCTTTTTCGGATGGATCCTAAGTAGACTAGTTGCGGAACCAGTCACAGCAATGACAACTCAAGTTGAGAAAATCTCAAACGAGTACCTCAATTCACAATTGAGAAAGTTTTGGGAGTTAGAAGACATATGGCACGCCAAGAGTACTATGTTCCCCGTCTTAAGCCCCAAATCAAGAAGTGCATTTTCATGTGCAAGGCCTGCACTATGCACAAGCAGAAAATGAGAACGCAGATTATGGCAGCACTTCCACCTGAACGCTGCAATTTCGCTCTGCCATTCACCACAACAGGTGTCGACTTTGCTGGGCCTTTTCAGATAAAGGCGTCCATGCTAAGTTCTCCTACCCTGATGAAAGGCTATGTGGCTGACTTTCTCTGTTTTACGACAAAGGCAGTACACCTTGAGCTATGTACCAATCTGACAAAGGAGGCTTTTCTCGCGGCATTTGCTCGCTTCGTCGGAAGACGTGGCTTTCCATCAAAAATCATGAGCGATAATGGTAAAACATTTATCGGAGCTCAAAGAGCCACAGAAAAACAATTTGTGGATTTTATGAAACAAGTCTCACCTGACATTGTACAAAAATATGCTTCCCACGGTATCAACTGGCAGTTTATTTCCCCAAGCGCTCCACATATGGGTGGTTTATGGGAATCAGCGATAAAAAGCTTCAAGCAACATTTCAAGAAGCTGGCACTTAGAAATTTAATTATGAAGAACTTACGACATTGTTAACCAGAATTGAAGCCGTTCTCAACTCACGGCCTCTCGCTGCTCTCTCGCAAGATCCATCAGACTTTACAGCCCTCACACCAGGGCATTTTCTTAAAGAGCGCCCATTCTGGCCAGTGATTTCAGTTTTCGATGGAAAAAAGATTATTTAAAGGACCTCCACAGAAGGTACCGGTGAAAACACCAGAAATCGCGCCTAAGCTTGGAGATTGTGTCTTAATTCATGACGATTGTCTCCCCCCCACTGAAGGGTGGCTGGCCGCATAGAGAAGCTTTACCACGGCTCCGACGGTCATATTCGTGTAGTTTATCTCCGTACGCAAAACGGGACACTAACTCGCCCCCTCGTTAAACTATGCTTTTTGCCCACAGCCGATGAAACCGACACCTAAACCGTAAATAATAAACGATAAATCGATATAACCCGCAAAACGAACCACGAATAATATCTTAATGAAAACCGCAAAAGTAATAATAGATGGGTGATCCAGATGACTACCCACCAGTGCCATCTAACGTAGCACCAACTATCATATCCGTAGCTATCACAGACATATAACTTAAATAATATCTTTGACAGATCAAATGGATGCCGATACGCCGCCAGCACCAACGCCAGCCGTTCGGTCGACCATTCACGTGCCACGCACGGAGCCTACACCAGCTCCTCGAAATTCCACGGCCACAACGCAACCAACCGTTGCCCGAAGTGCAACACGCGCAAATCCGACGCCGGTGCCAGCAGACCCACAGCGCCTCCGATGCCCGCTTTGCCGCCGCCCCCACAGGTTGCCGCACTGCGGCATATTTAAGAGGATGCTGCCTCCGCTTCGCCAGCAGATTGTCCAGGCACATGGTATTTGACTAAATTGTTAGGCAACTACCCACTCCACACCAGAGTGTACATCCGGATATGCGTGCCAAATATGTATGCGGCCGCATCACACACTCCATCGAGGCGGCAGACAAGTACCTGCCTCCTCCACGACCACGAAGAGCTGAGCCACCACTAAAATCACGCACACGTCTAGGCACCAACAATACAATACATCTACGCGGCGGCGTCAACCTAGGCCGCGGTCTCGCCAACCCACTGGGCTCAGTAACGTGTTGGCCACCTTGCAGCAATTGTAAAGACTACTAGGCTAATAATTTTCCTAGGGGGGCCGGGATGTCTAAATGACTCTCAGCCTACACCACATTTCCACACCCCACATTGGCAGACAAAATCATCATAACCAACAACATACCACACTCACCACTCACCTTCTACATCACTACACATCACACCAATACACTCAAATATGACACCACACTAACAACCAGAACACAACAACTATCATAAAAGGGACGGACAACTCCAGCCACGGACACTTCGCTTTTTGCTTCCGCACTCAACGCACTTGCGCATACGCTTTTCGCAGCATCGCTTTTTCCTTTTCCCCCCACGTTCATCATCGCTCGTCGATTCCGCCGCCGATTAGGGTATTCAATCAATTTATAACGTTCAAGAAATATAAATAAATACTACATGTAAAAAAATTGAATTGTGAATTTGAAATCCAGAAAACCCGTTCTGTACGTTGTCTTTTTTTGACTAACAAGTGAGTTTCGTAAATAAAGGTGAGTTCACCAGCTAATAACACACCCCCAATGAAAAATAACCAACAGCCTCGGATGAGAGACCCCCCTTTAAAAAACTGACTGACTGCAAGATCCGTGAAAAGAGAATTGACACACACCATTAACATTTTTTTCCGAAATTTTTTTTTTTTCAAACGCTTAACTTCAAATCCTTGTAAAAAGAATAAATGTATTTTGTAATATTAAATTTAGTGCAACCTTACCGCACCGGTTAGTTATTTTCGGGTGTAATATCACTGACTGGTTCTTTCCCTTTTGATTGTATGTATGCACAAATATACATACTATGTATTTTCGTACTGCGAAGAAAGCACGAAAGTGTTTGTGTTTGTCGAATTGTAAAAAGTAAGTTTTACTTTTATCATGAACTTTGTTAACGTTGTTGATATGAACATATATGTACATATGTACAAATGTAAATACTAGTACGTACTTATATTAAAATTATGCAAAGAGAAGTAAAAAAATTGCTTATATATACATATGTATGTGTGTTTTTCCCTTGTTTTGTTTTTTTTATGTTATACGTTTTGTTTATGTTTGTGCAAGTAAATACTTGAATTTTTTTTGTTAAATTTTGTATTTAAGCTTGTACATAGGCAATAAATTAATACTATTTATTAACATATATACAAGTATACTGATACATCCATTATGCCAAACTGTGTTTGGTTTTTACTGCAAAATACTGTTGAAACTGTAACAGTTTGGTTATCGTTTTTCGGGATTAAAACGGATTTTGAAATACGGATTTTATATTAGAATATTTAAATACATAGATATGTTCATAGATTTAGAAGAAATTAAATAAAAATGCTCAGTTTATCTTTCCTAAAGTGGCGTTTTAGGTGGAATAATATACAGGCTTTGTCTGGAAAGTAATAGGACTGAGTCGATTTAAGAAAATTTATTGAACCAACCTTTAAAATTCTTTAAAAACTTTCAAAATAGGCTCCTTCTGTGTCGATGCAGCGCTGCCAGCTCGATTTCCAAGCGTTGAAGGCGTCACTTAAGGCATTATCCGGAATAGCCTTGAGAACCAAGGTGCATGCTGCTGGGGCGTGTACCACTCTAAAGATTGCTTCTTTGTTTCGGAATCATACTCAAAAGGCGACTACTCGTCTCCTGTGATCACGTTATTTAAAACCTAGGGTTCACTTGCACACATGTTCAAATTTTCTTGACACACTTCCTTCTTCTTCTTTACTGGCGTAGACACCGCTTACGCGATTATAGCCGAGTCAACAACAGCGCGCCAGTCGTTTCTTCTCTTCGCTACATGGTGCCAATTGGATATTCCAAGCGAGGCCAGGTCCTTCTCTACTTGGTCCTTCCAACGGAGTGGAGGTCTTCCTCTTCCCCTGCTTCCCGCGGCGGGTACTACGTCGAATACTTTCAGAGCTGGAGTGTTTTCATCCATCCGGACAACATGACCTAGCCAGCGTAGCCGCTGTCTTTTAATTCGCTGAACTATGTCAATGTCGTCGTATATCTCGTACAGCTCATCGTTCCATCGAATGCGATATTCGCCGTGGCCAACGCGCAAAGGACCATAAATCTTTCGCAGAACCTTTCTCTCGAAATCTCGCAACGTCGACTCATCCGTTGTTGACATCGTTCGAGCCTCTGCACCATATCGCAGGACGGGAATTATGAGTGACTTATAGAGTTTGGTTTTTATTTGTCGAGAGAGGACTTTGCTTCTCAATTGCCTACTTAGTCCGAAGTAGCACTTGTTGGCAAGAGTTATCCTGCGTTGGATTTCTAGGCTGACATTGTTGGTGGTGTTTACGCTGGTTCCAAGATAGACGAAATTATCTACAACCTCAAAGTTATGACTGTCAACAGTGACGTGAGTGCCAAGTCGCGAGTGCGACGACTGTTTGTTTGATGACAGGAGATATTTCGTCTTACCCTCTTATAGAAGATGGTACCTTCTCTGTTGAGTTCTGCAGCTCGAACTATTTTCTCCAGAAGCAGGTTGAAAAAGTCGCACGATTGGGAATCGCCTTGTCTGAAACCTCGTTTGGTATCGAACGGCTCGGAGAGGTCCTTACCGATTCTGACGGAGCTTTTCGTGTTGCTCAACGTCAGCTTACACAGCCGTATTAGTTTTGCGGGGATACCAAATTCAGACATCGCGGCATAAAGGCAGCTCCTTTTCGTGCTGTCGAAAGCAGCTTTGAAATCGACGAAGAGGTGGTGTGTGTCGATTCTCCTTTCACGGGTCTTTTCCAAGATTTGGCGCATCGTGAATATCTGGTCGGTTGTTGATTTATCAGGTCTAAAGCCACACTGATAAGGTCCAATCAGTTGGCTGACGGTGGGCTTTAATCTTTCACATAATACGCTCGACAGAACCTTATATGCGATGTTGAGGAGGCTAATCCCACGGTAGTTGGCGCAGATTGTGGGGTCTCCTTTTTTATGGATTGGGCATAGCACACTTAAATTCCAATCGTTGGGCATGCTTTCGTCCGACCATATTTTGCAAAGAAGCTGATGCATGCACCTTATCAGCTCTTCGCCGCCGTGTTTGAATAGCTCGACCGGCAATCCATCGGCCACTGCCGCTTTGTTATTATTCAGGCGGCTAATTGCTATTCGAACCTCTTCATGGTCGGGCAATGGAACGTCTGCTCCATCGTCATCGATTGGGGTATCGGGTTCGCTTTCTCCTGGTGTTGTGCGTTCACTGCCATTCAGCAGGCTGGAGAAGTGTTCCCTCCATAATTTAAGTATGCTTTGGGCATCGGTGGCTAGATCACCTTGGGGAGTTCTACAAGAGTATGCTCCGGTCTTGAAACCTTCTGCAAGCCGCCGCATCTTTTTGTCGAATTTTCGAGCATTACCCCTGTCGGCCAGCTTATCAAGCTCTTCGTACTCACGCATTTCGGCCTCTTTCTTTTTCTGTCTACAAATGCGTCTCGCTTCCCTCTTCAACTCTCGGTATCTATCCCATCCCGCACGTGTTGTGGTCGATCGTAACGTTGCGAGGTAGGCAGCCTGTTTTCTCTCCGCTGCGACACGGCACTCCTCGTCGTACCAGCTGTTCTTCTGCACTTTCCGAAAACCAATGGTTTCGGTTGCAGCTGTACGTAAGGAGTTTGAAATGCCGTCCCACAGTTCCCTTATACCGAGTTGTTGACGAGTGCTCTCAGAGAGCAGGAGTGCAAGCCGAGTAGAAAAACGTTCGGCTGTCTGTTGTGATTGCAGCTTCTCGACGTCGAACCATCCTTGTGTTTGTTGGCGTGCGTTTTTTGCTGCACAGAGGCGGGTGCGTATTTTGGCTGCAACAATATAGTGGTCCGAGTCGATGTTAGGACCTCGGAGCGCACGCACATCTAAAACACTGGAGACGTGTCTTCCGTCTATCACAACATGATCGATCTGGTTGGTGGTTTTTCGATCTGGAGACAGCCAGGTAGCTTGATGTATCTTCTTATGCTGGAATCTAGTGCTACAGATAACCATATTTCGGGCCCCGGCGAAGTCGATCAGCCTCAGCCCATTTGGGGATGTTTCCGCGTGGAGGCTGAATTTACCGACCGTAGTGCCAAAGATACCTTCTTTGCCCACCCTGGCATTGAAGTCGCCAAGCACGATTTTGACATCGTGGCGGGGGCATCTCTCATAAGTGCGCTCCAAGCACTCATAAAAGGCATCTTTGGTCACATCGTCCTTCTCTTCCGTCGGGGCGTGGGCGCAAATCAGCGATATGTTGAAGAACCTCGCTTTGATGCGGATTGTGGCTAGACGTTCATTCTCCGGAGTGAATGATAGTACTCGGCGACGGAGTCTCTCTCCCACCACGAATCCAACACCAAACTTGCGCTCCTTTATATGGCCACTGTAGTAAATGTCACAAGGACCTACTCGTCTCTGTCCTTGTCCCGTCCATCGCATTTCTTGGACGGCGGTGATGTCAGCCTTTATCTTTACGAGGACATCTACCAGCTGGGCAGCAGCACCTTCCCAATTAAGGGACCGGACATTCCAGGTGCATGCCCTCAAATCATAGTCCTTATTTCGTTTGCCATGGTCGTCATCAAAAGGGGGGGCTCTCATCCGAGGCTGTTTATTCTTTTTCATTGGGGGTGTTTTTTTACGTGGCGGGTCCCAAACCCAGCGCACAACCCTATGCATTACATTTGTAAATTTCTGGCGGAATAGTGTTGCGTTTCTTTTTTTTATATAAGTTTCCGAACGGTGAGTGCGAGAAAATTAATAAAAAAAAGAACACTGCCCACAGCGCTATCTCCTATGCCTTAAAGAAAAGTGGTGATGTTCATGTTCCAAGTCAACTAAACCCAATATTTAGGCTGGCGCGGCTAAAGAAGCCATACGATGTAGTTACTAGGGTGGTCCTTATATGTGTCAAAAAATTTTTTTTTGGAATTTTTGTCCGGGCACCATCTCAATTGCTTTTCTATGCTAGGAAACACTCTCAGTATTTTTATTTAATTTTTAAAATAATATTTAGAGGTCGCTACCAATGTTTTAATTTTAATTTAAAACAATAAAATCACTATATTAATCACTAGTTTTTATTTATTGATATAAAAAATTTACATGCAAAATTTAAGTAAACAATACAAATAAAAGTATGTTTTAATACTGAAATTGTGTAAAATCAGGATAAAAGTGTTGATTTTTTTGAATCAGGATATTTCTTTCTGTAGCCTTTTATCAACAAAAGCAAATACTGCTTTTGCTCTTCATAGTTTGTTATCAATTTATTATATTCCTCCATTAAGGCAACACCACGCTCAGCAATATCATTCACTACCCGCATAGAATGGACGATTGCTTTTGCAGCCTTAAAATCAGAATCATCTTTCCAAGTTTCAACGTCTTTACTCAAAAACTGCGATGAGATGCCCAGCATATAAAAAAAATCGTAAAGAGTTGCTAGTCACAAAATATTCTATGCTTTTTTCACTGATGTGTTCGATATCAATGCTTTTTCTTTTTGGACAATTCGCTCCACCTTTGTTTTTTAGTGCATTTACCATCTTTTTCTTATCTTGAGCTGATAGTTCGTCGTCGAAAAATGCAAAAGACACCAACTCTTCTGATAAGTACCATAAATGGCCCAGTATTTTTTTCATAGTAATTTTGGCTATTACTGGGTTTATATTTTTAAAGGAGTCAAGGTCTTTTAATAATTGTAAGTCGTTTCTTGGTGCTGAATATCCGATAGCAGCTTGAAACCAGTATTTTACATATATCATGAATGTAAAAATACATATATCTTTGATTGCTTTTTCTTCTTTCTTTGAAAGCTTAAACTGATGTCGAAAAAGGAAAATTTTCAAGCAGTACATGGCTTTAGCCATCCACCTAGCGCGATGAAGGCCAGCAGGCCTCCTAAATGATACTCCTCTTTCAGGAACTCCTCCCAAGTAAATGATCGTAAGATTCAGCAACTCTTTATAGTCCTCTCGAGGTTGATATATTTGGAGTTGGTTTTGTGCAAAAGAAATCCTGTCTTCAGCAATATTTTCTATGATCTTGAAGGACGTGCTATCATGAATTACTGTTTTATAATCATTTTGGTAAATTTTTTCCCAATTTTTTTTAAACCTTTTAAACAATAGAATATCAGGCCCACTAGATGGACCTAGAGCTTGATCAAAGGCAGCTTGTAACATAATTTCCCCTACATGGTGGCGACAGGCCAGCCAAAGCATATCTTTCTTCATTTTCTGTTCCAGAAGAACACAAGCTCCATTTATCAGACCGGTGTTTACAGCTGTAGTGTCAAAACATAAACATTTTATTTTATCGCTTAAACCCCATGAAGTTATTGATTCGTAAACAGCTGATGCACAAGCTTTCCCTGTTCCACAATTCAATTTTGGAACCGCTAAAAGCTGATCTACTCCAAGTCCCGACACTAAAATTGGTAGACGATCTACAGTTTCGTGACCACTTATGTCTTCAATTAACTTGCCATCCCAATGAATCGTTAATGGCACATCAGGTTGAAACTCGTTTTTAAAAGATTGTGCAATTGCTTTTCGATTTTTTAAACGATTTCGACGTATTGAAGATCTATTAACATTAAACTCTGACGGGTGACATCCAGCACTTTTCAATGTAGATGCTATAACTACAGCAGCTTTTCTGTCACTTAATTTTGTGACATCAAGGCTAGCAGCTAAGTGGCTATTTATTACTTCTTTTCGAGCTCGTTTTTTTGGCGGTTGCACTTTTGAAGGTCCTAATGAAACTTCGAAATCAGATGCACTAGTTTCTTCGCTGGTAGTTGAGGAAGAAAGTACACATTTTTCTGTCAAAGCTGAAATACATCTGTTTTCTCTTTCACGTAACTTTTTGAGGCGTTCTTCTTTCTTTTTCAGTTCCTCACTTCTTCTCCAACTTTTTTTGTCTATTGAACCTATTAAACCAGGGCGATCTTTCTGTCGTTGTGCTGATAAAAACTGCTTATCCTCTTTTACAGTCAAAATATTTAAAGCTTCAGAATGAACAATATCAAACAAATCTTCTAATTTTTGTTGCCAATCTCGCTCTTTTTTCTCTATTGCTTTCGAACGTTTTTTCTTGTTCTCCTTATTTTTTTTTTTAGATTCTTCCACTCTATGAAGTATTTTTCTATTTTACTGATAACATGTTTTTTCAATCTTGTTGGTATACTAGCTTTTTCCCATAAATTCATGACTTCACCAGCAGCCACAGTAGCAGAATCTCGATCGGTTCTTTTTTCTTCACTTTTGTAGTAAAAAAATAAACGTAACACCTCACCAATAGAAGGTGATTTCGATTGATTTAGATTTGGTATTGACTGACCGATTAACCAAACGTTGGTTTTATTTCTATTTAATAAACTACCGCCACTACTTGTTGACGCCATAACAAGTTGAAACAGAACGTATGGTTTGGAAAAGGAAAAGCACGTGTGTTCTGTATATTTACTAAATTCGAACTGAGAGTACTGAAAAAGAAAGGTTAAAAGGTTTGAAAGTCTCAAATGAAATGCAATGTACAACCATGTAAAAATAATGGCGAAAAATTTAAAATGCGTTACAAAAAATCTGAAACAAATTATATAACTTCATAGTTATAATGTCTATAAAACTGCTTTTTTCAAAGTTCGACTTAAGGTAGCGACCTCTAAACTATTCAAAAAATAAATTTTAAAAATTCTTATTTCTTATTTTAGGGTAGAGAATCATATTACGGGGTGCCCGGTTAAGTTTTAAAAAGTCGAAAAATAAGGACCACCTTAGTAGTTACCATGGATTATTTTGATTTTTTTAAATTTCAAGAACTTGTCGACCGATCTTAAACTATTATCCATATCAGGAGAACCAATAAACTGGACCGAAATGGTTGAGTACAGAGTAGAAAAAGGAGAACCTTTCAAATTGTTTTTTTAAAAATAAACATACAGACAAAAACTATAAATCCTTGACTCTAAAACGCCCTGTTGTCAGTTTATTGACGGGAGAGATTTCAAAATTAAACACGACTCCTCCTAAAATACCTCAAAATAAATACGAAGAATTAGTATCGCTTACTACTGGAGATACGCCAGTAATCAAGTTATGTGAATATAAAAATTTTTATAAATCCCTTCCTCATTAATTACAAATATTTCTTTCATTAAATTTTTTTATTTTTGAATTTCATATCTATAGTCCAATAAAGATTAAAAAAAAATTCAATTCAAAATCCTGCTTTTTTTTTTAATAAAAAAAAACGTATCTGCAACTAGGCAAAAAAAAATGTCACAAAGGTAACGTAACTGCATTGCAATCAAAAAATCGCATTAAAATCCAATATAATACCATTTTGCCATAATAATATTGAAGAGTAGACGTCAGAGTACATAGTTAGAAAAGCAGACTGAAAATATCATGCTTACCTGTCGACAGGGACAACGGAATAAAGGGTCAAAAATTTTAGAACTGCTCTCCTGTAAAATTTTGTAAATGTCAGTTCCGTTAGTTGATCATGCGAGCGACGATATGTACATATGCATGGGGTGGTTTTTCTGACTTTGAATATAGTTTATATTGAGACATGTTTAAATGTGTTTGCACTGTGGATACTAATTTGTCGAGCAGTTGTGTGACAGCTCAAGTCATGAGAAACTTAATGTTTTCATGGTAGCCTCTTTTGCTTTAGTAAGGTTCTTATGAGAGCGGTATCGCTTTGGGTGCGCATATATGATATATAATGGCGAGTATATCGCTTCAGAGGCGTCGTAGAGCCGTGCAGTTTGACTTTATATTCTGGCGTTTAATTTATCGTAATTTATAATCATTTCAATTCCTCACGAACTGTAACCATTTTTATAAACGAAGCTGTTTCGTTTGTTCATTCCAGTCGGCTCCATCTAGCCATAATCCTTGTATAATTATTGCCAATACTGTGTGGTTGCAAATTTTGCTACAGAGGAAAAAAAATTTACCGGTGAATAATGCGGATATTGCAGTTTAATCGCAAAGTGGACTTGTTTTGGAATTTTCGGAAAATAATTCACTGAAAATCTTTAGCGTCCTTAAGGACGACTATTTGTATATGCATTTGTACATAGTCCTCATTGAATACGTGTTTGAGGATACACCCATTGAGAACTATCAGCATATGCCTCTTCTCTCTGAATTTGTCGCTGCTCCCTAACCTTGGGGAAAATAGGTTTGCTTTGCTTGCCACTAGTCCACTTGAAAACTTTCCAGAACTTCTTCAAGTTAAAAAAGATTGCCCTAAGTCTGTTTTAAGTCTGCAACAGATTCGAACAAAACACTTTCCAAATACTCTTGTTTCATTGTGCTTCAATAAGCAAGAAAAATTTATCTATTACCGAATCACCTGATGGAAATCTACCTTTTACTTGTTAAAAATCGGGAAATCGCTGTACAATTTCTCACAATAAAGAAATTAAATGGAATTTTCAATATTAAAATTAAATTAAACGATATTTTGTATTACTCTCAATGTACAATTTACGCTCTATTCCTAAACGACATTGCAAAAGAAAAAAATTTTGACAATTTTAAGGGTAAGGGAACTACTTCCGTCTATAAATTCACAAAAACCTAGAAGGCAAACAAAGACTTTGTGGAGTGGTTCTCCTTTCATTTGACCTCTACAAACTTCCCGAAAAAATTGAAGTCTCATGGCGCACAATGCGGATTAGAGCCTATTTCCCAAACTCCACGAGGTTTAAATGTTGCTAGCTTCGAGGCCACACGACTAAATATTGCAATAACAATCCAGCCTGCGATATATGTATGCAATTTCTCTCCTCATCTCTCCTCGACTTGCAACCGCACCTTTTCTGCAAATTGCTCAGGCAATCATCATTCCTCTTCACGCTTTTGTCCTAAATACCTACAATTCAAAAATATTCTAAATAAAACAGAAAAATGATCACTGCGAGAAGCACTAAGGCTATACAAACAACAATTACTCTCCACCTCTGCAAACACTTCTTTCGCTTCTGTTACAAAAGAAAATACAAGCAAGCAAATAACTTACGTGATTTCCTACCGCTCATCATCTCCTCCCTTATCCTCTTCCACAACAAAAGAAAATCATGAAAGAAAACAAAAACAATTTTGTAATTAATAACCATCTAAGCTCATCAAATGAAACTACAAAAGAAACAACAAAAAACCTTCCTAACATAATGTTTCCCCAAACAAAAGCAAACCTAAAGAAAATAAGAATACCAATCATTCCAAAAAAATATAAAACATATCACATCTCTTAGCTCCTCCAAACTCTCTCTCTCCCCACAGACAATTCCGATCTCTCTCTACCTAATTATACAGACTATATCTCACCTTAGGTAATAACCACATTTGACGATAAAGATTCCTCCGCACTTTTTTTCATCATATTAAGAAACGTTAAAATTTCTCCAATGGAATATGAACGGATTCCACAACAATTACACCGACCTAGAATTACTCATAAAAGAACAAACACCAATTGTTATATCACTACAAAACAATACGCTACCTATTTTTCCAACTTAACACAAAATTATACTAATAAACAAGGTGTTGCTACTTTAATAAAAAAAAACATATTCCACACAATCTTCTCCCTACATGTTTTAATATTGTTACAATAGCAGTAGAAATATTTATTGAATTTAAAATTAACCGTCCTAACAATTTACATTCCACCGCACCAAACCTTTAATATCAAAGAACCACGCGATATAATATAATTGGGCCTATCCAAACACCTGTACTTATACATGGCGATTTTGGGGTTCCGCATGTACTAACCAAATAGCTAAAATCCTAGAAGACCTTATAAGAGTGGGAATTTGACAATTTTAAACGACGGTTCCCCTTCCCATTTTTCTACACATAATTCGTTCCCGATTATAGACTTTGCCATTTGTTCTTCTGCTATCGCCCCCAAATTTAACAGCCAAACATAAACTGATCTATATAACAGCGATCCCTTTCACATTATAACCCACTTATCAACTCCGTTATCCAGAAAAGGATCGGCGAAGCCAAAATTTCTGTTGGACAAGGCGGATTGGTCCAAATTTCAACATCTCTGGGAATGTTATTCTGCTGAAAATCCCCTTAACGATAATATAAATAGAGAAACAGCTACGTTTACAAAAATAATCAAAACCTCAGCTCACCTCTCTATCCCCCAAACGGGTAAAAAAAGCTTCAAAATTATGTGCCTTATTTGTCCACCGAGTTATCTAAAATTAGAAATGAAAAACAATCATTACGGTTAATTTACAAAAAACTCGATCTATTTATAATCTAATAAAATACAAAAAGGCAATGCATTATGACCCGATGCTGGTAGGAACGATAAAGGCTTATATAAAGAAAGTTCACACAAAATTGCAAGTAAATCGGTTGTATAGAACTTGAGATAATGCCGGTACCATGTGGAAAAAAGTAGTTTCGAGAAAAACGCGTTTAAAGTTTAGGAGGCAATTCTAGTGAACACGGACGCCACCTCACCAAATCGGCTGTATCTCCGAAAATAAATCGAATTTTGAAAAGTCCTTCCAAGGTCCTACTTTTGAAAGTGTAAAAAAAAATTCTAGAGTAGAATACCCCCTTAAACACTCCAACTGGCCCAATTTTCGATTCAAAAGACATAGCTAATCATTTCGCCTCTATATGGTCCGATTATTCGAGCGGCTCAAATTTCCTTGCCTCGTTTGTACAGTAAAGATCACTCACCCCCATCTATTATCAGACATAACCATCGCAGAATTCGATTTCACTTTATAATCAATATCAGGCAAGACTCCCGGTGCAAACAGAAATTCATATCCCATACTAAAAAACTGTCCCTCAAGTCTCAAAAATAGATTTACTAAATTAAACAAGAATATTTTATGTCAAGGTGTCTACTCTCAAAGCGGGAAAAACGCGGTGATAGTAGCCATCCCTAAATCAAATAAAGTGTCAATAAAGTGTCTACAGAATTACTTGGTTACTGGCCAATATCACTCATCTGTTACATGGGCAAACTGTTAGAAAAAATCATATCAAAACGTATCGCTTTGTTTGCATTAAAAAATAACCTTCTCAGCCGAAACCATGTGGTATTTAAGGTAGGGCAAGGCGATATGCTTTACTCTATCGTGATGATTTCGCCCAAACTGATTTATCGAAAAGAAACGATATATCCACCCTCAGTTTGGATTTTGAAAAACCTTTCGACAGAGTTGGTTCGCGTGTTATTCTACGACAGCTTGAGAAGTGGCAAATTGGGGAAAAACTATTTAACTTTATTCAATCTTTGCTAATTAATCGGAAATTCACGACCAAAATCAATAACACTTTTTCGAATACGTACAATATGTAGAACGGGATACCTCCAGGATCACCATTATCTGTTATACTATACGCATATAACGAAATCAGTAAAATAATTTCTAAATTCATTTCGCATATTATTTATGCTGATGATTTTCTGCTTTTCTCCAAACAAATTAATCTAAATACTTTAAAAAATACCTTCTTAAAGATCCTTACTGATATTTCAAATTCAAATTGTTCAGGTGCGAATAGTTCTATAAAAAATGCAAATTATTCCATATTTGTAGAAAGCACAAATGTAGTAACTTCAATCTAAGCTATAATAATGTAAATATTGTAAATACTACTAGTCTCGAATTCCTATTTGATAAGAGACTTACTTTTAAGGAACATTCCTCGTACGCAACTTGTTTCTAGGCTTAATATAATTAAGTGTCCATTATCAAAATACTGTTTGATTCATATTTCCTCTCTCATCAATATTACAAGATTAAGCAACGTTAGACACCTGCACAATTACTGCTCAGTCGCAGAGGCTATCCCTAGTAAAAAACTGTAATATGAAAACATTAATATGTACTGAAAGCAAGTCTGCAATCTCAGCTCTCTTAAATACATCAAACGAATCCTACCTCATTGCGCAAATTAGAAACATAATAATTGGTAACACAAACATAAAAATTATGTGGATCCCTGGGCTCCCCGGTATTACCGGAAATGAATGGGCCGATCAAAACGCCAATTTGGCAGCAAACTGCCATTGATTGTTTTCGACTACATCGAAAAAAATTATATAATCCATTTAATAGCTTCAAAACAAAAAAGTAAATGTGCAACACCACTACACCAAGAGGGGAAAACCTGCTTATCTCCCATCAGGCCGTTACAAAGATATTATATGTATAAAGGCCTTTGTTCATCTTCGTCTTGGTCATACGTATTCCCATTTATTAAATGGAAACAGAATTTCACCCTGCTTATATGACACATCTACTAGATACATAAATGCCTCTTCTTCAACTCAGCAAGAGCCATTATGTTTGAGAATAATAAAGCCCTTGATTTATTAAAAATAACATCTGTTGTAAACGTCGCAAAAATATCCGAGTTCCTATCTCGTACAAAGTTAAAGAAATATATTTAAGTTATCTTTCCTTTCTAAATTTATTTATAACATACATATGTATAATTTATAGTCCATGAAAAAATATTGCTTGTAAATAATTGTTACATGGCAGGTTTCATCTTTATTATTTAACTCATTTATATAATTAAGCCATGAGCTGAAAGCGTCTGTAGCTAGTGCTCCTAATGTATATTCTGCATAATAATAATTGTATTATTATTTTACATATAATAAATAAATAAATAATCCTAAACAAACAAACATCAAAACAATCTTGAGTTTGAGTAAACAAAAAATATCAAACCAACGTTATCTTAGAACAATGGAAATGCTACTATCAACTCTCAAACTATCAACTAGTAATAAGTAAACAAATTAGTTAGTATAAATAGCGGTAAAATTCATGTAACATGTTAGTGTTAAAAGTATTAATAAAGAGGGCACATCTCGGTGCATATAAAATATATATTTTTTGACTCAGTTTTGCTTTATGTAAAAATTAACTCACACGC
The DNA here is from genome assembly GCA_027475135.1 of Bactrocera correcta. Lineage (NCBI taxonomy): Eukaryota > Metazoa > Arthropoda > Insecta > Diptera > Tephritidae > Bactrocera > Bactrocera correcta. The sequence goes on from CM050322.1 coordinate 22,808,045, forward strand.
TCTTAAAAGAAAGGTAAAGGAATGAAAAAATCCTGGACGGTACAGGATGGGAGACATACTGCTAATATTATTCTGAGACACAAGAAAGAAAGATTTTCAAAATTTTGAACGCCCACATAAGCGGGGAGTTTTGCAGATCGGTGCAGGCTATCAAATACAAACTTGTGTGTACATATGTATATGATAAGAACAGTGACCAGCGCATTTCATTGTGCCATTCACCGTGGAGACAGGAGAGTAACGTAACGATCATCCCAAAGGATGTAAGTAGAAACGAAGCGCCTCGGTTTATCGTTACATGAAAGGCACTCATCGACGGTTGGCCTGGTGGGAAACTTCAGATGCCCTGAGTACAATACAGTCGGTAACTACGTTGAGAGAGTTCTTTGCGATTATAATAAGAATCTCCGGGCTCTTCAAACCCAGGTAAGTGTGAGACAAGTATCAAAACGCTTAGTAAAAAGGCATTGTTTGTTTTTTATGCTAATGACGGTTTAAGTTTGATTAGAAATACAAAAATATATTATTATTATTTTACTCAATATAAGCAAAATCAACTAAACCGATTCTCAAATTTGCTTCTAAAAATGTGAATAGCCATTATTTTTACTGTTAATGCACATTTAATTTTCCCCTTATTAACCGCTAGTGCAAAATAACTTAAAATGAAATTTATAAACTACTTTTTATTATTACTACGTCGCTTATATTATATATATTATGAGTTAAAACTGCATAGTTCTTAATACTAAACATTTTGTCAAAGCGCATATTTGAAAATGCAGCTAACATTGTTTTAAAACAGAAAATTGGTAATTTAGTAGTATTTAAATATTTTAATATAATATTTACCGATAGTCGGTTCGACAGTTGTACTGACACGCCAACTCGACGCTAAATAGCGACTGCAACACCTTGTCGATTGTTAGCTTGGTAGATTTAAGGTGGAATATGATAGCACGCTACAGAGGTATTCTTAATTATGTATGTATATACATGTAAAGAAATAAAAAAGTATATCTGCAAAGGCTTTGGACTTCAGGACATTCGGGGATCTGAAAATTATACTTCGCTAATAGGAAGTCGTCGGGTCAAAGTAAAAACTATCAGAAGAAAAATTGAATGCTATATACCAAAACAAAAAATAATTTTCACCACTTTGCTGATTTGATTTTATTTGGTCTTGTTGTTGTTGTAACGAATCTCTAGAGAGAAGACGGATATTTCAGTTGGTTTCAAGAGGTATGCAAAGAGGAGATTAGTATCATGAAGAAACTCTTTACAATTAGAACATAAGTTAAGTATGTCAGCTAATCTTCCTAATAAGTAAGTGTTTAACTTTCTACAATAACCAGAACGAAGCTGCGCTAGGATCACTCTTGTTTCACCTAGAAACTGCTCTTCTTCTGCGATTGGTGGCTTTTCGGTAATGATGCCCAAGACATCCGCTCGTCTTCTTCGTCATATATAAAAAATCAAATTCGTCTATATCTAAATAAAATTATTGAATAAATTATGTAACATTTAAGAAGGTATTCTAGTCTAGAGGCTCGAATTTCGACCTTTTTTCAACAATTAATAAAAAAGAAGTACTAGATATTTTTACTATCCGTTTTTTTATCATTTGTTTATTAAACTTAGAAAAGTACACAAAATAAATTTCAAAAAAAAAAAATGTTTTTTCATCGAGTTATGCGTCCTTGAAGAAAATGAGGCCTTGTCCTCATCGCCATGATTTCTACCCTTGCCGTCATCTGAAAAATAAAACAATGACAGATTCTTATTGAGTACCAATGTCGCTGTCATGAAAAAGCAAATCTAAAAAAAAAAAAATCATAAAATGGCAGCTACACATAAAAAAGGTAAATTTTTTCATTAATTTTTCAATTTTGTCGATTTTTTTTAAATATTATAAATTTCAAATTTTTATTTTTTGTTGCTTTTAGTGATATAGATATATTTAAAGAAAATCGACTAACTTAAACTTGAGATATTGTGGCTACCGCATCAAAAAAAAAAGAGTTTTGAGAAAAACACATTTAAAGTTTTACGTTATGCGATATTCGCTGAAGCGGTCTAGTTGCCACGTCACTAAAATGGCTATAACTTTGAAAATAATTTGAGTTTTGAAAAATCCTTTTAGGAAGATATTTTTGAATATCAAAACTTATGAAAAAAAATTTCCATTTTTTCAAATTTCTAGACTAGAATACCCCCTTAAATAAAACAGTGGCGGATTCAGAGGGAGGAAATTCTCAATAACCCCCACGAGGAGCCAAATGGCTTATTAATCATTTTATTACTCTGAAAAAATTTAAAGTAACAGAAAGTGCATATACCAGTTTTTTTGCCTATGTGATATTCTATCTCTGACTCATTCACTCCTCGTGATTCTTCAAAAAGAATCGATCGATCTGGCAAAGGCATCAAATATGATATGTAGTTACGCTGCTTGTAACGTTCTGAAATCGAAGACAAAAAGCTGAGAACCATTTTTATCATTTACTAGCTGACCCGGCAGGCGTTGTCCTGCGTGAAATTATGTGTTTTAAAATGAAAAGACAATTTAATTTATATTGTGTTAAAAATCATTTATTTGCGATTTATCCAAATTTTTTTCAATGTAGCGTAGTTTGTTTCGGTGTGTAAATTTACAGAGAGGATGGTTTTCCAACTTGAGAACGCGCCACATATAGCTGGCCGTGTGAAAAACATGGCATTTCCAGATTTATGTCACACACTTCTAGCGACTATCATTGTGTCCTGTTAATTATCATTTCAAATGCAATTTGCTCTGGAAACTGAATAGGTTTGAACTGAAATGGCAAACCATTGGAACTCAAAGGAATTCGTAGAATCAAGCAGTCTGCCCCTTGTATTCGATAGCTGCGTTACAATCAATCGGGTTCCATTACACAGTTTCGGCACATGAAGATTGGATAACATGATAATTACAGATCCAACTTTGAGGCGCAAATGATGCGGCGGCATACCAAGCCCCAAAGAAGTTAGAAATTTAACTGGATAATTCACGGCTTCGTATTCATTGTCAAGACGATCATTTTATATGAGCGCAAGCTCTCGGAATTTAACATAGAATCTTCCAGTTTAAGTCATTAGCAACGGTATTTTTGGCTGCTAAAATTGAAAAAGGCACATGGAATTGGTATCAAACGCCTGGAAGTATCAGTCGGAATTTTCCTATTTCCAATTCTTTTCGAAAACGATTTAAAGTGTCTTTGCCAATGTCATTTTTATTCGTATCCCATAATTGACGCCGATTTGAAGGCTGATGTGTCGAAATGATCATGTCGTCGTCCATCCTTTGATTACATTGATTATCATGTTCCAGCAATTGTAACTGATGGTATGCTTCTCAAAAAGTTGTAAACACTATTCACAATACGCAATGATTCAATTGAAATTGAACCGCGTACATTTATCAATAGCAACCGAAGATGGAAGCAATCGTCGTTTTTCGGGCGGATTGTATAAATTCAATTCTGTGTAAATGCATTAGTTGAAAACGCACCTGGATGTTAATCTACTGATTGGCCTTGCTTTCTGCGTAGCTATTTCTTCGATGATGCATTCCATGTATAATATCACGTAACTTCCGAATATAGCAATGTTTCCGTAAACGGATCACTGACGAAAATTGAGAAAAAACTCATCAATGTTAATTTTGTTGCTGGCGGTGTTTCCACTGGCTGTAATGTATTCTAAGGATTAAAATACGCTTTTTGGCCATTCTCCATATGAACTGCGAGATACAGAACAGTTGGAAAACGTTCATGAATCGCAAAAGTAAATACATCATAAAATGCTTCATTGTACTTCACGCATTGACTTATTTGCTAGTTGCTGATCTCATCTCCTTCACGGCCATAGCGGTTATTGGCCGCCACGACTTTTGGTGACGTACTTGCAAACTTACTTGATCGATTTCGCAAACTGCAATACTTAACATTGATATGAGCTTTGTATGTGAATTAGACAAAAATGGCAAATATGGTACAATCCATGTGTTATCAACATCGTTATTCACAGTTCTTAATTGAATGCTAAATGTTTTTCTATTGTCGTCTGGTGAGCGAGACTGATCCAATGGAAATCAATCATTTCCAGTTTGCGTTTTCGAAAGAAAAGCACGTGGCTAGTGTTTTATATATTTATTGTCAGACATACACACTGAAATGCGATTGTGATGTCCACAAGGTCCATAAGCCAGATTGGTTTTCACCACTTCGTATAACTCCGGATCTTTCTCTGGATCAGGAATTTCCACAGAAGTTATTTCATCAATTTGATCTGGTGTAACTACCATCCACCATCTCAAGAACCTCTTTTTTGCCTCCCTCAAAAGAATAAATCTTGCATCTAACAGTACCATATATACATACGATGCTTCAAAATAAAGTCCATCAAACATCATAGCTGTTGTTTGAAAAGTTGTGCTGTGACATCGTGACGATCTTGCTAATTGATTACGATTCAATAATTCTCTAATCTATGGTCATTTTGCATATTTCTGCACGTACAGGTATATAATCGCATCCTGCGAGTACTCGTGCATGTGCTTTGGGCTGCCAATATTAGCACGATCTACTCGTGGCATCGGAACAAATTTCAATCTGTATTTGGTCACTTTGTATGAAAGACACATACAGCTTTCACTGAATAATTTTCAGCAATTTACTTTTTGACTAGCCGAAATAATGAAAAAATCGTCGTAAATTGAACGATTCAAATAATTTACAAATAAATTAATTAGAAAACAAAACAAAAAAAAGTGATATGGGAAATTTACGCTCGTAAGTCTGTTGTCCGTTAAAAATGAACTTTTTCATATCATATAATGGTTTAGTCAGCTATAGCTCAACTTATTTTTATATACATATCGCGCAAAAATAACATTCCGATATTTTTTTTGCTGTAATTTTTTTTATTAATTAAAAACTTTGATACTGCTTATGGATTATTTTTATTGGGTCTTTTAAATTTTTTTACATAAAGTCGAGAATATGATATCATGTAAATTGCCGCCACCACAGTTGATTATCATTCACATTCTTGACGAATATTGTCTTTAAGAGCTTCAAGAGTATGAGGCTTGTTGACATAAACCCGCTACTTCAAAAAGCCCCACAAATATAAGTCTTGAGCGGTCAAATCAGGCGATCTTGCTGGCCAGTGCAATTCATTCAGCACGTGTATTGTGTGCCGTCACATCGTCTTATTGAAACCACATATTTTCCATTCCCAATTCATCAAGTTGCGGCAAAAAGAACTCGTTGATCATTGCTCTGTAGCGCTCACCACTCACAGTAACCGTTTGGCCTACGACGCCTTTGAAGAAAAAAGGGCCTATGACTCCTCCAGCGACAACAGCACACCATACAGTGACGTTGAGCGGGTATAATAGCCCTTCGTGGGTTACACGCGGATTTTCAGTACCCCAGAAGCGTAAATTTTGCTTATTAATGTATCCTCTACGATGGGCATAATCACTCATTATTATTTTTGATGAAAAATCATCTTCTTCTTGGGGGTGATTAAAGATGGCTTGAGCGTATGTTGGACGCGATTTGCGGTCACCAGCTAACAGCTGATGCACCGTTTGGACTTTGTGCGGAAAAATCTTCAAATCTTGTACCAAAATTCGGTGTAAACACAGTCGACTAATACCCAATTGCGTGGCACGTCGTCTGGTCGATGTCGTCGGCGCTTCCATGACATCCTCGGCAACAGCAGCAATATCGCTCAACGTCGCAGTGTTTCACCAGTAGGCATCGGACTGCCAGGAAATCTGCAACTAAATTCACATTGTGCCAAAGTCACCGACCGATTATTGGTGAAATAAATAGCAACCAATAACCCGCGTTCTGAAACAGTGTAGCGTACAATTGTCAAAACAGAACTGACATTAGTGGTCAATTGCAAAATTTATAGCACCTTCTGTAGTAGAATTACTTTTGCACCACCCTGTATATGATGGGTAATTATGCAATGTGATGTGATGCCATGCCATGTGATGTGACATTACGTCACTTTTGTCTGGGAAATAGAAAAGGGCTGTTTTTAGAGTTTTCCTGGCAATAATTCGATTATTTCTCGCCTTCTAGACCTACCCTGGACTACGAAAAACGTTTTAAAACCAAAATCAGCTCAATCGGCCCAGCCGTTATCGAGTTTTAATTAAACTAACGAACAACAATTCATTTTTATTTATAAAGATTCAGACACGAAAAAAATGGTGGCAGAACTGAAAGTTGACAAAGAAAAATCAGGAATCGGCGCCCGACAAACAAACGCGAAAATTTTGCGTGAGTACTTGCGAAAAATATAAAGTGTCAGTGTTTGTCCCTCAGTGGGATACAATGGGCGAAGATTTGAAGACGTGCTTTTCTAGGGAAGTACTGGATGGATTTCAACTGAGTTTGATGCTTCCAGAAAAAAATGTGCTTTGATAACCAAAGAAATTAAAAATCTTATTGATTGCTTGATAGATAAATTTAAGGCCTTTTGGATTATGAAGTTTGAAGCGCAAAGATGAACTTGATCACTGGCAATTCCATTGAGCAAAAGCAAAAGTCAAAAGACTACAAGTTATCGATATGTGCATTGAGAACGTTGAAGAACTCGATGTAGAGCTATATCTCACGATTCATAATTTTTATCACATATTCTGCACACTTCCTGTGAGGAATGCGAGCTCAGAACGTTGTTTTTGCACATTGAAGCCACTACAAAAAAAGTTCTCGAAAGATTCTCAAAACTTGGTCCATATCGTTTTGTTTTGTTAAAATTTTCTTTTCAATACACGAACTGACTTCAGTATTATACATTGTAATAAAATATATCACCTGCACATCTACGATTTATAATGGGTTTTTCTATTTCGTATGATTTGAGATTAGAGGGTCGAATTGAAATTTTTCCACTATGATATTAAAATTTATAAAGACTACTACATTTAAAATAATAATCTTCATGTTTCAAGTAATTGTTTAATAATGTTTGAAATATATTTCCTATTGGAATGGAAAATTACTTATATTCTAGATCTTTTTTAATAATTAATCTATCCTCATTTTTTTATTTACAATAAACCACTCTGTTTATGAAATTTTGATTCAGTCAATAATTGTAATTGTAATAAATTATTGAAGTTACTAATATTTTTTGTTATATTTTGCATATGATTTTAAAATTTAAGTATATGCTGAAAAATTTTCAAATGCCCGAATTCTTTAACCCAATCTTTTAAGTGCAAAAGAAGAAATATATTAAAACCAATTAAATATTAACCATACAAATTACTGAACAATTTGACAAATCATTTTAGTATTCATATGCAATATTAGGTTCTACTCCACCAAGTTTTTCGCAACTTAGAAGTGAAACGCCTGAGTGTAATAAGAGAGCGATAATATAAATCGTCCGGTATTCAATCTTTTAAAACAAATAATGCCGAATTTGGTAGAAATTTACTCAATTCTACAGACTTCTAGTTGTTTATTTCATCCAGATATCCAATATGCCTGGAAAGCTCAGAGTTTTTTCATTCACCTTTGTTCTTTCCCCTTTTGATAAGCAACTGGACTTTTAAGTAACCCCTAAGGCAATTAAATGCGAGGAATTATGACATCATATCAATATTTATCGATTCTAGAAAAATCTCACTATACTTAAAATCGCCTACGTGATGGCTTATCTAATCTGTAATTAAATGAGTTATCTGTCCTTAGTTCTCGTACGGTTTAAATGAATGAAAAAGCATTTCGTTTTTTAATAAAGCATTGTTTTTTGGGGGGGAAATACACCGAGTCCAATCGCTAGTCTGCCTAGTGAACTGCTTATTATGAAACGGTTCTCAAGCGTGGTAAGACAAAAAAAATTGGCTGGCACGGTTATGGGATCAGTCTTTTGGGATGCATGTGGGATATTATTCACCGAATGATTACTGGGCCAGTGTTAATTCAATGCACTGTGTTTTTAGTTGCAGTTCTATTCTAAAATTCCCAATGAACGAATATACTTCATCTTTCCCGTTTAAATATTGCACTGCTCTGTGCAAAGCTTCGAAAGTATTTCTGTATATTTCAAATTATAGTAGATCTTTATAACAAAACTCCAATTATTGCGCTAATTTTTATGCTAAAGATGGCGTTTGGTTTGTTATGAATGCGTTGAGTCCTTCGCTCATAATCGTCCGCAATGCCTTGACGACGAAAATGCAGTCAATGCAATTTTTTGTTGTGATATTAAATATATCTGACGGCTTCGTCATAAAAAAGAACTGCCTGTTTCTGGAGCAAAATTAGTATAACTCATATTATAAGCATATATGGATAAGCAAATTTTTAGATATTTCTGTCTATTTTTGAATAACTAAAATTTGTAAATGATTCTTACATGAATTTCGAGCAAATGCTTATGATTTGAAATATAATTTTTGTATTTATGAATTGTATTAAATTTTAACATAAAGAGATAAAAATTACCTAGGTCCATACCCTGGTTCTAAGCTACTTTCCCGCCAATTTTCAGCCAACATGACTTTATTTTATATATATAGCTTTTTTTATTACAAACATTTTTAAAACTTTAACAATGTTTGATATCACTACAAACTAACGGGCAGTTTGATTTGAATAACTTAAAAACAAATTACAGAGAACTTAATGGTAATATTCATACATATGTATATGTTATATAATTAAATCCTTTATATTTTAGCTTTCAACTAAACTATGTGTAATAGACTAGAGCGGCATGTGTCTAAAAGAAAATTTTGCGCTTCCTCGTTTACATGTGCATTAAGCCTTTTGTAGTGGGCATCTGCCTGACTCCTTATTTCTTCGGCGACTGTATTCATCCTTAGGTCTCGATGAATTTCAGCATTTCTGCAGTACCAAGGGACATTTACAATGCCTCTTAGCACCTTGTTTTGGAAACGTTGTATAATATTAGTTCTGCTATCATTGGCACATCCCCATAGTTGCGCACCCTATGGCCATACCGGCTTGCTTATTTGTTTATAAAGAAGTAATTTGTTTTGGATGGACAGGTTTGACCTTCGCCCAATTAGCCATTTCATTTTCGACAATTACAGATTAAGTTCAATTCTTTTTATTTTAATATGCTCTTTCTAACGCAATCTAGCATCGAGCGTGATGCCAAGATATTTAGCTGTATTTACATATGATATGCAGACATATAGTATACTTATAAATTGATAAGTGGTTATTTTTTTTGTAAAGTTTACATGAACCGATTTGTCACCGTTTATTTTTATTCTCCTCAAGCTGCAGATGCAGGGGAGAAGGCAGACGGCGGTAGTGAGGGTCAAACGACCATGGAAAACGACCCAAATCTCTCGGACGTGGCGAGTTCTGGAGGCGGTTCGTCGATTGACGATTCCGTCTTCAGCCTCGAACAAATGTTTGAGGGTCGATCGCGACATGAACGCTGAAGTGGCGCTCCTAGAGGAGAGTCTGAAGGATGAAATTCCTTCAGATTAACCTCCAACACTCAAAGGCGGCCTCCGCCAATCTACTACTTCGTCTGGAGCAAGACGAAGCCGATGTCGTCCTGATCCAGGAACCGTGGCTGGCTGGTAGCGGAATCTCTGGTTCGAGGACGAAGAGCCATAAGCTGCAGGCCACCAATGGTGCAGGCAGAAACAAAGCCTGTATGCTGGTCAGAAATGAATTAAGGATATTTCTTTTACCTAATTTCAGCAATGCTGACATAGTAACAGCAAAACTGGAGTGTGATACCAAAAATGTCTGGAATATCTCCGCATATACGCCGGACGATGATGCGGTGGAGCCGCCTGTAATATTGCTAAGGGGGACCTTGGCTGAAGCGTCCCGGAATGGTGCCGACGTCATCATCGGCTCGGACGCCAACTCGCGACACTCGATCTGGGGCAGCTCGGATGCAAATAATAGAAGTGAGTCGCTTTTTGATTTTAACTTTCACCCTAGCCTCTCATATGATTGCCCCGCTTATCTCAAACGGGAGGATCCTTAATGATCACTCCTTTTCTGATTACAGGTATATCAGTTTAAGTTTAATCGGAAGGTCCGCCTAGGAAATCATTCAGAAACCCTAGGAATATGGACTGGGAAGGCTACCGCAGGAGGCTTCGGCAAACTCTTCCACGCGCACTGGGGGTGATCATTTTGGGCACCGCCGATGTGGTGGACGGGTGGGTCGAAGTCTTCATCTCGGTGTGCATTACTGCACCAGAGAGCTCTTGTCCACTGAAAACATCGAAGGGCAGAAGGAAACCTCAATGGTACAATATGGAGCTCTTGGATATTAGGGCGTTTTGTAGACGCTTATTTAACAGGGCCCGTGGGAGTCGGTTACCTGATGACTGGGCGCTGTATAAAACAGGACTTTCTATATACGAGTTAAGGAAAGCTAAGAGGATCTCGTGGACGACCTTCTGTGAAAAAGTGGAGGGCTGCCATGAGTCCTCTACATTCAGGCGTATTATTGCTGAAAACCCAGTGCCTCTGGGTTATCTCAAGGATGTAAACAGGAAGTGGGTCCGGAGCAGTGAAGATACACTTCAGATGTTCCTTCATGCTCACTTCCCTAGCAGCACGTCCTCTATAGAGACATCTCCCGGAGAGTTGCATGCTGACTGTTGAGGTGTAATGCAGTTAGTTGCTACCGATCTATACGAACTTCATCAGATTAGGTTACATCCCGGGGGCCTGGAGGCAAGTCAAAGTTACGATCATCCCGAAGGTGGCAAGGGCTCCCACGTCACGGCCAAGGATTTCAGACCCAGCAGTCTCTCCTCATTTTTGCTTAAAACTTTGGAGGGACAGATGGACTGGTATGTAAGGGGCGCGTTCCGAGAGACTACCTATAAGGAGCGCAACATGCGTATCGTAAAGCAGGTCGGTGGACACTGCTCTGCACACTATCGTGTCGTGGATGGAGGAAGCCATTGAGGCTGAAGATTTCGCTCTTGGGACCTTCCTTGATTTTGAGGGAGCTTTCAACAATGTCTTGCCGGAGGCAGTCATAACTGCTCTAGATGGTCTTGGGGTTGAATCGAACCTCAAGCACCTCATTTCAAGTCTTCTGTGTGACGGAGTGGTCGAAACAGAGTTTTCGAAACAAAATGGGGCAGCGCGCGCGCGCAGCGAAATGTGAACAGGGGAACCTCTCAGGGCGGGGATGTCTCACCTCTTCTGTGGATCCTAGTCGTTAACGTCCTTCTTAAGAAACTAGAGGATCTGGGTTGTCGGGTGATTGCCTATGCAGACGATATAGCACTTATGATCAAAGGAAAGTTCCTTAGTACCGTATACAAGCTGACGCAGGGATATCTCGCCGTTGTAACAAAATGGGCAGCCGGAAGTGAACTCGCCATCAACCCGAGTAAAACAGAAATGGTTTTATTTAGTAGAATATACAAGATCCCAGTGGCACCGTTTCCGCGAATGGGAGGCATTCGCCTGCAACCAACGGATGCAGTGAAGTATCTAGGACTCATCTTGGATAAGAAGCTTTCATGAAAGCCGAATATATAGGATAGTGCCAAAAAGGCATCGATTGCCTTATACTGCTGTAGAGGAGCTATCGGCAAAAGGTGGGGCCTCTCACCGAAGGTGGTCCTCTGGCTCTATGACAGCATAGTAAAGCCCATAATGTTCTATGGAGTCTTGTGGTAGAAGGCTTCACAGAGGACCACACTTGCTAAGAAACTCGAAGGCGTTGAACGGGCTGCGCTCCTCAGCATGTGCGGTGCATTAAGGTCCACCCCAAAAATGGCACTTTATGCAATTCTGAACATAACGCCCGAGGACATTGCCGGAAAGTGTATGGCCGCAATAGTGGCTATTAGGCTCAGGGAATCTGGGTTCCTAAAAGAGCGTGTTTCTGAATACTCAGATATCCTCACAAGCTTTGACTGTATACCGGATCATCTGGATCATGGAGTTGCCATATCAAACCCCCGCGTTTCCTTCTCTGCCCATATGCCGAAGAGGCAGTTATGGTTGGGAAGAAGCCGTTGGAGGAGGGGAACAGTTAGCTTCTTTACGGATGAGTCAAAGTTTGGTGGGAAGGCTCCATATCAGCTCCAGTTTCAGACTTCCCGACTATTGCAGTGTCTGCCAGGCTGAGGTTGCAGCCATCAAGGTAGAAGCAGATCTGCTACTTCGGAGGGTGTCCACCTTCGGGGAAGTGACCATTCAATCAGCTAGCAGAGCAGCGATACTAGCCTTGAGCTCATTCACAGTGCGTTCAGGGCTGGTAGAGGAGTGTCTGGCGGCACTGTCCCTGGCGGTGACAGTATTTAGTATAAGACTTTTATGGGTGCCGGGCCATAGCGGAATAGTGGGTAACTGCAAAGCTGATAAGCTCGCTAGGAAGGGCACCTTAGAGTCACTATCGGTAGAATGGGGACGGTTCGGTGCTCCTGTGTCCTCTTGTGACCTAGTACTGGAGAGTTGGGCCTCGCGGATGCTTGGTCAACGCTGGACCAGCATTGGTACTTGCGCGGTAGCAAAAGCATTCTGGCCCAAGATAGATCACAGAAGATCTGAAGATCTCCTTGCCCTCAGTAAGGCTAGCCTCTCTTCAGTAGTGGGGCTCTTGACGGGCCATTGCCCTTTTGGCACATGTGCTGTAAGCCTGGGAATCTGGAATCCGGATGCAGAAGCTGCTTAGGACAGATGCAGCAGAAACTAGCCAGAACTTCCTTCTTGAATGTCCCGCATTTGGGAGGTTAAGACTTAGACACTTTGGGGCACACACCTTCAGACATCCTACTGAACTGGTGGGTGTAGATATTAAGCGCCTTTGCAAATTTGTATTGGCTATTAAGCGTTTTGCCGATCTGTTAGTCCGCACACGGGAGTTTTATTTTCTATGGCATCACAAAGGACTACGTGCGATCTTTGATCAGCCATCTAACCTAACCTAACCTAACCTACTACGGAGTCGATTGCATGTTGTAGGTTTAGCGCAGCTTTTTCTGCTGTCATACTGTTTTGTGCTAACTGTTTGGTGCTAACGGTAAGTCTCTTGTATACGGAATATATAAAGGTGGTCCTAAGATACTTCCCTGAGGAACTCCTGCTTCAATTTCTTTTAGTTTGGAGAATTCATTTACTTGTTTTACACTGAAAAATTTCATGGTAAAATACTTTAAGCGACAACATTTTTCATAAATGATGCGTTCTTAGGTTGCTGCGACTTATTTTTGAATTTCGACATGCAAATTTTGTATGCCGATCCCCAGGGGTCTATGTTCGCATCTTCACATAGCTTTTCGAAACAGGGTCTCTTATTACGGATAATGACTGACTTTAGGAGCTTTTTTGGCATTTAAATGCTTCTCTGAGGCGGATTTCGATTTCCCCTCCCTAGTTTCGCCGTGCGCGACGTCTAGCTGAGTGACAGATCTTGGCAATTTCATCGCTCCACTAGTATACCGGCTTTCGATTGTTATTGTATCTCGTCCTGCGCATAGTTGCGTCGCATGCTGCAACTAGTTCCTTCTGCACAGCGAATACTAAGTGGGTGCCGTCTTCGCCTGGTGCCTTTGCCGCACTCCAGACGCTCTCAAAGACGTCGGTATCAAATTCCTTTTCACGCCAATTTTCGGGATTTCTGCGAGACAGTTCCCTTTCTTGGGAGAACGAAACTTCAGCGATTATAGCCATATGGTCGCTATTTGTGTAAATATCTGATACCTTCCACTTAATATGTCTGCTATGCGTGTCGTTAGCAAACATTAAGTCTATTATAGAACCTTTATTACCCTTTTGAAACGTATTTTTTGTGCCATTGTTTAGAATCGTGAGGTTTGTTTGACTCAAAAATTCTAGAATGAGGCGACCACGGTGATTTGTAATTCTGCGAACCAAAGCAGTAGACCATGCGTTAAAATCATCCGCTATTATTATTGGCGATTTTTTTCTGGTCTCTAGAGACAGCTCCATTAGAAAATCTTCAAGTTCTCTAATTGTTGCGCTAGGACGAGCATTTTTCTATCCTCATAATGGTGTTTTTAACAATAACAGCAGTGCTTCTTTTCGCACAATTACTAGGGTGGATTATATGATAGATATCGTAGTTTTTGGAAGTTGTATGGCTCTCGTAAGATGAGTTTCGGATATTAGACATACATCTATTTTCTCTTTTTGTAAAATAAGTTGAAGCTCTTCTTGGTGCTTTAATAGTCCATTGTCATTCCATGTCATAACTCGGAGAGCAGTATTCATGCCTTAGATTTTGTTTTATTTTTATTTTTTTTCGAGGTTATCTAAACGGCTGCACATATCGATATTGGTTTTTTCTTGTTTATTTAACATCTCAAGGATTTGAGTTAGTAGGCTTCGGTCATCTTTGTGTTTTTTTTTCGTTCACCACGTTTGAGTTGCTTTTCAGTACTTCAGAAAAAGTGAGCTTACTCGTCTGTACACGATTCTGCTTGATGACAGTACTTTTATTACCAATGGGTGGATTATTTGATGTACTGGGCAAATTTATGGAAACTTTTTGTTTTTTCAAGGCTTTGTTACGAATGCTTTGAAGCTCCTTGGCAATAATGCATCCTCTATAATTTACCGAATGGTTTTCTCCACAGTTACAGCATTTTGGTTTTTCCGAGTTTGGTTTTTGTCACTGATCTATAGTCATCACTTGATGTAACGCTTATTTTATGAATGCCGTTATTTAACAGTTTCAATATAAATGAGCTTTTGGTATTATCTTTAATTAAGTTATTTTTCATTTCTAACAGTGTGGTTTTCACCGTTCGATGATGTATTTTCTTCTAAGATCACTTCTGGTGAAGCTTCGGCTTTACACTTTTTACTAGGCCTTTTATTTTTCTTTAAAATTCAGTCTGTTTCCAGAGCTAATTCTTCCTCATCAGTTTCGTATTGTGATTGACTATAATTAGGCACAAGTGGGTGATTATTTTGTTCATTAAGCTTTTCATTCTTACTTTTTAATAGGTCGCATAATTGTTCTAATTCTTTAATTTTTTGTTTCAACTTATCTATTTCGGAAACTAATTTTTCGGGTTGGCTTATTGGTATTTCCTGACACAATCCAGGGATTAGAGTACGAAGCACAATCCAGCTATATATTATATGTTTATTGTACAAGGGATTATTCGCATTTAATGGTGAGTTAGTTAGCCAATAATTAGTAAAAATATATATGTGGTAACTACCAGATGAAACGTTCACCAATTTCGGTGTGCACTTTTAGACTAATATAGTACAGGTAAAAAAACCTAACTTAAAGAACGCAAATAAAATTTGGTTCTTGTATTGGATAACAATAAATGTTAAAGTTGTGATATAAATTAACACAGTGGAATAAAACAACCTGTTTAGCGGGAAATACAAACCGGAAGAGAGAGGACATATTTATTCATTAATTCAGCATCAACATATGATATTACAGAGTTGTATTTATTAGTACAAAGGGTCGCTTTTTCTCTACTTCAACATTTTTCCTGAACGACACTTTAATAATAAATACTAGCTGACCACGCAGACGTTGTCCTGCGTGAAATTATGTATTTTGAAATGAAAAGAACGTTAAATTTATCATTTCATTTTTGTTTTTTTTTTTTTTTTCAATGTAACGCAGCTTCATGTACAACATTTTTTGTTTTCTGTTCCGGATGGATGATGGTAAGTTGATAAGGGGAAGATGGAATTTGGAAGGGAATTGATATCGAACCACCCGAAGTATCAACCGATTTCCAATTTTTAGCGAAGACGATGTATAATGTCTTTGGCAATGTCCATGTTTTTATCGAAAAGTATGCGAACTTCAATTTCATTCCAGTGATTAACGTGTTCCAGCAATTGTAATTGCTGGCTTACTTATCTAAAACTTGCACACATCGAACAATTCACAGTAAGCAATGACTCAAATAAAGTTAAACTGTGTACATTAATCAATAGCAACCAAAGGAAGAAACAATTGTCGTTTTTCGGGTGGATTGTGTAAATTCGTTCGAAAGCATTAGTTGAGAACACACCTGGATATCAAACTACTGGTTGGCCTTGCTTTCTGCGTAACTATTTCTTCGACGATGCATTCCATGCATAATATCAAGGTAATTCCGAATAGAGCAATGTTCTTACAAACGGATCACTGACGAAAGTTAAGAAAAAAACTCGTCAGTGTTAATTTTGTTTCTAGTAATGTTTCCACTGGCTATTCTGTATTCTCTGGGTTAAAATACACTCTTTGGCCATATTCCAAATTAACTGCGAGACGCACAACAGTCGGAAAACTTTCATGAATTGCAAAAGTAAACATTGACCGTATCGTTCAAGACCAATAACCGCCATGTTGCTTCCTTTGGTGACGTACTTGCAAACGTATTTTACCGATTTCACCAAACTGCAATACTAAACACTGATATCACTTTTGAATATGAATTAGACAATAAAGGTTAATATAGTAAGATCCATGTGTTGTCAATTTCGATATTCATTCTTCTAAGTTGAATGCTGAATGTTCTGTTATCTGGTGAGCGACACCGATAGAGTTGATATCCATCATTTCCAGTTTGTGTTTCCGAAAGAAAAGCACATGGATAGTGTTTCGTGCAGTTATTGTCAGACATACAAACCGAAAAGGGATTCTAGTGTCCACAAGGTCCAAATTGGTTTCCACCAATTCATATACTACTGGATCTTTCTCTACATCAGGAATTTCCTGAGAAATGATTTCATCAATTTGATCTGGTGTAACCTTCATCCAAAGAAGAATGTGTGCGTGCGGAAAACCTCTATTTTGCCCCTCAAAAGAGTACATCTAGCATCCAACAGCACCACATATACGTTGCTTCAAGACAAAGTCAATCAAAGATCGTAACTGTTGTTTGAAAATTCGTGCTGTGACATCGTGACAATTGCTTGCTGATTGACCGCGATCCGTAATTCCGAACGTATGTCGCCGCATCTTGGTAGTACTTCTTGCCTTGCCTTGCCTTGCTTTGGGCTGCCATACTTTGATGGCAAAAAGAACACCGACCTATATTAGGACGACCTCTTGGTGGCTTCGTAACAAATTTCAATCTGCAATTGACCTTTTTATGTGAAACACGCGTAAAGTTTTCACTAAATAATTCTCAGTAATTTTTCTTTTGAGTAGCTGGAATAAAAAAGCAAGCGACCGAAATTGAACTATTCAAATAATTTACAAATCAAAATATTGAAAAACAAAACAAACAAAAATTAAAAAAAAATAAATGTTTATGGAAAAAGTTACTTTTTGGAATAATCCAATTTGCCGATTTTTCACAAAAAGTATAAGATATTTTTATTTCTAAACCTTCCTTGACCCACAACGAACAACCTCTAAAAATTTCATCAATATTGGTTCAGCCGTTCTCTTAGCGTTACTAACGAACAAACATCATTCGTTTGTATGAGAAAAAGAAAAGGGCTACTTTTAGGGATTTTCCGGCAATTATTCGAATTTTTTTGTCTGCAGAAACCATCCCTGAACCTCAACGAACATTTAAAAAAAAAAGAATTATCAAATTTGGTTCAGTCGTATGAAAGTTATATACATTTTGACGATTCATTTTTATCTATGTATGTATACAGATTTATAAATTAACTTTTGTTCTTTATATTTCATGCATACATTTTGATACATAGTTTCGTATTTTCAATAATAGCAAAGAAAACAATTTTTATTTTAATTCTTAAAAAGTCCAAGTGACTTACAAATATTAAAATGATTTTCTTTAGCAATACCTTTTGTCAAAATGTCTGCTAAAATCTCGTTCGTTGGAATATAAGTCAATTTAATCTTGCCGCTTTCTAGATGCTGGTGAATAAATTTATCTTTTATATCCACATGTTTTGATGATAAAGCAACAGTACGCTGCCTTCATGTGCACCAAAATATCGGACCACCCTAAAGCTTAAAAATATAGTCCGTCGTAGATCGTCTTTCGTCAAGATCACTAGCCCAATCTGCGTCATAGTATCCAGTGAGATCATTTACTTCCCTGCTATACACAATTCTGCTGTCAAGGCTACCTTTAGATTTGTAGAAAAACAACTCAGTAGATTACCTGCAAATTTGGTGTCAGGTCGCGTTATTTTTGAGGCGATTAACAAGCAACCAACAGCCTGCATATATGGTACTTTTGACATTTCATGCTGCTCTGTTTCATCTGTTGGACATATTTCATTACTTAGACGTTGATTTAAGTCGATCGGTTCAGCATATCGAAGATATATTGCGATTGATCTATTTTTATAGTACCCTTTGTAGTATCTCTAGTAACACGCATACCAAGTACTGAGGATACTTCGCCAAGATCTTTCACATGAAATTCTGATGAAAGTTGTTCCTTTAACTCTTTCATACTTTTCTCGTCGCTTGAAAACAACAGAACATCGTCAACATATATATAGCATCGCATTACCCTTTACTTTACAATAAACACATTGATCTACATTGCTTCGTAGAAGACCTAACTTCAGCAGAACGTTGTTAAATTTCTCGTTCCACAATCGACTGGACTGCTTCAGTCCATATAAGGATTTCAACAGCTTACACACACGCCCAGTGTTGTCATCAAAACCGTCAGGTTGCACCATATATATTTTATCATTTAACTCAGCATTGAGAAATGCTGTTACAGCATCCATTTGATGTACTAACAAGTCTTTCCGTGCAGCTAACGCTAATAAAAAACTTAATGATGTATATCGAACTACAGGAGCAAATGTTTCTTCATAATCAACACCTTTTGTCTGATTATATCCTTTGATCACTAATCTAGTCTTACATCGTATCACATCACCATCACTGTTCATTTTGGTTTTGAATACTCACCTAGATTTAATGGCTTTCTTACCAACAGGTAATTGTACTAAATACCATGTTTTGTTAGAATGGAGAGAGTCTATTTCGGCTTGAACTGCCACTCTCCACTCATCTGCATTTTCACAGCCATAGCATCAATTGAATTCTGAGGATCATTTAATACAAAGTCAGTTACACAAAAATTATAGCCATCTTTCTTGGTCGCGATTCTATTCGAACGCCTTAAGATATGATTGCCTGAAACTTTAATTTCGTCAGAGTCATTTGCACTTTCATATACAGATGAATTAGCGTCTACCTTATTATTCACTAACTGACTATCGCGTTTGTTAACTGTTCCGTTTGCATGTTTTCAACCATTGGCGATTCTTCACTCCCTTCCTCTTTTGAATCGTCAATGCTGAAAGATTCACACCCGTCAGGAATTTCACAACAATAGTCGGTTTCAACTACATTTTTATTTTTTGTTTCAATAAAAACAACATGACGATTTATTACAATATTTTGCGTTTTTGGATTGAACAGTCTATATGCTTTGGACGCAATACAATAACCCATCATTATGCATTCAACCGATTTATCATCCAGCTTCTTTC
Source organism: Bactrocera correcta (assembly GCA_027475135.1). NCBI lineage: Eukaryota > Metazoa > Arthropoda > Insecta > Diptera > Tephritidae > Bactrocera > Bactrocera correcta. The sequence continues at coordinate 22,827,505 of CM050322.1, forward strand.
GCTTTTCACTTGGCACATGCATCATGGCTTTACCGCCAAACACTTTTAAAAACTTTAGGTTAGGTTTTTTACCAGTCCCCATTTCATAGAGACTTTTCGCGTGTGACCCGAACGGAATTCTATTTAATATATATGCAGTATTCGCCGCCTCTGTCCAAAACTTTTTATGTAAACCAGAATCAATTAACATACACCGCACTTTTTCAGTAATTGTTGTATTTGGTCTCTCAGCAACACCATTTTGCTCTAGTGTATACGGTGATGTTTTTTGATGTATAATTCCTTCTGAATCACAAAATTTTTTAAAATTTTCTTTCACATACTCGGTCCCATTGTCCGATCTAAACACCTTTATTTTTCGCGAACACTGATTCTAGATAATTTTTTTGAATTTTGCAAATTCAGCAAACACTTCTGATTTGTGGTTGATTGGCACCACAAACAGCTTATGCGAATAATCATCTACGAATGTCAACAGAAAACGAGCACCAGAAAACGATTTTACCGAAAATGGACCCATTACATGCGAATGTATTAAATCGAGAAAGTTTTCTGCCCGATTAGCACTGCTTTTAAAGGATGCACGCGTTTGCTTTCCTTTCCCACATTAATTTTTCCTAAGTTTATACCATTAGAAGTACATTTTACTTTTTTTTAAATGTTCTTGACATATGTATGTGCCCCATTCTTCTATGCCATAAATTGTAATCGTCACAAGTATAAAATTCATTTTGCACTTGGCGAATCACGATTGTACTCAATATTACAATTTAAACGATACAGATCATTTACAACATTTGCAGTGGCTATCAAATTATTATCATTTTGTAGATTTTACATTTATCGCCTTCAAACACTACTTTGTTTCCATTTTTCGTCATTTGTCGTACCGAAAACAAATTTGCACATAACTCCGGCACATACTCAACGTTTTTTACAATAGCATTTGTCTTTATTTTATTAGCAAATCAGCACATATTCACGTCACCTTTTGAGTTAACTTTAATTACTTCATTATTTGCAGTTAGAATGTTTTTATTCTCCATCTTCACTTCATTTATAATCATTTCACGATTTTTTGTCATATGTGAAGTAGCACCCGAATCAACAAACCAATTATCTTCATTACGAATGTCATGAGAAAGTAAAGATGCGAAAAGAATATTTTTGTTTTTTGTATTGTTATAATTTTGCTTAGTCTTATTAGGACAATCACGAGCAAAATTACCGATTTTCTTACAAGAATGACATCGAAACTTATTAGAACTCACTTTCCAATTTGATTTTTCTTTCGAATACAATACATTCTCAACATTCTTATTTGACGTCTTGCAACAGAAGATTTTTTACACTATCGATGGTGAGTTTCTTTTTCGTATTTTCAACGGCAAGTACGAGTGGGCGAAATTCGTCCAATAAACCTGCTAACATTAACGAAGCTGTCAGCTCATCGTCTATATTGAGACCAGCGTTTTTGACTTTAAGTTACGTCATCACAACAGCATTCACATATTCTTACACTGATGCATAGTCACTAAGCTTGCACTGCACTAATTGCTTTAAAAGTTTTACCTTCCGCATAAGACCCGTGTCTTCATACGCACAGAACAATGCATTCCACGCTTGATATGCCGTTTCAGCTGTGGCAATGTGAGAAAAACTATTAGGTTCTATAATTAAGGTTATTTCAGCCAATGCACGCTCATCACTCTTTATCCTTGTCCGAAATTTCTGCAGGTAGTTCTTTTTCAACTACCCTCCAGCAGTTTTTTATCACTAGATATGATTTCGCGTGGCGCTTCCAAGTATCAAAATTTTAACGCCCCTTCAATTTTTCGAACGGGAAAGCTACCGCGTTTGTCGCCCTTTTTTCAAGCAACAAAATCCGAAATTATTTCGTTAAAAATAATCAATCCGCGTTTAACAGATACCAAAACGTTTACTTTACACGATTCCCGAAAAATTGTCTTTAATATTTTGTGTCATAGGCCCATAACCTGTTAAAGTTGTGATATAATTTAACACAGTGGAATAAAACAACCTGTTTAGCGTGAAATACAAACCGGAGAGGGAGGACATATTTATTCATTAATTCAGAATAAACATGTGATATTACAGAGTTATATTTATTAGTACAAAGGGTCGCTCTTTCTTTACTTCAACAATAAAGCTTATACTGCAGTAGTGACTCTTCTAAATTCCATTTTTCCGGTCAAAGTCCAATAAAAAAAACGGTATTTATGGCCTTACATATACTGAGAAACTTTTAGCAGGTGTAACAGCCTATCCACTCAATCGTCTCACTGTACTTCAACTTCCAGTCGACCTCCGTAAAAGCACTTTCGTATATAAACAAGTTTTTTATTTTAATTATTCTAAATATTTAAAATTATTGAATTTATTTCTTTCACACTTTATTTTTCTTCATACCCTGGTTCTAACCTACCTCCCAACAATTTTCAGCCAAATCGGTTCAGTCGTTCTTCAGTTATAAATGGTGTGATTAACACGACTATATTTTATATATGTACAGGGTGGGCCATTTAAAGTTGACCCATTTGTTTCTAAAAAAAAAGAACAAAAGAAAACAATGTTTTTTGTTCATTTCAAAAATAATTTATTTTGGTCCAAGGGGATTTGTTTCAGCTAATATTTAAAAATTAGATCGCGTAAATGGGCACCTTTAGCTTTGACAGCTAAATGCACTCTTTTTTCGACATTTTCCATGACTTTGGCCAATGTTTCGGATGATATGGCGGCTGTTTCACGTCGAATGTTGGCTTTCAGTTGAGCTAAGGTGTTTGGCTTATTAGCGTATACCTTGGATTTCAAATAACCCCACAAATAAAAGTCTGGTGACGTCAAATCTGGTGATCTCGGTGGCCAGTCAACATCACCATTTTCCGATATCAATCGCCCGGGGAAAAATGGTCGCAATAAATTGATTGTTGGTCGAGCTGTATGGCATGTAGCCCCGTCCTGTTGAAACCAGAAGTTATCCATGTCATTTTCGCGAATAACGGGTATCACAAAATCCGTTATCATGGCTCGATAACGCTCACCATTCACTGTTGTCGTGGCTCCATCATCGTCTTCGAAAAAATACGGTCCGATGATCATATTCGCGCAAACACCGCACCAAACTGTTACTTTTTGGTCGTAAAGAGGCTGTTCTTCAATTAATTGAGGATTTTCGGTGGCATAAAATCGGCAATTTTGCTTGTTTACGCCTCCATTCAACGAGAAATGTGGCTCGTCTGACATGATGAGTTTTCGCCAAAAGTCAAGTTCGTTTTCAGCCATTTCGATGCCCCATTTGCCAAAATTAAGGCGTCGCGGATAATCAGCTGGGTTTAGTTTTTGTGCCATTTGAATTTTATATGGAAACATCTTCAAATCTTTATGAATTATGCGTCGGAGAGTGGTGCGAGAGATGTCTAATTCCTGAGAGCGGCGATAACTCGATGTCGATGGAGTCTCCTCAATACTGGCTCGTACAGCTTCGATATTTTCATCAGAACGTCTTGTGCGTTGTCTGGATGCATGACTGGCATTACTGAGATTACCGGTGTTCACAAATTTTGCGTATAAAGACTTAATTGTGTTCTTAACTGGAGCACTTTTCACTTTATTTTTTTTGCGAAACGCACGTTGAGTTAACACAATTGAAAAGTTATTTTGAATATAAAGCTGAACAATTTCAGCGCGTTCTTTTGGAGTGTACTGTTCCATGGTATAAATTGTCTTCGAATGACGCTTCTAACGCGGTATGACATTAGCCGATTTGTCAGCGCTGTTAAAAGTTACAGCGTTGCCAGATGGGTCAACTTTAAATGGCCTACCCTGTATATATATGTGAGGATTTCTTTATTGTTTTCATTATTTGCTGGAGAGAACGAAGCAATTTATATATATAGCACTATATCTTAAGTTAAGCTTTCATGCAATATACATATATATAAGTACGTAACTAATACCACTCTCTTCCGTTTAATTGAATGAAATAAGCGCATGTAAACCAACAGGTTATGGGCCCAGACCAACAATTTTTAAATTAAAGTTTTATTTTATTAGCTACGGTGGTTAAAAAGTTTCATATAATATTATATCAATTGAAATATATATGGTGATAGTGATATAAATGGCGAGCTCAACTGTGAAGATTGATCGCGGATAACTACGAGCCTGGAAGTTGCACATGCGTGCAATTCTTGTGAAAGCTGTCTCATCTGGAGCTGTACCTTGTCCAAATGACAATAACGCAGCGAAGTGAATACGTTTTGATTTGAAAGCCTGTACGGATATAATGCTTTCAATTACACCATCAGAATTGGGTCTGATAACTGAATGCGAAACTTCACACGAAATGTGAAAAAAGTTAGAGTCTACTTTCCAATTAAAGAGTCCTTCGCGAAAAGCCACCCTACTGAAACGTATGCACTGGCCCGCATGAAATAGGGCGATAACGTTCGCGAACATCTTAACGAATTTTTCCATGCTATCAACAAATTGAAGGAAATAAATGTTACTGTTAGAGATGATTTATTAACTATATTGCTTCTTTATAGTTTACCAGATTCGTTTGAGACGTTCCGATGTGCGCTGGAAACTTGAGATGAACTCCCCAAGCCTGACATTTTAAGGGTTAAAATACTGGAAGAAGAACACGTACGAATGGGCCATCTAAACGAAAAATATTTAAAACGTGCAACTGTAATGGTGCTCAGAACAAATTTTCACACAAATGAAAAACTGAAAACTTGTGAGGTATGTATAAGCCAAAAACAAACACAAGAAAGATTATCAAAGCAGAGGGACCACCGTACTACCGAATTACTAGAAATTGTATACAGCGACATTTGCGGTCCAATGAAGGTTTGTTCACATTCAGGTGAAAAGTATTCCGTGACATTTACTGACGATTTTTCGAGATATTCCGAGGTTTATCTCATGACAAATAAGTCAGAAGTTTTAGAAAAATTCAAAGTATTGAAGAACATGGCGGAAACGTATACAGGGAAGAAAGTTAAAGGCTTCGGACAGACAACTTGTTGGCGTATATTTTTTTTCAATATCTTTTTATTTATTGAATCTGCTTTTCGTTTTAAAAGCCTAACAATAAGTTCTAAAATCTTAAATATATGTTTAAAAACTAGACACGCTCAAGCAAGTGATTGAGCTGTTTGGTTGCTCGTTAGTACCAAAGCATGGGATATATATTTAATTCTGCTGTCTTCTACTTCTTTCTTCACCATAGAAATACCAAGGCCTTTTTTATTACGCATGTACCATGGTGCATGCAAGTTACTTTACTAGATATATATTTTCTCCACGTAAGTCTTCTATCTAGGTGAATACCAAGATAGGTTACTTCATTCGCTTGGGATACTAAAATATTGTCTATTTTTACTGCCGAACACAGTTTTGGTCTTATACTTTTGTTCATTCACATTTATACGCCAGTTGACTAGCCATTCTTTGACAGACCTTAAGTGCTCCGCTAATATTTTTGATTTTATTATGTGGCATTTGTTACGGCTTCCTATAGCTGTGTCGACGGCAAAAATTAAAGTTAATACATGTAGGAATTATGGAGGATGGAGTCTTGTGTAGAAGTTCACGCAAGTGAGGAAAGTTCTCTGATCGCCATTCACTTGGAAGTGGCCAGAAACGATTCTTTTACATATGACTCAAGCAGCTCACGACTTCCGGTCTTTGACCAAGTATCCTCTGGGTAGCCTAAGAACATCCGTTTGAAGGCGAGCTAAAGTGAGAAGGCGAAACACCCCTGCATAGGGTTGTGCGCTGGGTTTGGGACCCGCCACGTAAAAAAACACCCCCAATGAAAGACAACAACAAGCCTCGGATGAGTGACCCCCCTTTTGATGACGACCATGGCAAACGAAATAAGGACTATGATTTGAGGGCATGCACCTGGAATGTCCGGTCCCTTAATTGGGAAGGTGCCGCTGCCCAGCTGGTAGATGTCCTCGTAAAGATAAAGGCTGACATCACCGCCGTCCAAGAAATGCGATGGACGGGACAAGGACAGAGACGAGTAGGTCCTTGTGACATTTACTACAGTGGCCATATAAAGGAGCGCAAGTTTGGTGTTGGATTCGTGGTGGGAGAGAGACTCCGCCGCCGAGTACTATCATTCACTCCGGAGAATGAATGTCTAGCCACAATCCGCATCAAAGCGAGGTTCTTCAACATATCGCTGATTTGCGCCCACGCCCCGACGGAAGAGAAGGACGATGTGACCAAAGATGCCTTTTATGAGTGCTTGGAGCGCACTTATGAGAAATGCCCCCGCCACGATGTCAAAATCGTGCTTGGCGACTTCAATGCCAGGGTGGGCAAAGAAGGTATCTTTGGCACTACGGTCGGTAAATTTAGCCTCCACGCGGAAACATCCCCAAATGGGCTGAGGCTGATCGACTTCGCCGGGGCCCGAAATATGGTTATCTGTAGCACTAGATTCCAGCATAAGAAGATACATCAAGCTACCTGGCTGTCTCCAGATCGAAAAACCACCAACCAGATCGATCATGTTGTGATAGACGGAAGACACGTCTCCAGTGTTTTAGATGTGCGTGCGCTCCGAGGTCCTAACATCGACTCGGACCACTATATTGTTGCAGCCAAAATACGCACCCGCCTCTGTGCAGCAAAAAACGCACGCCAACAAACACAAGGATGGTTCGACGTCGAGAAGCTGCAATCACAACAGACAGCCGAACGTTTTTCTACTCGGCTTGCACTCCTGCTCTCTGAGAGCACTCGTCAACAACTCGGTATAAGGGAACTGTGGGACGGCATTTCAAACTCCTTACGTACAGCTGCAACCGAAACCATTGGTTTTCGGAAAGTGCAGAAGAACAGCTGGTACGACGAGGAGTGCCGTGTCGCAGCGGAGAGAAAACAGGCTGCCTACCTCGCAACGTTACGATCGACCACAACACGTGCGGGATGGGATAGATACCGAGAGTTGAAGAGGGAAGCGAGACGCATTTGTAGACAGAAAAAGAAAGAGGCCGAAATGCGTGAGTACGAAGAGCTTGATAAGCTGGCCGACAGGGGTAATGCTCGAAAATTCTACGAAAAGATGCGGCGGCTTACAGAAGGTTTCAAGACCGGAGCATACTCTTGTAGAACCCGCAAAGGTGATCTAGTTACCGATGCCCAGAGCATACTTAAATTATGGAGGGAACACTTCTCCAGCCTGCTGAATGGCAGTGAACGCACAACACCAGGAGAAAGCGAACCCGATACCCCAATCGATGACGATGGAGCAGACGTTCCATTGCCCGACCATGAAGAAGTTCGAATAGCAATTGCCCGCCTGAAAAACAACAAAGCGGCAGGGGCCGATGGATTGCCGGCCGAGCTATTCAAACACGGCGGCGAAGAGCTGATAAGGTGCATGCATCAGCTTCTTTGCAAAATATGGTCGGACGAAAGTATGCCCAACGATTGGAATTTAAGTGTGCTATGCCCAATCCACAAAAAAGGAGACCCCACAATCTGCGCCAACTACCGTGGGACTAGCCTCCTCAATATCGCATATAAGGTTCTGTCGAGCGTATTGTGTGAAAGATTAAAGCCCACCGTCAACAAACTGATTGGACCTTATCAGTGTGGCTTTAGACCTGGTAAATCAACAACCGACCAGATATTCACGATGCGCCAAATCTTGGAAAAGACCCGTGAAAGGAGAATCGACACACACCACCTCTTCGTCGATTTCAAAGCTGCTTTCGACAGCACGAAAAGGAGCTGCCTTTATGCCGCGATGTCTGAATTTGGTATCCCCGCAAAACTAATACGGCTGTGTAAACTGACGTTGAGCAACACAAAAAGCTCCGTCAGAATCGGGAAGGACCTCTCCGAGCCGTTCGATACCAAACGAGGTTTCAGACAAGGCGATTCCCTATCGTGCGACTTTTTCAACCTGCTTCTGGAGAAAATAGTTCGAGCTGCAGAACTTAACAGAGAGGGTACTATCTTTTATAAGAGTGTACAACTGCTGGCGTATGCCGATGATATTGATATCATCTGCCTCAACACCCGCGCCGTTAGTTCTGCTTTCTCCAGACTGGACAAGGAAGCAAAAGAAATGGGTCTGGCAGTGAACGAGGGCAAGACGAAATATCTCCTGTCATCAAACAAACAGTCGTCGCACTCGCGACTTGGCACTCACGTCACTGTTGACAGTCATAACTTTGAAGTTGTAGATAATTTCGTCTATCTTGGAACCAGCGTAAACACCACCAACAATGTCAGCCTAGAAATCCAACGCAGGATAACTCTTGCCAACAGGTGCTACTTCGGACTAAGTAGGCAATTGAGAAGCAAAGTCCTCTCTCGACAAACAAAAACCAAACTCTATAAGTCTCTCATAATTCCCGTCCTCCTATATGGTGCAGAGGCTTGGACGATGACAACAACCGATGAGTTGACGTTGCGAGTTTTCGAGAGAAAGGTTCTGCGAAAGATTTATGGTCCTTTGCGCGTTGGCCACGGCGAATATCGCATTCGATGGAACGATGAGCTGTACGAGATATACGACGACATTGACATAGTTCAGCGAATTAAAAGACAGCGGCTACGCTGGCTAGGTCATGTTGTCCGGATGGATGAAAACACTCCAGCTCTGAAAGTATTCGACGCAGTACCCGCCGCAGGAAGCAGAGGAAGAGGAAGACCTCCACTCCGTTGGAAGGACCAAGTAGAGAAGGACCTGGCCTCGCTTGGAATATCCAATTGGCGCCACGTAGCGAAGAGAAGAAACGACTGGCGCGCTGTTGTTGACTCGGCTATAATCGCGTAAGCGGTGTCTACGCCAGTAAAGAAGAAGAAGACATGTAGGAATTCTTTCTTTATAAAAAATTAATCATTTGTTATTGTTAAAATACACGTCTTTCTTTTATTAGATACGATTTGGAACTGTAAGTTCTCGTTCGGCATCAGTTAGCGTTCTGTTTATTCAGAGTTGCATTTGTTAGGTCTGTTTGGATCGTGTTGTCCGTAATTCTCGTACACTCGGACGTCCTGACCTGTCATTCGCCCTGAACGCTGGGTTCCACGGTTTCATATATTCGGCCACCGTTATAGTTCTACTACGTTTAGTGACCTGCAAGTGGTACATACCGCTTCTGTGACGATAGCACCGATGATGCGGAAGGCATTTTCCTCCCCCTCACTCGCAAAAAAAAAAAAATATTTTTACTACAGCAAATTCTATTAAGTCTGGTATTTTTTTTATCACTGTAGTCGGCTTACCAGGAGATATTATATCCAGCTTATTATGCTTATTCATAACAGTGTGCCCCAGTACGTGTATTTTGCCTTGTAATCTCCACCTGCTAGTTCCAAAAAAGTCTTTAAATTCGATTTCTGTAATTTTAAAACGAGGTGGACAGTATATAGCCGTAAGGTTTAAGTCACAACCCCGATTTTTTAGTGATATTGTTGTAGCTTGTAACTGTGGTGTAGCATGAGATTTAAGAGCATAGTGGTTTAAACGATTTCTAATCAACACTGCCGTACCACCATGCGCATTTCTATCCGGATGATTGGTAACATATAGTTTAAATCCCGGTATATTGAAATTATTTTTATTTGTTAAATGAGTTTCTGAAATAAGCATTACATCTATATTTTTTTCAGACAGAAATCTGACAATCTCTTATTTATGTTGGCTAACACCGTACACTTAATAAATTTTTGCAGCATTTGATTTTGTGATTTTATTAAATCTTGGATCATGTTTTGCATGCTAGACATAAATTGAGTCATACACTGTGTAAGATTTATAATCATAGTTTCAATACCTCCATTTGGAGGGTTTTGTGACAGTTGCATTTGTACAGCGTTGCCGTTCACCACATTTGCATAGTTTCCTTGCTTATTATTATTGTTAGAAGTAATAGAATTTGGACTTTTATCTGAGGTTGTTATAACTTCATTTAGGGTGTTTGTAACATTTGGTTACGACGTGCTTGAATGCCCTGTAACAACTTCGATTTCAAATCTTTATATACAGGACAGCTCCTCACAATTGCTGCGTTTTTTATTTAATTCGTCTTTCCTGAGGGTGCATTTAGAAGTTGGATGTAAATCACCACCTACGACACAAATACTGCGTAGAGCGCAATATGATCTGGATTGCCCATATTCTTGGCAGTTATACATTGTACCGAACCGTTTCTTTTGTGTGGTTCTTCAACAGTTACTCTACGATGCAGTAAGTATTTCAAATTATATATTGGATATGTTTCGTTTTTTTTTTTTTAAGTTAATTTGAGTTCGGCAACTATTTGATTTTAAATTTATATTTACAAGAATTTTAATACCAAAACCGTATTCTTCCCAATGCTTCTTTGACTTCACTAGAGTCTACGGCGGACTCTATACCCTTAATTACAACAACTAGGCGCTTAGAGCTCTTTAGTTGATACGAATAATATTTCCTTTTTTCAAAGGCACTATAGGAAAATTGCCAGTACCTACAATTTCACTTACTTTTGCAACAAGAGTATTACTGCGCTCACGCAATATATTGAAGGTGGTTTAGCATTAACGACTGTGGTGGTACCCTTCGCATCGTCGTCTGATCCATTGCCTAGTAAGGCAAATCTGTTGTCATTTAAAGCTTCCGGTTTATTATTTGGTATACCGCCTTAAAATTTTTTAGGATTGACCGCTGTCTTTGAAGGACTTAATTTCTTTTTTATGTTAATGTAGCGGTCAATGCCGCTTGCGTACTTGCTCGTACCTGGTTAGTTGTTGGTGTGGTCACGTTTGGGGCTGGCAGTTGTTGACTTCCATTTTCTGCTGCTTTTGGTTTTTGTAAGCCTGTTTATGGTGCTGCTCAGTTGGTCGCTGCGATGACTCATCTTTCTCACAGTTGCCTTGTTTGTTGGTAGGAGCTGAATTCGCAGGCTCGACAAAGCTGAAGTAGGCATTCAGAGAATGCCTACGGCCTTGTTTGTGGCGCTGCCCTCATGCTTTTTTTGATTTATTTCGCACCTCTTTGTTATTTTATTATGTTTATTGTTTGTGAAAAGTTTAATTTTTTTGTGATTTTTTATGTTTTGATTATTATTTCGGCGTTATTGCCTAACGTTTGCACTTAATGCACTTTTTAGATATTAGTTTATTTTGTTTTATTTTTTATAGACAGATTTCAAGGAACACATCAGAACACGTTCGTATAGAATAGGATAGGGCTAATAGCAAATTACTTTATGTCCGTAGTTCTGCTGATTCTAACCTCCCAATTCTTTTATTCTTATCGCCACAATAGCTGCTGTTTTGTGAATAAAAATGTCCATTGGTAGCTGATGCAGGATCACATTGAGGGCATCAGTGGGACATGACCTGACTGCACCAGTAACACCTGGACATGCTGCTCTTTGTATACCATTTGGTTTTTAACCTTGTATTGTTTGTTTTGAGCTGGCCACCATACTAGAGCTCCATATGTAAGTACAGGTCTTATGACGTATACATCCAGATGATTATACTTGGTTTGAGGCCCCAATTCTTGTTGACGATTCTGCAGGCTATGTATGCTTTGTTTATTCCTTTTTCTATATTTGTTTTCCAGGACAGTTTGGTGTCAAACTCCACCCCAAGTATTTAGCTATGGGGGATAGAGTGAGTGTTGTACCGGAAGTTGAAATTGAGGTATTTTGGTTCTGCTTGTGAATAGCATCAGTTCTGTCTTGTTCGGGTTAACTCCTAGTCCATTGTTTTTAGCCCATAGATTTAACATTCTAAGTACTCTTTCCATAATCTTGCTGACTGTTGAAGGAAACATGCCTGATACCAACAACACTACATCGTCTGCATACGCGTGAAAGCAGTAACTCCTCCACCGTTTAATTGGAGGAGTATTTCGTTCAACGCTACAACCCATAGAAGCGGAGAGAGGACCCCACTTTGGGGCGTCCCTCCACTCACATAACTTGTATGTGTTGCAGCGCCGTTTGAAGCTATAATCTTCCTATTCTCAAGCATCGATAGTATCCATCTGCACACAGGTCATCTATGCCACCATGCGCCAGAGAACTAATTATCGCATTTACTTCTATGTTATTGAAGGCGTCCTCTTGGGATGTAAGATAGTTTAATGCTAGCTTCGTATATATCTTCAAGCCTTTGAACCATTGGTTCTACCAGTTTTTGAAGCATAATGGGCATAAACCCGTCAGGACCTGCCGCTTTAAATGGTGCAAAACTATTTATGGCAAATTTGATTTTGCTTTTGTCTACTATCTGGCCTAGGTAATCAGCTGCGTTTAACGGTGGTTCTGGTTGAACCTTCGTTAAAGGTGTTTACTGACTCCCAGGGAAGTGCGTTTTAATTAGTACCTCCAGAGACTCTTTTGTCAAGGAGGTCCAATCATTTCCTTCCGCCCTAATATAGGCGAAATATGTATGATCTTTGGATAGCATTTTGCTGAGCCTTGCGGTTTCTCTGCAACTTTCTATTGATTTGCAGAAAGATCGCCATGAGTCGTTTTGAGCTTTCCTAACTGCTTTTTTGTATCTTTTTATAATATCTTTATATTGCTGCCAGATTTTGGTTCTAAAGCGCTCATTAAAAGCTTTACTGGAAGTTGTTGATTTTTTTCAACTTCTCTACTTCTGAATCCAGTTCCTGAGGATTACTAATACTCTTATTACCTCTCTTTTCAAGGCATCTTGTTGCTATACTGGTAAATTTTTCCCGCGCTGTTCTTCTAGGGTTTCAATATATGAGGGGAGTACTGTATTTCTCGCGGAAGCTGAAGAGTATCCAGGAATTATCCGACATGGAAGGCTCTTTGGATACCCTCCAGTCCACAACGAGACTGTCTGTGTCTGTTGATAACATGAGGTCCAGCACTTCCTCCCGCCCCGGCAACCTATCAGAGTTTGGGAAAATAAAGGTTGACTTATCGCCCTTGTTGTATACGAGATGTGTTCAAAAAGTATCGCGAATTTTGTGTTTTTTTCAAAAATTATTTATATATTCATGAATATCTATTTTGTCCCCTTCAAAGTAATCCCCATGAGATATTATACACTTGTGCCAACGGTTTTTCCAATCTTCGAAGCACTTCAAAAAATATTTTTTTTTATCTTCTTCAGCTCCTCCTTCGATGCCGTCTTTATCTCGTCAAGAGAAGCGTAACGTCGTCCTTTCATGGGCCTCTTCAGTTTAGGGAACAAGAAAAAGTCACAGGGGGCCAGATCTGGGGAATACGGTGGCTGCGGCATCATTAGTGTGTTGTTTTTGGCCAAAAAGTCGCGCACAAGCAACGATGTGTGTGAGCAGGGGCGTTATCGTGGTGCAAAAGCCAATTTTTGCTCTTTCACAAATCCGGGCGTTTCTGGCGGATTGCTTAGCGCAAATTGCGCATAACTTGCAGGTAATATTCCTTATTGACCGTTCTTCCCTGTGGCAAGGACTCATGATGCACCACGCCCCTGCAATCGAAGAAAACTGTCAGTTACGATTCGCGATACTTGAAAACACCTCGTATACCTGGATTTTGAGAATATACTGCAAGAGTGACTCACCTCTGTTATTTATACTGGAGCTACCCCATACAGTGTGCCCTACGTTTGCATCACACCCTATTAGGACATCTTCCTTCCTTTTTTCCTCTACTAGTCTGGTGAGCAGTGCCGGTGGTATGTCCTCGTCATGGGCCAAGTAGGCCGATACCAAGTAGAAGGGATTTTCCTTCTGTTCCACCTTTACCACTGTGATATACATTTATATTTCGATTGATAAGAATGCATGCCCTAGGTTTACCTTTGTTTCGAGTATAAAAAAGGTTATATTTGCTGCTGGTTAGCCCTTTGATTGTGTCTTCATTTACCCAGAGCTCCTGTATTATGCTGATGTCGATGCCGCTCTCGATTATGAGGGTTGTCAGGTTCGCTGTAGCACTCTTCGAGTGCTGCAGGTTGATCTGTACGCATCTAAAGTTATTGGGTCTCGGGTTTCGTTAATGCCCACATTCTTTAGTAACTGGCTGGCATGGTCGACCTCTTCCGTGTCGTCTTCATCAGCCGCTTTGTCACCTTGGAAGATTTTTAACCCGGCCTTGCGAAATCCGAAGCTGAGCTGAAGCCAGTCTCCTTGAGAGCTTCAATGGACTTATCGCAAATGGCCACCTGAATTGATCTACTTGCTTTTTTCAGTTTTTTCTCATTGATCAGCTTCCACTATACAAGGTATAGGTATGTTTTGCAGCTTGATACACCCAGGAGTTTTTGGCCCGGCTCCTTTAGAGGGGGTAACCAAATGTGAGTACGAGGTCTCTTCGGTATGTCCCTGGTGGGTATAAGCCCAAATTGGAGGCCTTCAAAGGCGTTGCTTATTTTGATATCACTACCCGTCAGGAAATCTAGCAAAGCCTGGTCCACGCACTTGATGACCCTGTAACCCCTGAGGGTCTCAGAGGAGTCAAACTCCGGGTGAGGACCCGCAGGATTGTCGAGTACGAAGCTTAGCACTATATCCGACAATCTGACGTCGATCTCCACCAATCTTTCCTGTATTGTATTCAGGCAGGAGGAATTTCTGTCTATGACTGCCTACAAATAGCAGGCTATCCCTGGCTACATCACAGAAATGCCTTGCCGTTGTTGTACTGACCCGCTACTACTCCGCGTAGGTTTTTTGGGCAGAGTTTCTTGTAGTTCTGTAATAGAGCGATTCCTTTTTTGTAATCTCCTGGCTGGAGGCGAGTAATTCGTCCGCTTCGGATTCCGTTACAGGATTTCTATAAATCATATCAATAGTCGTCTCTGTTGTCGTCAATTTGGTTGTTGTTGTTGTAGCTGTTGTTGTATTGTTGGTTAATTTCATATTTGGTCCCACGAGTAAGCCGAAAAGGGTTGGTCATTCGTCCGCAGAGCCGTTATGCATAGTTAAGGCATTTATACCTCCAACCTCGCCCGCGCATCGGAGGGGACCGTTCGCGATCAGCTGTTCATTACCGCCCACTGACCATTCAGCCATCGGCACAGGTACCTCAACACCTTGGCTTAGGGTGGTGTTGATGCTGGTATCCTCATACTTCCACAATAGGAGATGGGCGTAAAACCTAGGGTTTATTTATCCATATCACTATTGTGGGAATTATGAGGTGTCCCTCTTAGTTCGTAAAAGTAGAGTGCGTTTCCTTTGGGATGCACACTTTACTTTTACTTAAGTCCCTTCGCCACGACAAGGCGACCAACATCAAAGGAGGATTTTCAATGTAGAATTGTATTGTTGACCATTAGTATTTCGAACTATTTCTGTTCGAATTGAATACGTTAAAATCTGGATCCATGCGGATCAGCAAACCATTCACTGGTACAGGTGGTGTTTCAATTTCAGATAGTTGCACTTTTCCTGACGCACAACACATCTTAGGTGGCTCATTTTTGAATTTGAGAGCATGACAATGCGGACATTCCTTATCCATAGCATCAATTATCACTGTTTAATGAGCATCAAATTCAATATCGTGCTCATACTGAATGCTAGACGCAAAAGTGAATCAGATGTAAATGCACGATTTATCTGTTGGCGTTGTTGGTCATTTGTTCTGCGTCTATTAACCGTGAACGGCGTGTTCTAAACGAATAACTTCATTGTATCTTCTGATTGTTTTTTGTGCAATTGCTGCATCCCCACACGTACATCAGCATTTTGTTGCTGGATCTTTTATCTTTCATACTTTTGGACCTACTTGTATTTTCTTGGCTTTGCTCACTGTACAAAACACATATAAATAGAACTAATGAAATTACTTAATGATGGAAAACGTTATAGCTTTAATTACGGCCAGGATTATAGCGAAAATATTAGTTTTATAAAAAAAAAGCTTTAAACAATAGTTGTAAAAAATTCAAATAATTATATAAGAGGCTACTAAATAGAACTTGTCCGTTGTGACCGGGTGTATTTTACCTGTGGACATTGGTGAACACTGAATCAATGTTATGTCAATACTAGTATGCTACATTAAATAATTGGCTAATAATACACATTGCTTATAATAATTAAACATTTATTTATTAAAAAATCAACAATACAAGCAAACAAACAAAAAAAACAAAACTATTTGTTCTGAGATCAATCAATTTTAAAATCGCTCGGGTATCAGATACCCGGCAACAATGACGCCGGGTTAAGGGGTATTCTAGTCTAGAAATCAAATTTTTGGCAGTTTTCTGAATTAAAAAAAAAAAAAAAAAAAACTATTTTTACTATCCGTTTTTATGGTGTTTTTATTGATATCTTAAGAATATAGAAAAAAAAATTTACAAAAAAATATTAAAAATTAAAATAATTAGAGGGGAGGTGTAGAAAAAAATGGCGCATACTGGTGACATTGATCCTGACTGTCCTGGTGGTCTGAAAAAAATATCAAAGGAAATTCTGAATCAGTATGGATGCTGTTATAGTCCCTACCTCAGGGAACACGAATAATTTTTTTTTTGAAAAATGGCAACTGCTTGAAAATAAAAATCATTTTTTAACGCTTTTTTGAAATTCCTGAATTTTTTTTAAATATTAAAAACAAAAATTTTGACACGATGCTGGTAGGAACGATAAAGGATTATATAAAGAAGGTTCACACAAAATTTCAAGTAAACCGGTTGTATAAAACTTGAGATAATGCCGGTACCGTGTGGAAAAAAGTAGTTTCGAGAAAAACGAGTTTAAAAGTGAGTCTACTTACCTACCGGGCTAGGTACTGCGTCACTAAAGTAACTGTAGCTCTTAAAATAATTTTAACTTTTAAAAATCCTTTGGAGGATATGTTCTCAAGGGTCTTAACTTTAAATATATGAAAAAACCGAATTTTTCAAAATTCTATAGTAGAATACCCCCTTAAGAATCTATGATTGATAACGCTAAGCATTTACAGTATAAGGATTAAGCTTTAATAATAAAAATAAATGTTTATTTTCTTAAAAAATTTTAGATTTTCAATCGAAGTACAGTTAATAACACTATAATTGATCAGTCATCGAGCGCGATGAAAAATGATTACATTACTAAAATGGCTTTTGCTTAAATGACTTAAGCATCTCCCCGCATGTATACCCCACTCTACTTGGGGGAAACTGGCGCAACCTAGCAAGACAACTTAATACACCACATCCGATGGAAACGTACACTTGCATCACCACACCAACATAACTCACCACACCTGTACCCACTCAACAAAAAGGATGGACATCGGACATCTCATAATTAGTATCCGCATTCGCAATCAACATTTTGAATCAACATTTTGTTATCTACCTTCGTTCTTTTTTACAAGTATTTTCGAACATTCGCCGCGCTACTTAAATCGCCCCTGCGATCCCTTGGTGGCAACGTACATTCACCCCCCGCCGTGCACCTATATAAATTATATATACACATATAATTTATAATTTTTTATAAGAATTTGATTATGTACATTAAATGACTGTGAACACATTAAATCATATTAAATGATTGTAAATTTTAACCCGTGTGCATTTTTATTAAATAATTGTTGATTAATACTTTTGTATGCAAATTTAGGCAGCAAATTAAATATGGTCCTTCGAGCCTTACAGAAAGGCACTAGTGGAGAAACAAATACCACAAAAAACATATAAATATACCTGTGCAGTGGAAATAAAAAAAAATGCAGTGACCCAACCAGAACAAAAACAAAACAACATACTTAATAAACAAAATAGAAATCAACAGAAGATGCAGTTCAGTGAACAAACCAAAAGCAAAAGTCCATTTAAAAGACTAAGCTACCAAGCAGTTAAAAAAAAACAACAAAATGAAGTGACAAAAACGATAAAAGTTCAAACATAAGACGCAAAACAAAAACTTAAGTGTGGTGACTCAGCATATATACATATCTACAAAAACATTATAAAACATGAACTTACAGAAACAAAATTTACAAAGACAAAAAAATAAATCGAGCGCAATCAGTAAAACAAAAACACACATAACACATAAATAACAAAAAATAATGTAAAAGAGATGCAAACACAAACAGGCAATCGGACGCGTGAAACCTAAGAACAAAACGTAAATCGCGCGCGAAATCTAAAAGCGCCAAAACAATAAAATATACACAAAAACAAACCAATCGGGCGCGAACAAAAAATACCAAAATATTTAAACAAAAAACAAAAATAGAAGGTGTACCTGGAAGCGGTTACAAACCTCAAGGAGAAAAGGAGTGGAGAAAGGAAGAGGAACAAAGCGCAGACGCATTAAGGCAACATATGCACATACATACATACATATATGTATAGACCTACAAAGCTCTTTAAGTAACCAAGTGAGCGTATTTAATCCATTTTACATTTACATTTTACACATATAAGTTAGCACAGGTAACCAAACATTCAGCAAAAATATCACTTGCACCGAATTCGCTGACGGCGCCTCTGCAACTTTATAAGAACTCAATACCGCATTAAGTATGAATCCGGCCATTATGCTTATCGAACACTTTTAGCCTTGCGCGTGACAACAACAAAATAAACGCAAGACAGCAAAGAGTTGGGCAAACAGTTGCTAGTGTAAGCAACTAAGAAGTCACGCGGCCAATAACGTGCAGCAACTACAGTTAGGGCAAAGTAATGTAGGTATTTAGACGCTAACGTCGCCCTTATGTAGCAGTTATTTCAACTCTTCCGCTGAGACCGGCTGCCCTTGGGATTACCAAGGGAGATAAAATCTTCAAAAAAACAAATTGTATTACTGGCGCCCAACGTAGGGCCAAACAAAAAAATCCTTATAGAAGGACACGCGAGTTTGGCCGTGGGTTCGGACCCACGTGCTTACTAGTTTAAATAAAACCATCAGTGCCACCATAGAAGTGCCACCAAATATTATGAACAAAAAATTTTAAATAAAATCATCACTGCCACCATAAAAGTGCCACCAAATATTATAAGCTAAAAATTTTAAATATTCAGTGCCACCATAGAAGTGCCACCAAATATTATTTTAAAACCATCAGTGCCATCATAGAAGTGCCACCAAATATTACGAACAAAAAAATTTTAAATAAAACCATCAGTGCCACAATAGAAGTGCCACCAAACATTATGAACAAAAATTTTTATATAAAACTATCAGTGCCACCACAAAAGTGCCACCAAATATTATGAGCTAAAAATTTTAAATAAACATTGCCATCATAGAAGTGTCACTAAATATTACGAGCTAAAAATTTTAAATAAAACTATCAGTGCCACCAAAGAAGTGCCACAATAAATAAACCGCCAAGCATTGCGAGAAAATTGTTTAAGTGAAATCATCACTGTCACCATAAAGGTACTACAGTAAAAAACTACCCAAAGAATTTTTGTTTGGCGAAACCTGTAGATAAGAACGTTAAGCACTACAATAAAATCATCAATAAATCATCAAGCCACGCAGAGGCTTTACTTTCGAGGGTCAATAATCAAGCATCAATCATCCACTGAAGACCGAAAGCAACTTAACATGGGAATATTTATGTAAGTAGAAAGTTCAGCAGCTACTATTCTGAGAATTCCATTCGAGAGTAATATAGTGTTGGAATCAGATAATTTGATAAATTGTTAAAATAAATACAATTACAAATACGAAATCAGAGATTTTTTTTAATTCTAAACGATGGACTCCCAAACCATCCAGATCCTTCTTAATACCGCAATCCGTACGGCAACGGAACATTCAAGGCAGGAATTCCAGACCCGCATAGATGAGTTGACAAACAGGCTAGCCAGAATTGAAACTCCAACCCAGGTCGTCCAATATGAACCAGTCACAATCCAACCAAACGTGGTGTGTGATGAATCTTTGGATCTGGTAAAAACCATGCCAGAATTCAAGGGCGACCCTTCCCGCTATGTATCTTGGAGGCAAGCCGTGCACACTGCCTATAAGGTTTTTGAAAATTTCCAGCACTACCAAGCCGTGGGCATCATCAGGAATAAGGTGGTAGGCGCAGCAGATAGTATTCTGTCGTCCTTCAACACCATTTTAAATTTTCATGCAATTATTTCACGGCTAGACTTCGCCTACGCCGATAAGAGGCCGATCCATTTCATAGAGCAGGAACTCTCCACTTTGAGGCAGGGTAAACTTTCAGTGATAGGATTCTACGATGAGGTTGAAAGGAAATTGACCCTAATAATTAACAAAACCATTATGACCCATGGTGGAAATACCACCCTAATATAATCACTCAATAATAAGTATCGCGAAGACGCTCTTCGTGTTTTTATCTCAGGACTCAAAC
Organism: Bactrocera correcta; assembly: GCA_027475135.1. Classification (NCBI taxonomy): domain Eukaryota; kingdom Metazoa; phylum Arthropoda; class Insecta; order Diptera; family Tephritidae; genus Bactrocera; species Bactrocera correcta. The sequence continues at coordinate 22,847,805 of CM050322.1, forward strand.
GTCCTTTGTGCGACTTATTGTTTTCCTCCAGGCCTAGCGATCTCCCCTCTGCATTAGCTTTAGCACAGGAGCTGGAATCAAATCAAGCAAGGTCAATGTTTGCCCAGTCCTTTAACAAGCAAACAATTCAGGCTCCCAACCAATTTTCATATTTACCACAATACCTAAAGATTCGGACCGACCAACAGAGACAAGCTCAGGCAAAAAGGGTCGTACCAATGGATGTAGATCCATCGCTCTCAAGGTTCAGACAAAATGGACCCCCCCAGGGTCCCCCCAGGGAGCCTATCCAAGGGCTCCTCGTCCGTGTATTGGCAACCCCAGTGGCTTGTCCAACCGAAACACCACTCGAACCTTCGGAAAACAGGTACCAGATTTTTTGAGTAGGGAAAGGCCAGAGAAAAGACCACACGGGAGTGGCCAGCAGGAACTACCAAAGGTACAAAGGATAAACAACCTTACCCATGAGCAGGATAAGTCTGAAGGAGAATATTGGAATAATGACAATACTGATAATTACCACCAGAGTGAGATTTATGAAGAATTTAAACCAGTCGAATACCAAAACGAAGCAAATGACGAGGTGAATTTTTTAGGGCAAAATCCCTCTCACCCTACATCGAGCGTACAATCGAGGGAAGAGGTATAAAATTCCTTATCGACACTGGTGCCGCGAAGAGTTACATAAGATATCTCAACGATCTAAAGGGAATCAAACCCGCAAACCGCACCTTTACGGCCAAATCCATCCACGGCACCACTGAAATTGACAAATATTGTACCATGAATATTTTTAACAAAAATACTAGATTTTTTATCCTACCCAACTGGGACACTTTCGACGGGATCATAGGTTTTGACCTATTAAGCGAAGTGAACGGTAAAATAGATTGTAAAAAGGGTCTTCTTAGTTATAATGGTGGATAGGAAAGACTCTTTTATCACTATTGCCCGGACGTGAATAAATTAATAGAAACAAACGTGAGCGAGTTGGATATTCTTAAATTATTGCAACAACATGCTAAAGTTTTCGCGAACCCCAATGAAGCTCTACCCTATAACACCAATATCATAGGAACAATAAGAACCACCGATGACCTTCCTCAAGAAGCTACCCATACCCCATAGCTTCAGCCGAGTTTGTCAATAAGGAGATTTCGAACCTCTTGCGGGATGGTATAATAAGACCATCCCGCTCTCCTTATAATAATCCGATTTGGGTTGTAAGTAAAAAGGGCGACGATGAAGATGGCAATAGGAAGTCCAGACTCGTGATAGATTTTAGAAAACTGAACAACAAAACGGTTAGTGACAAGTATCCAATCCCGAATACTTCTGTAATTCTGGCTAACATTGGAAATGCCAAGTTTTTCTCAACAATATACCTCAAGTCCGGCTTCTACCAAATTAAGTTAGCTGAAAAAGATCGGGGAAAAACAGCATTCTCAGTCAATAAAGGCAAGTACGAGTTCTGTAGGCTAACTTTTGGCTTAAAAAATGCGCCCAGCATCTTCCAGAGAGCTATCGATGACGTATTAAGAGAAGAAATCGGTAAAATATGCCATGTCTACGTGGACGATGTGATAATTTTTTCAGAAAGTGCTGAGCAACATTCAAAGGACATAGACCAGGTACTACGCAAACTTTATGCCGCTAACATGCGAGTGTCCGCTGACAATTCAAAATTTTTTCAGGAAAGCGTCGAATTTCTGGGTTTTACAGTGTCTAAAGAAGGTATAAAGACATGCCCCGGTAAAGTCAGGGACATTTTGGACTTCGCTGTTCCCAAATCCTTGAGAGCCTTACGCTCATTCTTGGGATTGGCCGGCTATTAAAGACGATTCGTAAAGGACTACGCTGCGATTACCAAACCCCTAACAAAATACTTGCGTGGGGAAAATGGAAATATCGGTACTAACCAATCCCAAAAAATCGAAATAACATTAGATGAAGAAGCACTTAACGCCTTTGGTAGAATTAAAAAAAATTCTTGCTTCAGAGGATGTACTGCTCTTTTACCCAGATTACAAACAGCCCTTTGATCTGACAACGGACGGCTCTTCACATGCCATAGGCGCTGTTTTGTCGCAAAACGGCAGACCCATCACCATGATCTCGAGAACTCTGTTTCAGACAGAGGAAATCTATGCGACCAATGAACGAGAGCTCTTGGCGCCCTACAAAAATTGCGTAACTATTTGTACGGCGTAAAACACCTAAACATCTATACAGATCATCAACCACTCACCTTCGCTCTGTCCGATAAAAACCCAAACGAAAAGATGAAAAGGTGGCGCGCTTTTGTTGAGGAGTTTTCACCCAAGTTTCACTACAAACCCGGTAAAGAAAATTTTATCGCCGATGCACTTTCCCGGCAATACATAAATGCTTTGGATCATGAGGTAGACATAGAAAGTATGGCCACCAACAGCGAGTTGTCACTCACTCAAGCAATACCTACAGTAAAGAACCCCATTAATTGTTTCCAAACTCAGATTATTCTGGAAGAGGGAGCCAAATTACCGGTTAGCACGTCAATCCTCTTTAAGACACGAGTGAGGCATCGAATATCGTTCAGTAACCTACAGGATTTACTGAAATCCATTAAACAATGTGTTAACCCTTCACGTTGACATTTATTCAACAGACAAAACGCATTTTCTCACAACAATAGATAAATTCTCTAAATTTGCAATCGTTTTTCCAATAAAATCTAGAGCCATAGTAGATATTAAGGAACCAATCTATGAACTCCTCAATCTTTACAAAAACACTAAATTTCTGGTTTGCGATAACGAGAGGTCATTGAATTCTGAGACTATTAGAGCAATCCTAAAAAATCACTTCGGAGTCTCGATCTACACCACACCACCGGCTCATAGTGCGACTAACGGCCAAGTGGAAAGATTCCACAGTACATTAACGGAAATCGCACGCTGCCAAAAGCTCGAGACCTGCATTTCCAACACGGCCGAATTAATCCTGCTAGCAATGACTAAATACAACCGCACCATACACTCCGTAACAGGCAAGAAACCCATAGATGTCATACATGCAGCGCCTGACGAACTTCTTAACGAAATAAAAAACAAACTTATATGCACCCAACAAAAGGACTTAAGAACATACAATATAAAATGACAAACAAGACAATATAAGTCAGGAGAAAAAATTTATGTAAAGACCAACAGGAGAATAGGAAATAAATTTACTAGATTATACACCGAAAAAACAGTCCAAAAGGATTTAGGTACCTATGTTTTGATAGACGGACGTAAATTTCACAAATCCAACTTAAAAAACTAAAACTTCTCCCTCCTCCTTAGGATAACCTTACTCTTGGCAATAAACCATTGGACTACCGCGAGGATATTCAACTATACCACCTCTCACTACATTCCATTAACCACAGGAAAAGTAATCCTCCATGAACAATACGAGTTTTTACTACACAAGACAATCTTATCAAAATTCGAGACGATAGCCGAAGAGACGGACACAATATTAAAGCAATTTCCGCATTCCCACGCCAGGCAACTACTTCGAAACGACGCTAACAAAATATAAAAAATACTAGACGCGGTCAGAGTACATCACCGACATGCGCGAAGCATCAATATTCTAGGGACTGCATTAAAGTACATAACCGGCACCCCGGTCTTTGATGACTTTCAAACAGCAGGCAACAATAAATTTAGTTACACAGAAACAAATAAACGAATTGACGGTGACAGTTAATAAACTTTTAGCACAGGCAAAACGGACACAGATCGACACTGGAAATCTCTTTTCTTTAGTCAGTGCTAGAAATAGAGCGGTGATAATGGAATTAGAAACCATTATAACGTCGGTAGCTCTAGGAAAAGTTAAGAAATGTTATTAACCCCATTTTGCTTAATGGAATGGAATTAAATAATATATTAGCTGCTGAGCTCTCTACAAATACCAGTATAGCTGACATACTTTCTGTTTCTAAACTTAAGATATTTCAAAATACACAATTTATCTATTTCATTATTAAATACCCAAAAATAGCTAGAGTTTGTAATAAAGTAAAGTTGCTGCCCGTAATCCAGGAAGGAAAGATTATATCCTTAGAAACAAATCTTATTGCCGAATGCAACAGAGAATACATTCCACTCCATAATTGCAAGGAAGCCATAATAGCTAACTTCTGCCAACCCTTGAAAGAAAGTCCCTGTGTACGCCAACTATTGAACCAGCACTTCGCAGAATGCAAATCCAAATCCGTCGATCACGTTCCCGCTCTTAAGGAGATCAATAACGGCGTAATTCTAATTAATGATCAACCCGCTGTAATAAAATATGAAAATTTGACAAGTTTAGCTAGAGGAACCTTTTTGATAACATTCAAAGGCGAAATTACGATAAACTCCACCGTTTATAGAAATTGGAATGAGGTAATACTTTCGCATCCTGAAGCAGTACCCGCTCAGCACGTTAACTTTACAGAATATGTCGAGTTGTTATCACTCCCACACCTACAAAGAGTTAATATGAAAAACCTCAGGCACATAGCGCACCTACAAAATCTTATTGAAACCCGCTCCATACAATCGGGAACCGCCTTGCTCCTAATCCTAATTGCCACAGCTATGAGCATAGCAATATTTCTTCGAAAACGACAATGAAATATGGTAGTACTGAAGAACATCATAAAGGAAACCGAGGATGCTTTCACTTCAAGAGGGGGAGTAGTTAGCACAGGTAACCAAATATCCGGCAAAAATATCACTTGCACCGAATTCGCTGACGGCCCGTCTGCCGCTTTATATGAACTCAATACCGCATTAAGTATGCATCCGGCCATTATGCTTATCGAACACTTTTAGCCTTGCGCGGGACAACAACAAAATAAACGCAAGACAGCAAAGAATTGGGCAAACAGTTGCTAGTGTAAGCAACTAAGAAGTCACGCGGCCAATAACGTGCAGCAACTAAAGTTAGGGCAAAGTAGTGTAGGTATTTAGACGCTCACGTCGCTCTTATGTAGTCAGTTATTTCAACTCTTCCGCTGAGATCGGCTGCCCTTGGGATTACCAAGGGAAATAAAATCTTCAACAAAAAAAAAAAACAAATTGTATTACTTATATGTACATACATATACTTATCTATATTGCATATTAGGCGGCGGGTCTAATACATAAGAGAACAACGAAAAAACAAAAATACTTTTCCATCTCTCACTCATCTCTCACTTTTTCAAAAAAATATAATAACATTTATATACAAACATACGGCAAAGAATCTGCCTGTGACACATATTAGTACAAATAAATATTCAAAGTCCATATTGGCAACTATCCGGCAATACCTCTTGTTTTTTGGCAAACAAAAACAAGCAGGATTATATACAAAAAGCGAATTGATCTCTCTAACGAGCTCTTAATTGCTTAAGAACATAACTCAAAAAACCATATAACCAATTTGTGCATGCTAATGTAAAAAGCGAATTGATCTCTTCAACGAGCTCTCAATTGCACAAGACATACGAACATTTGTATATGCAAGTCCGAGTATTAGGGTGTGCCTAAATACAACATATTCGGACTTGAAACATTTTAATATATAAAAAACGCGATTCAATAGTCATTAATAATTCAAATAAAATAAAAATAAATTTTTACATATATAATCTAAAAAAACAAAAAAAAAACTATTTAAAAGAGTATTCAATTTATTATAAAATCGCTTCTATTAGAATACCATAAATCAGTTTACACTGAGAAAATCTTTAATAGTATTTAATAGACAATATAACAAAAATGGTTAATAACGAAAAAAAATCATAATACACCTGCAGTAGCTACACGCTCTAAACAGGCTATTAAATTCATTTCAGAAAGTGACAGTTTAACAAGATACTGCACTAGATTTGCCCTTTACCGATTCACGAAAACTCGGAATCTTTATTAGAAATAAAAAGTCAAAATCTGAAAAATTTTTGGACTCGCCTCCAAGCGGCTCATGACGCCATTGTAGACTCTGACGAATTAGATCTACCACACAATTTTAAATTATCTGCTTACGCCATATACGAAAACTGCTTAGACCAGTATGAAGAAAGAAAAGCTGTGATCTCCGATCAACTAAAGCTCATTAAAGCAATTGCACCCACTTCCCACAGTAGAGTAGAGCTGCCACAAATGGACAGTCAAGAGGAAAGTTCAGGCATCCACCTCGAGGTGCCCGCATGTGACACAGAAACATTTTATGGAGGTTATGAAGAATGGCCGTCCTTCCGGGACATGTTTACAGCCGTTTAGATCAACCATCCACAACTACCAAAAGCACAAAAATTTTTTCACCTCCGATACAAGACAAAAGGTCAAGCAGGCGAAATAGTTAAACAGTTCGCATTAAATGACGACAATTTCAATTTGGCTTGAGAAGCTCTAAAAGCTAGATTTGAAAACGAAAGAATACTGGTCGATAAGCAAGTAACGACACTATTAAACTTGCCTAAAATTAAGATAAAACAAGTGTAGAATTCATTAAACTAGAATCCACTGTTTCTAATTGTTTGTCGGTTCTATCGACACTAAATATTCCCACAGTCAGCTGGGACCCAATTCTGGTAAATATTTGCACCGCCGCATTACCAGAAAAGTCGTTACTTCTATGGGAGCAATAGCTCTCATCACGGAAAAAGTGCCCAACGTGGCAACAAATGAAAGATTTTCTCACCACCCAATATGAAATTGCGGAAAGGTTAGAAGAAGAAATAATCAAAACTAAAAAAATTAAACAAGACCAAAATAGAAGCTTCAATAGACCCCAAGCTAGAAGCAACAACAATTAGGCTGTTCACGGTAAGGTGGTTATCGGGTTATGAGCTTATTAGATTAAAAATAACCTCTATGCTCCGTGAGCACCCTATGTTGTATGGTTATTTGCTTATTTTTACACAAACAGCTGTTCATTGTTTACAATTTAAGTTCAGTGAAATTCCAACTTTCTGTAGACACTAAAATTAGAGTATAAATAAATGACAAACAATGAATATTTATTTTGTACTTTATCTTTTTACTTACTTTGATGATTTTTGTTGATTTTTGCTGATTTTTGATTCTTTTTTATCTTTGTGATGCTTTTGGATGCTTTTTATTTCGGTTTTAATTTGCCGATTGTAAACAAAAACCAGCTGTTAATAGCAGATTTTCCAATAAGAAAATCTAAGTAGGAATGCCATTCGCTTAGTTTTATTTATTTTTTGTGCTGCCATTTAGTAAAATTCCAACGACTTTCTAACACTGGAAATAAGCAAATAACCACATAATCTGTAAACAAGGGCCTAGGTTGGTCAACTTTGGTTATTTTGTCATACCGCATTTTGTTGTTGTTCACTTAATCACATAACCACATAACCCGATAACCACCTTACCGTGAACAGCCTAAATATAAACAGAAGCACTTACAAAACACAATCGTTCACATCCGAACAAAGAAAACATACGTCATGCGAACTATGCACAAAAGGGCACCAGCTTAAAATTTGCGAGAAGTTTAAAAAATATGAATGTCAATGAAAGGAACAACTTTGTCAGGTCAAAAAGACTCTGCACAAACTGCTTGTACTACTCACACAGTCTTAATAATTGCAAAAGCAAATCTAATTGCTTATATTGTGACAAAAGACTCAATTCAATGCTTCATTACAGCATATATCCCATCTCACCCCAAAGAAGCGCTTATACAAAAAAAAAATAGCCAAGAGACACCATGTTGCTCCAAGGCACAAAAAGTTCAAACGCTGCACAGCGAAGCACAAGGTGGACTAGTTACAGAACCAGTTACCACCATACCAACTCAAGTTGAGAAAAAATCAAATCCATACCTTAATTCACAATTAAGGAAATTGCAATAACAAACAAAACTATAAAAGATCGGTATTGTGAGCACTTCTCTAAAGTCACAACTACTCGATCAAATAATTGCCAGTACGTCGTACGACAACCACTAGAGCCACAATTTTCTAATAACCCACATAAAGGCAGAAAAATCAAGGTCAGATTCCCTCTGACAACCTCGTATAAAAACACAAATATATGTTCGTAACTTTACGACCCCGCAGGATGGCTTTCGCCAATAATGATACAAAAACCTGCTTAAAAAATCTCAAACTATGTAGCGCGGTACTAAACGTCAAATTAGTGTATACGCACTTAAACATCAAATATAACAAAAGTGTCTTACAAAGTAAAAAACAAAAAAAAAACAAAAAATCGACACTTTTCATACAATATTACCCCACAGAGGCTTAAATGTTTAAATAAATAAAATTTCAAAAGCAAGTTAATGCGATACAGTTACGCACCTACATTTACAAAAAGGTAAAGGTCGCTCTTATCGCATCTATCCATGCGCTCCTCATATGAGTGGGTTATGGGAATCAGCTAAACAAAGCATCAAATTAATTATGAAGACTTCTCTATTCCACGAATCGAAGCCGTTCTCCATTCATGGCCATTCTCTCGCAACATCCGTCTAATTTCATAGTCCTAACTCCAGGGCTAAGGAGTACCCATTCAGGCCATATCTGAGCCAGACGGGAGAACAGAAAAGGCAACTAACAAACAGCTAGCTTACCAAGCCAAGGAAACTTTAAATAACACCACAAATAATAAGCCGTCATTAAAGAAATCGTCAATAACTGGCAATTAAAATATATACATATAAACGAGTTTAAAAATAATACAAGTCTTCAAGTCATAAAATATGAAGGGAATTTCAATATGACCCATGCATACATGTTGAAGTTACTTATTTCAAACACCAATTCCCGCCGAAATACAATGAACATCTATACGTGATACTGCAAAAAATTTGCCTAGGAGGCCAGTATGTTCCATCCGTTGAGAGCAATTGCGCTTGGAATTTGTGCTCATCTACATACAGCTTCTTCTTTGCTGGCTACATACATACAAGTGTATATATTTAACATACTTAAAATACTTTTCTTATCATACTTACATATCTATATTCATTGGTTGGAGAGTATCTAAGTGCACTACCGGAATTAGGGGTTGGTGATAAAAAAGTAAAACTTTTGGGTTGTACGTATTTTTTAATGCCACATTTTAAAAAAATAAAAACAAAAAATTTCGTCCAAAAATAAAAAAAAAAATTTAATGGTAAAGCCGTTTCGAAGTAGTACGGTAACTAACATTGCGACATGGGAATTTTATATATGTATTAGATAGATATGAGGTTTTATTTATTGTTTTTACTGTTGTTATTTTTTGTTGTTTTTTTTAGTAAAATTTTCAAATGATTATCACATCAATTGTGAACAAATGCTTATTATTTAAAATATAGCCTTTGTATTTATGAATTGTATTGAATTTTAATATAAAGAGATGAAAATAATTCTATGTTCTTACCCTGGTTCTAATATACCTCCACATCGATTTTCAGCCAAATTAGTTCAGCCCTTATTCAGTTATAAATGGTGTAACTAACACGACTTTCTTTTATATGTACAGATGTGAGGTTTGATGATTGAGTCATGTTCAGAAGTTCACGCAAGTGATCGCCATTCACTTGAGAGAAACGATTTTTTTACACATGGCTCAAGCAGCTCACGACTTCCGGTCTTTGACCAAGTATCCATTGGTAGCCTAAAAACATCCCTTTAAAGGCATGAGAAGGCGAAACATTCTCTACATAGGGTTGTGCGCTGAATTTGCGACTTTAACGCCAGAGTGTGTATTAGGGTGGGTCGATTCCGGACATTTTTCGATTCGGAATTTCTAATAGTGCGGAAAAGTTGCCTTAGTACTTCCTGATTCCCATGCAACTTTTTGTTTTGAGATCGGATTGCATCTTCAACCCCAACTGCGGCCTTGAAATTTCGGAAATTCACCTACAATCGTGAAATTGTCTACTTAGCGCCTGAAATATGCATCTCATGGCAAAATGTATAAAACAAAAGTTATTTGTCACGTCATCTGCTACCGAAATGGTATACGTGATCATGGCCGTAGGACGAACCGTACGGCGCGCGCGCAGCGCAAGGTGAAAATCGGCTTGCGGCCACACTTTTTGAAGTTGATTTCGCCGAGTGCTATCACTTATATTCTCTCAACAGAACACAGAACTCAAAATGTCTGTATCTAAATTTAAATTTAGACAGAAATGTCCTGTGTTTGACATATATCCGTACAATCTCTCTGAGTCCCAGTTACCTACTTACCAGGATGTTCTTTTGTGTTATCAGTGTGAAAGATTTCGTATAGGGCGACTCCGAGGCGACAACTATGAACCTAAGAGTAAAGAGGTTACAGAAATAGTTGCAAAAAAGGTTGAAAATACTTACAAAATGTCATCTATTTCGATAGTTTTACACACCAGAGTTGTACAAATGCTCACCACATACCATAAGAAATTTCTTACTCTTAAACAAATGTTTTTAAGGAACCCAATAGGTTTGAGCTCTAAAAGAGACGACTTTGTCTTTTCTGCCGGAAAATTATTTGACATCGCTGCTTGTAAATGCATTTATTTTTCTTCTTGCACTTGTCCAAAGGAAAGGAAAGTTCCTATCAATGAACAACCATTTTGCCATGAGAAGCGTATTTCAGGCGCTAGGTAGGCAATTTCACGATGTTAGGCGAATTTCCGAAATTTTAAGGCCGGAGTTGGGGCTGAAGATGCAATCCGATCTCAAAACAAAAAGTTGCATGGGAATCAGAAAGTACTAAGGCAACTTTTCCGCTCTATTAGAAATCCCGAATCGAAAAAAGTCCGGAATCGACCCACCCTAGTGTGTATGCATATTGAACATCGGATCGTGAATTAAAATTTTACGGACTGACGAAAGAAGATAATACCAGGAAATTTTTAACTTAATTCCTTTGCAGGATCTAGCGCAAATCTAGTGTATATAGGGTTGGTTGAACTAATCCCTTTTGAAATTGAATTCGAACAGAATGTAGAAAACATTAACTAATATAAACAAACTTGATTCATTTGAGGACGAAACAGGGATCACAACTTTTTGTATACCTTAAATCGATGTATAAAGAAAACAATACCACTCAAAAGAGCACCTATAAAACAATTGTTTTAAAATAATGAAACAACATATTATTTCAGAAAAACCATTTTGTATAATATATACCTTTAGTATCAATACTCATTTCGATTTATGGGGATTAAACACGATTTTATATTGCATTTTAATTTATTATACGAGATAATGTTTAAGCTATTTTCACTGCACAGTCCACGTGTTTCCATTGTCTCACTTTTCTCGACTTGCACTCCTGCTCTCTGAGAGCACGCGTCAGCAACTCGATATAAGGTAACTGTGGGACGGCATTTCAAGCTCATTACGCATAGCTGCAACCAAAACTATTAGTTTTCGGAAAATGCTAAAGAACAGCTGGCACGATGAGGAGTGCCGTGCCACAGTGGAAAGAAAACAGACTGCCTACCTCGCAACGTTACGAAGGACTTCAATGCGTGCGCGATGGGATAGATTCAGAGATTTGAAGAGGATGCGATACGCATTTGTAGACAGGAAAAGGGAGAGGCCGAAACGCGTGAGTATGAAGAGCTTGATATGCTGGCCGACTGGGTTAGCGCAGGAAAATTCTACGAAAAAAAGCGGCTACTAATAGAAGATTTTAAGACCGAACATACTCTTGTAGACCCCCAAAGGAGATTTAGTTACCGATGCCTACAGTATAATAAAATCATGTAGGGAACACTTTTTCAAACTGCTGAATGGCAGTGAATGCATGACGCCAGGAGAAAACGAACCCAATTCCCCAGTCGATGACGATGGATCAGATGTTCCATTGCCCGATGAAAAAGTTCGAGTAGCGATCACCCGTCTGAAGAACAACAAAGCGGGGGGGCTGAGGACCTTGCCGGCCGAGCTTTCCAACAAGGCACCGAAAAACTGATAAGAAGCATGCATCAACTTCTTTGTAAAATGTGGTCGATTGGAATTCAAGTGCGCCCTGCCCAATCCACAAAAAGTTAGACCCCATAATCTGCACCAATTACCATGAGATAAGCCTCCTCAACATCGCGTTTAAGGTTTTATCGAGCGTGTTGTGTGAAAGATTAAGGCCCACCGTCAACAAACTGATTGGACCTTATCAGTGTGGCTTTAGACCTGGCAAATGAAGAACTAACCAGATATTCGCCTTGCGCCAAATCTTGGAAAAGACCCGTGAAAGGGGAACCAACTTCGTCGATTTCAAAGCTGCCTTGGACAGTACGAAAAGAAACTGCCTTTATGCCGCGATGTCTGAATTTAGTATCGCCACAAAAATAATACGGCTATATAAACTGACGTTGAGTGACACCAAAAGCCCCACGAGGACCTTTCCGATACCAAACCAGATGTCAGATAAGGCGACTTCCGAGTGACTTCTTCAACCTTCTTCTGGAGAAAAAAATTCGAGTTGCTGAACTAAACCGAGAAGGTACAATCTTCTATAAGAGTGTGCAGCTGCTGGTGTATGCTTATGATATTGACATCATCGGCCTTAACCACCGCGCCGTTAGTTCTGCTTTCTCCAGAATGAATAAAGAAGCGCGGTAAATGGGTTCGGTGGGAAACGAGGGCAAGAAGAAATATCTCTTGTCATCAAACAAACAGTCGTCAAACTCGCGACTAAGTACCCACGTCATCCACTTTTGACAGTTATAACTTCGAAGTCGTAGATAATTTCACCTATCTCTGAAAAGAGCAAAAAGTTTTTTCGGCAAAATCAATTTGTTGAAGTTATACTTCTTATACGAGTTCGGAAAAGGTTGTGTTAAATGCATAGCTGCGCAACCTTGCCTGTGTAGATGTTCGAGCAGCAAGGGAAGCTTTGACAATCGGCGATCGTTTGCTAGTTTCTTCCGGCACAGCTCGGATTTTCTACCAGCAACACAATGTTGCCATGCCTATGCTATTGTTGTTTTTGTAGAACAATGTTTCAATTTTTGGTTTGCTTGTATGCTTGTGCATTATTTCTTTCATTTGTGTTTCATTTCTACGAATTCTCAACTATTTTGTGTGACTTTTGGTTGAAATACTCTGCGTTGGTCGTTCGAAATGACCCGTGATGACGAGGTATATCGTTTTATCCGACAGCGTGAGGTTTATGAACTTCCTTTCTAATTTTGTCTTGTGGCATATTAGAAATGATGTTTCTTCGAAGATCGCTCGGTTACAACGGATAAAACGACTTCTGAGTGGTGATTTTAATGAATAATTTCCAAGGTTTTATACAAATAATAATGCAATCAATAAGTACAGTATATATATATATATATTAAGTACAATACGCATATGTATGTTTGTATGCTTGCGCATTATTTTTCTTTCGTTTCTGTTTCATTTCTGCGATTTCTCAACTATTTTGTGTGACTTTTGGTTGAAATACTCTACGTTGGCCGTTGAAAAGTTAAGACTATACTTCACAGGATCATTTCTGTAGTCAGTCTTGTTTACTATTAATATTATCTCAGCAGTTAGTTTATGTTGCACTGGAGTTAAAGGAGTTAACATTATCCCAGTGAACAAACAGAAAAAATTGTATCATGGCATTGGAAGCAATGACAGGTCATGCCGAGTTTTGCGAGATGAAATGATAAAATTACGTCAAAATCCAATTATCACCTTAGAAAAGAATTATTCGAGTTTCTTAGCACAAGAAAATGTTTATCAATAATATCATTCAATTGTCAAAGTCTTCGTCCTCATGTTGCTGATTTCTCAGATAGAGTTTTAAACAGTCAAACATCTTGATGTTATCAGAAACATTTATGAACGAACGAGCCCCCGTATCCGTACCAAATTTTGATTTCGTTGTAAGATTTCAACGAAATGAAAAAAGAAATTCAGGCGCTGCTATTTATCACAATGAGCAAGACAAATGTCAAATTCTCACTCCTTATTTAGATATAAAGGCTCCGTACGCGAGTGATGCTGATGTGACGATATCAATATCAACAAGTATTAGCGAATTATGTGCGGTAGAATGCAAAATTAACCCTAACGATAATCATAATAGTAAAAAATTGAATTTATTTGTCATTTATATATCACCAAATTCATCGATGAGAGATATAAAATTGTTTATCGCTTTATTACCGTTGTCAACTGCAGATTCGCAAGCTTTTGCAGATATTATTGGAGAACTAGTAGAGTATAGCGAACAACCGGTACTCCTTGCGGGAGATTTCAATGTAAATTTCTCATTTCCAGAAGCTGAACCATTACTGACATTCCTCACAGAAGAAATGATCCTACGACAAAAGGAGGGACGACTATTGTTGCGGTATTTGCGAGAAATATAGATAAAATAGATGTAAGACATTTCATATCGTATTTTAGTTATCAAATCCAATTGTAAATATTATAGATATCAATCCGTCAGAACCCAGAAATGATAATTGAAATAGACTTTGCTTTATAAAGTGTGCATAATAAGTTTATAAAATGTGAATTTAAGAAAGTGTTGGTCACTCCACCATATTTTTATCCTTTCCTTTCTTGGAATTTCACCAAGAAGTATAACTTTTTCCGCGCGTAGGGACTCCACGCACTTTGTTTTTATTCGAAATATTCGCCTTCTGCTTCATAACAGTTTTTTGCATGGTCCAAAAGCATGTCGAATGAGTGTTTATCTCGTTGGACGGTATGACCGCCAGTATGCCGGTGCAAGCATTTTGAATGGCCTTCACGTCTGCATAACGTTTTCCTTTCATGGGCAATGCCATATCAGGTGAATACGGGGAGTGGTTAATGGTTAAACTGTGACTTTTGGTTAAATAATCGTCCTTCGAATGTTGGATTTGAACAAGTTTTGGTCGTCAGTCAATTTGGGAATATAAATCGATGTTTTGGAGATGTTCAATTCCATTTCCATGATTTTCAATGATGATTTCATTGACATAAGTAGTTCAGTGAATTAAAAGACAACGGCTACGCTGGCTAGGTCATGCCGTCCGAATCGTCGATGCAGTACCCGCCGGGGAAGTAGAGAAAGAGGAAAATCTGCACTCTGTTGGAAAGACCAGGTGGAGAAGGACATGGCTTCGCTTGGAATCTCCAATTAGCGCCACCTTGCGAAAAGAAGAAACGACTGGCGCGCCGCTGTTAACTCGATTATGACCGCGTAAGCGGTTTCTACGCCGGTAAAGAAGAAAAAGAGGTTTTCTTTACTGTTTTTATTATTGGAACGTAGTTCCTTACGGCAGGCTTGGAGAAGATAGGGATTTTGCTGCGGGACCTAACTGAATAAGAGTGATAGTAAAGTCGTAAGAAACAAAACCGTAAGATCGCTAGTTATAGCCTACCTTTAGGCTTTGCAGAATAATTAGTCATGAAAATCTGTAACATAATTGTGTATGCAAATTAGTTTTGGGTGAGAATTGTGCTTGCACTAAGTACGTTTATGAGGAGTTGAATTTTTGCATATTTTTTGGCAAAAATATATAGGTTGGTTAATGGTTTGAGCTTTTGTTATAGTGCTCTAAATGTAATATTTAAATTTATTTTAGCGAAGAATTATTGGAACGAAATTCATTACGGCAGACTTGGAGGAGATAAGGATTTTGCTGCGGGACCTAACTGAAAAAAAGTGAGAGTAAAACCGTAAGAAAAAGTCCGTAAAAAAAAGTATTAATTACATACTTTTAGGCGGACTTTAACTAAGTGTTCGCTCCCCTGCACATTTCTTCACAATTGAAGAAGTTTACGTTGCGCTTTTGCGAATAAGCTTTAGAGCTTGTGAATGTGTCATTGTGCTGCCATATTCTTTCAATTCGTTTTCCTTAAAAAATCAGGTGCGAAAGTCGTATACACAAGTGAGTAGTGCATAATACCTTTCTCTTTCTCCCTCTTTCTTTCGCGACAGTCGTATACACAAGCGAGTAGTGAATAATATCTTTCTCTTTCTCCCTCTTTCTTCCGTTCTTTCATTCCTTCTCTCTCTATTACCACCACCCCTGCCAATGCATAGTATATACTCATGAATTCATGGACAAACACGTGGCATTATAGACACATTTCACTCGTGACAATTTTAAATCGCAAAAATACCATTTATATATTATAAATATAGTGACAATATAAGGTGAACTGATAAGTGACTTAAATGTACCTGACAGTGATGATAGTGGAAAATTATTTAGTACAAAAGAAATAAATACGTAAGTATATATATATGTTATAAATTTATTAATAATTCCATTTATTTATATTTTTTAATCATTTTCAGTACCGCTAAACCAGCAAAAACAAATGCAGAACATCAAAAGGCATATAAGGAATGTCAAAGCATGAAGAAAATTGAAAATAAACGAGAAAGGTACAATACAAAAGTATCGATGTGTATGTATGCATAAGGAGCACCCTTTTTTCGAATTTTATTATTTTTAGCCTCATCTACGAAAAAGTATTATTGTAATTACAAAATTACTTTCTAAATTTAGAGGGATAATTCTGTTCATTGCAGTCTCATAGATCCCTCCTAATAGTCCTCTAGAGTTGTATGAGTTGCACGCAAATAATATTTCCTCGCTGGTACTAAATAAGGTGAAAGAGAATAATATCTGTGCATTGGGTGACTTCAATTTAAGCAATATCGCTTGGTTTGGTTGTTCCTATAGTCCTGCTCTTATTCCTTCCAATTTTTCATCCCTCAGGAGCTATTTCTCATTGATAGCTTGCTTAGTCTCAATCTGATTCAAGTCAACTCATATTCAAATAACCTCGATCGTTTTCTTGACTTAGTCTTTCTCAGCGATAACTTAAAATTTAGGTTTCTTGATGGATTATCCTCAATTACTCCTGCCACCATTCATCACTCTCCGCTAGCGTTTGAGGTGGATACTTATCTTTTCGCTCCTGTTAAACCTATTGATGGGCTTGGTTTTAATTTTGCATTTTGTGATTTTGAACGACTCAACAATCTGCTCTCCGAGATTAAATGGGATGATTTACTTTCCGGACTAGATACAGCTAATAATTTCTCGATTTTTAAGAAATCAATTCAGGAATTTTGTCATAATAACATCCCGCTCAAACATATGCAACCATATAAGTTGCCTTGGTACACTAAGGACCTCAGACGGTTAAAAAACCTTAGAAATAAATACTACAGAAAATTTTCTATATCAGCACTACACAAAGCTGTTTAATGAATTGGACATTCTCTATAAAAGGTTTATTTTTAGTACGGAGTCTGCAATTAAGTCGAACCCCAAGTTCTTTTGGAACTTTGTAAAATCTAGAAGAGCGTGTTCGGCCATTCCCTCTGCTCTACACTGGAGTGATAAGTCAGCGTGTACTCCCGGCGAAATCTCAAATCGAATTATGTTCACGATGATCCCGTTACTAATTCCACTTTTTCGGATAATAATTTTCCATCCATAAATTTTGGCTCACTGTGTCTTTCACAGGATGATATTGCCAAGGCTATTGGTGATATTGAGTCTTCTTTGAAATTGGATATGGATGGGCTTCCGCCTGTACTTATAAAAAATTGTACTGCCTTGGTTTATCCTCTCATGTTTATCTTTAATAAATCTCTCTCCTCTGGGAGTTTTATCTCTGACTTGAAATTGACATGCATTACCCCTATTCTCAAAGGTGGTAGAAATAATATAGTCTCCAATTACAGACCTATTTCTAAACTTTCTACTATTTCGAAAATTTTTGAGTCTTCTGTTAAAAATAAATTATTTTTTGCAGTAAAATCAATAATTAATGTCAATCAGCATTGGTTTGTCTCGGGACGCTCCACTGTATCAAACTTAGCGGTTTTTAGCGATTATTGTATGTCTGCATTCTCCGCTGGATTTCAGGTAGATTGTGTCTACACAGATTTCTCTAAGGCCTTTGATAAAGTTTCACATAATATTCATCTTTAGGGTTTCACTCGGTCTTCTTGCAGTGGATTAAATCATATTTACACAATAGGCTATGCGTTGTCAGTGTCGATGGAGTGTCATCTGATTCATTCATTGCGTCATGGGGAGTGCCCCAAGGAAGCGTTTTGGGTCCACTTCTCTTTGTGCTGTTTATCAATGACATCTCCGTTGCTTCTTTTTCGCTAATATTGATACTTTTTATGATTGGTGTTGAAATCGAACCTTCTTCTGAATCTAGATAAATGCTCTCAGATCTCTTATGGTAGGGGCCGTAGCATCTTATCTTCAAGTTACAATATTTCTAATTATGTCCTAAAATGTGTTACTGAAAACAAAGATCTTGGGGTAATCTTTGACAACACATTTTCTTTCAGTAATCAATAACATCACTTCTAAATCATTCTCTGTTCACGGCTTTGTCCGTCGAAATGCTTTAAATTTTTCCGACCCCTACAATTTAAAATTACTGTATATATGTTTTGTTCGGTCCATTTCGGAGTACGCAGTGTTCATTTGGAGACCATATTGCATTTCGTCAATTAATAGGATCGAGCGTGTTCAAAAGATTTTTCTTAAATTTGCTCTCCGCTCCTTAAAGTTCGTTGACGCGTTACCATCGTATCTTCTTCTTCTTTACTGGCGTAGACACCGCTTACGCGATTACAGCCGAGTCAACAACAGCACGCCAGTCGTTTCTTCTCTTCGCTACTTGGCGCCAATTGGATATTCCAAGCGAGGCCAGGTCCTTCTCCACTTGGTCCTTCCAACGGAGTGGAGGTCTTCCTCTTCCTCTGCTTCCCGCGGCGGGTACTGCGTCGAATACTTTCAGAGCTGGAGTGTTTTCATCCATCCGGACAACATGACCTAGCCAGCGTAGCCGCTGTCTTTTAATGCGCTGAACTATGTCAATGTCGTCGTATATCTCGTACAGCTCATCGTTCCATCGAATGCGATATTCGCCGTGGCCAACGCGCAAAGGACCATAAATCTTTCGCAGAACCTTTCTCTCGAAAACTCGCAATGTCGACTCATCCGTTGTTGACATCGTCCAAGCCTCTGCACCATATAGCAGCACGGGAATTATGAGTGACTTATAGAGTTTGGTTTTTGTTTGTCGAGAGAGGACTTTGCTTCTCAATTGCCTACTTAGTCCGAAGTAGCACCTGTTGGCAAGAGTTATCCTGCGTTGGATTTCTAGGCTGACATTGTTGGTGGTGTTTACGCTGGTTCCAAGATAGACGAAATTATCTACAACTTCAAAGTTATGACTGTCAACAGTGACGTGAGTGCCAAGTCGCGAGTGCGACGACTGTTTGCTTGATGACAGGAGATATTTCGTCTTGCCCTCGTTCACTGCCAGACCCATTTCTTTTGCTTCCTTGTCCAGTCTGGAGGAAGCAGAACTAACGGCGCGGGTGTTGAGGCCGATGATATCAATATAATCGGCATACGCCAGCAGTTGTACACTCTTATAGAAGATGGTACCTTCTCTGTTGAGTTCTGCAGCTCGAACTATTTTCTCCAGAAGCAGGTTGAAAAAGTCGCACGATAGGGAATCGCCTTGTCTGAAACCTCGTTTGGTATCGAACGGCTCGGAGAGGTCCTTCCCGATTCTGACGGAGCTTTTCGTGTTGCTCAACGTCAGCTTGCACAGCCGTATTAGTTTTGCGGGGATACCAAATTCAGACATCGCGGCATAAAGGCAGCTCCTTTTCGTGCTGTCGAAAGCAGCTTTGAAATCGACGAAGAGGTGGTGTGTGTCGATTCTCCTTTCACGGGTCTTTTCCAAGATTTGGCGCATCGTGAATATCTAGTCGGTTGTTGACTTACCAGGTCTAAAGCCACACTGATAAGGTCCAATCAGGTTGTTGACGTTGGGCTTTAATCTTTCACACAATACGCTCGACAGAACCTTATATGCGATGTTGAGGAGGCTAATCCCACGGTAGTTGGCGCAGATTGTGGGGTCTCCTTTTTTGTGGATTGGGCATAGCACATTTAAATTCCAATCGTTGGGCATACTTTCGTCCGACCATATTTTGCAAAGAAGCTGATGCATGCACCTTATCAGCTCTTCGCCGCCGTGTTTGAATAGCTCGGCCGGCAATCCGTCGTCCCCTGCCGCTTTGTTGTTCTTCAGGCGGGCAATAGCTATTAACGTCTGCTCCATCGTCATCGATTGGGGTATCGGGTTCGCTTTCTCCTGGTGTTGTGCGTTCACTGCCATTCAGTAGGCTGGAGAAGTGTTCCCTCCACGATTTAAGTATGCTCTGGGCATCGGTGGCTAGATAACCTTGAGAGGTTCTACAAGAGTATGCTCCGGTCTTGAAACCTTCTGTAAGCCGCCGCATCTTTTCGTAGAACTTTCGAGCATTACCCCTGTCGGCCAGTTTATCAAGCTCTTCGTACTCACGCATTTCAGCCTCTTTCTTTTTCTGTCTACAAATGCGTCTCGCTTCCCTCTTCAACTCTCGGTATCTATCCCATCCCGCACGTGTTGTGGTCGATCGTAACGTTGCGAGGTAGGCAGCCTGTTTTCTCTCCGCTGCGACACGGCACTCCTCGTCGTACCAGCTGTTCTTTTGCACTTTCCGAAAGCGAATGGTTTCGGTTGCAGCTGTACGTAAGGAGTTTGAAATGCCGTCCCACAGTTCCCTTATACCGAGTTGTTGCCGAGTGCTCTCAGAGAGCAGGAGTGCAAGCCGAGTAGAAAAACGTTCGGCTGTCTGTTGTGATTGCAGCTTCTCGACGTCGAACCATCCTTGTGTTTGTTGGCGTGCGTTTTTTGCTGCACAGAGGCGGGTGCGAATTTTGGCTGCAACAATATAGTGGTCCGAGTCGATGTTAGGACCTCGGAGCGTACGCACATCTAAAACACTGGAGACGTGTCTTCCGTCTATCACAACATGATCGATCTGGTTGGTGGTTTTTCGATTAGGAGACAGCCAGGTAGCTTGATGTATCTTCTTATGCTGGAATCTAGTACTACAGATAACCATATTTCGGGCCCCGGCGAAGTCGATCAGCCTCATCCCATTTGGGGATGTTTCCTCGTGGAGGCTGAATTTACCGACCGTAGTGCCAAAGATACCTTCTTTGCCCACCCTGGCATTGAAGTCGCCAAGCACGATTTTGACATCGTGGCGGGGGCATCTCTCATAAGTGCGCTCCAAGCACTCATAAAAGGCATCTTTGGTCACATCGTCTTTCTCTTTCGTCGGGGCGTGGGTGCAAATCAGCGATATGTTGAAGAACCTCGTTTTGATGCGGATTGTGGCTAGACGTTCATTCTCCGGAGTGAATGATAGTACTCGGCGACGGAGTCTCTCTCCCACCACGAATCCAACACCAAACTTGCGCTCCTTTATATGGCCACTGTAGTAAATGTCACAAGGACCTACTCGTCTCTGTCCTTGTCCCGTCCATCGCATTTCTTGGACGGCGGTGATGTCAGCCTTTATCTTTACGAGGACATCTACCAGCTGGGCAGCGGCACCTTCCCAATTAAGGGACCGGACATTCCAGGTGCATGCCCTCAGTTCGTAGTCCTTATTTCGTTTGCCATGGTCGTCATCAAAAGGGGGCTCTCATCCGAGGCTGATTGTTGGTTTTCATTGGGGGTGTTTTTTTACGTGGCGGGTCCCAAACCCAGCGCACAACCCTATGCATGGGTGTTTCGCCTTCTCACTTTAGTTCGCCTTCAAACGGATGTTCTTAGGCTACCCAGAGGATACTTGGTCAAAGACCGGAAGTCGTGAGCTGCTTGAGTCATATGTAAAAGAATCGTTTCTGGCCACTCCCAAGTGAATGGCGATCAGAAAACTTTCCTCACTTGCGTGAACTTCTACACATGACCCCATCCTATGCATCTCGCTTATTGCTTTTACATCTTAAATTGCTGGAAAATCGACGGTCCATTCTCTGCCTCTCATTTGTTTACAATGTAATTAATGGAGATATTGACTGTCCCTATTTACTAGGGAAAATTAACTTCAATACTCCTCAGCGTTGTCTCAGATATGTTTCCCCATTTTATTATAAAAAGGAAAGTACTAATTTTGCTGGATATGCTCCTCTCAAGCATGCTATGGGGGAGTTTAATTCGATTTCCGAGAAAGTTCTTCTAGATTTTTCTCACTCTTGGGTATCCTTCATTAATACCCTCAATCCTTTTTTTTAGTTTAAGTTATCTACCTATTTAACTGTAACTTAATTTCATTCTCCTTTAGTCTGTAAGAATTAATGTTCACGACTTAACTAAATAAATAAATAAAAATTACAAATTCAAAGAAAAGAAGCACTCAAACACATATATAGAATTTTTTTTTTTTATTTAAATTAAATCAAAAATTTATTTTCAATTATTTTCAGTACCGCTAAACCACCAAAAACAAATGCAGAACATCAAAAGGCATATAAGGAATGTCAAAGCATGAAGAAAATTGAAAATAAACGAGAAAGGTACAATACAAAAGTATCGATGTGTATGTATGCATACGAGGGTGCTCCTTTTTTTCGAATTTTATTTTTAGCCTCATCTACGAAAAAGTATTATTGTAAATTAGAAAGAAAACTACTTTCTGAATTTGAAGAAATAATTCGTGTGTGGAAGGAAAAATATAAATTCAAAGAAGGGTGCTCCTTTTTCGAATTATATTTTTAGCCGCATCTACGAAAAAGTGCTATTATTATTATTTTTATTAGTATAATTATGAGCTCAGGCCACCAAGGGTTACAGCTTGGCGAACTGTTGACGACCTAAGTTCTTAGGTTAGTTGCGAATGCGCAATAAGCAGTCCCTGACCAAGAGCGACATGAGAGGAGGGTTCGGCTTAAAAGACCTGAAGCATCAAAATAAGCATCCACGACCCCATAGAGGGTGGCCTCGAGGGATCACCTACCCACGAGAGGGAAGCAACATAGCGACGAGGGACGCTACAACGGAAATCGTAAGGAAAATAAATCCCCAACTGTAAATGCTCGGCCGGGGCAACAGATGGCAGATAGCAAACCTGAGAAACACAGGTTAGCTGTAAATAACAAATACAGCCACCGAATAAAGAGCAGATGACAACGCAAGAAATCACAATTTTGACACCCGATTTGGAAACGTTTGAACTTGGGTTGACGGCTGTGGCATTCTGTTACCTCAGTATGCAAGAGTGACATCTTGCAGAAATGGCCTTAGGGTAATGTCATAGGCGCCTTCGTCCCGTTAAAACTTTGGCAGGGCTTCAAGTACGTTCGATGCTACGTCATTAGATTGGCGGTACAGGCTCATTTGATTTCAATACTGACTAATGCTATGGTCCTGGCTCTGAACACAAATTCATCGAGAGGAAACCGCCTCCTCTATGCCTGAATCAGCGGAAGCAAGCATGGAAATAAGTAATAGGACTCCGGCTATCGACCGAGGCCTACGAAATGGATACAACTCTCCAAGGCAAGAATTCATTCAGAAGATGAGAGTAGAAGAGGATGAAGCCCTTTTAAAATGCCGTGCCACCCTGATGAAGTTGGCAATGCTGAGACAGAAGAGTATAAGTTCCGATGTAAAAAATGAGATATCCGAGCTAGACGATCTCTTGGATATCATGGGTAGCCTGCGCCGAAACTGGATAAAGGCAGAGAAAGATACGAGACGCACGACTACAACTAGGTCCTTAGATGCAGGCAACGAACACACTGATATTTCAACGCCAGTGACACCTTTTCCTAAACGAAGGGCACCAAGTCCAATGGAACAGGAGGCAGAGAAAAGTGGGCGAGGACCCGGAAATACTGTGTGGCATGTAGTAAGAGGAAAAAAGATACAGCAGGCAAAACGACATCAATACGAAGAGCAAACTCAAGGACAAACAGATGACAAGCTCCAGAAGCAAAAAAAAAGGCACCCAGAACCAGAGTTCGACCAGAAGAAGTGCTAATCAAACCGGCAGAAGACCGTAGATATGCCGAGGTGCTTCAAAACATACGGCAACGCGTTATGACAGACCAAGACAAAGCGGAAGTCCGGTCAATACGGAAAACATAATCAGGTGCCCTGCTCCTAGAACTGAAGAAAGGAGAAAAACCAAAACCAGAGCTCCGAAATGCCATAACAAGTAACCTACGTGGTATAGCTTCTGTAAGCGACCAAAAGCAGAAAGCCACAATTGAGATCCGAGACCTCGACTCCGTATCCTTCGCAGCAGAAATCACGACCTCCGTAAGATGTCTGCTAGAGCAAGCAAATGAAGAAATCACAGTGTGGACCAGCGCTCTAAATACGCGCATATGTGACGTTGACAGCCGATAGTGCAAACAGGGTACTAAAAGAAGGTCACATAAAAATAGGATGGATCAGCTTATGAAGGAAGTTAAAAAATGCTACAGATGCTTCGACTTCGTCCATTTACAATGGGAATGCAAAGACCCCGACAAAAAAGGCCAAGGATTATGTATAAGATGTGGGAAACCCGGGCGCAAACTGAAAGACTGCAAAAACTCACCGTGTTGTTGCCTCTGCGTAGAACAGAAGTATACCCAAATGTGATCTGACATCCCAGGGTCCCGATCGTGCTAGTCGTATGGGAAAAAAACAAGAACATGAAGATCTTACAGTGCAACATGCACAGAAGCAAAACAGCTGACCACCTCCTGCCGTAGCTCATGCTGGAACTTCGAACCGAAGTAGCAATCATTAGCAAGCAATACAAAATAGCGCAAGATGGAACATGGCTAGGACACCACAGCAATAGCGGCAATATGGCTAACGGAAAGGTGTAGTTTCAAAAAAACAAACAGCGGGAGAGGAAATGGGTTTGTCTGGATAAAAAACGAAAGCATTACGATAATTAGCTGCTACCTGACATCGAGCGACCCTATCACAGACTTCCAAGCAAAGCTCGATGCTATAGAGGATGCTGCACGACAAAGAAACCGTCACTTAATCATAGCCGGAGACTTCAACGCCAAGGCCTTGGAATGGGGCACACCGACTACAAACTCGAGGGGCCGGAAAATTCTCGACATGGCGGCTAGATTAGGTCTTATCGTCGCAAATAGAGGATCCCAAACCACATTCAGAAGACCAGGATGCAACGACACAACCCCTGATATCACGCTGGCGTCCGAAGGATTTGCAAACCAGCTGCGGGAGTGGAAAGTTTTGGAAGAATATACTGGTAGCGACCACCAATACATATCCTACCTCATAGGCCCAGATAAAAATCCAGCAACGACGATAAGAAAAGGAACACGTAAATGGAACGCTTCCAAGCTAGACCCAGAAAAGCTTCTCGCGGCCATAGATGAAAACCCACCAAAATATCACGCAAGTAGCACAGCTAGGCTGATCGTCCAAGCAACTCTGAGCACCATCACTGAGGCATGCAAAGTAGCAATGCCCAAAATAAAAGGCGGACATCCAAAGAAAGCGGTTTACTGGTGGACAGACGAAATTCGAAACCTTAGACAAACTTGCCTGCGCAAACGACGACGATATACAAGAGCTAGAAGAAGAGGAAGAAACTGAATGGAAGAACATAAGGAATATAAAGCTGCGAAAACTGAGCTGAAAGACGCTATAACGAAGACAAAGAAGGATAAATGGGAAGAGTTACGTAACGATATAAACAAAAATCCGTGGGGTCTCGGATACAAAATCGTAATGAAAAAACTCTGAGCAAAACAGTCCATCCCTGAGTTAAACGCCGCAGCTATGGAGCACATCGTAAACACTCTGTTCCCAACCCATGACCTAGGAAGAGACCCTCCAGAACATACACAAGAGAGCTCATGCCCGCCTTTCACCTTGGAGGAAATGAACACGGCAGCAAAAACTTTAAAGGCCAAAAAAGCCCCTGGGCCTGACGGGATACCAGTGGAAGTGTTAAAGCTAATCGCTATGGAACGCCCGCACTTACTACTATCCATGTACAACGCATGTCTGAACGAGGGCATTTTCCCAGAAATATGGAAGAGGCAGCATCTGACCCTAATAAGCAAAGGCAAAGGAGACCCAGGAACACCATCAGCATACCGACCTTTATGCATGCTAGACACAGCAGGAAAGCTATTAGAAAGACTGTTGAAACCCCGCATCATAGCCGCCATAAACGATGCTGGAGGCCTATCAGAGCGACAACATGGCTTCAGACCAGGCAGGTCCACCATCGGAGCCGTGGAAGACGTCTTGCGCAGCGTGGAGGAAGCTCATCGAAAGAACAACTTCTCGAGGCCAATAGTCCTCCTCGCAACAATAGACATACGAAATGCTTTCAATAGCGCAAAATGGGAAAATATGATAGACGCACTGGAAAATCGCTTCAAAACGCCCTTCTACTTGATGAAAATGATACGAAGCTATCTTAAGGACAGGAAACTATTGTACGATACGAGTGACGGCCCACAAAGTAAGGAAATAACCTCTGGAGCAGCGCAGGGATCAATACTTGGACCAGATTTATGGAATGCCAGCTACAATGGAATTCTAAACGTTGAAATGCCTGACGATTGCTACCAGGCGTCGACTGACACAAGTTATGATACGAACACAGACATGGTTGGACTCGCACGGCCTCAGCCTAGCTGCCGAAAAACCGAACTTATCCTGCTCACTAGGAAACATATCCCGCTGGAGGTTAACATGCAAGTTCATTCAGAAACTATTAAAACGACGAAAACCCTAAAATATCTAGGAATAAGAATGGACAACAAATTGACGTACTGGGCTCAAATCCAACATGCTGCAAAAAAGTCAGCCAATATAACCATGGCGCTATCAAGACTCATGGCAAACACCGGAGGCCCACTTGCAAGTAGAAGGAAATTGCTTATGGACATAACACAGTCAGTGCTACTATACGGTAGCGAAATATGGGCCGACACATTAAATGCAGAACATAGACGGAAAGTGCTTGCTAAAGTGCAGAGAACTGCAGCCCTAAGAGTCGCCTCGGCGTACCGCATTGTATCCGAATCCGCAGCGCTAGTGATAAGCGGCGTCATCCCAATAGACCTTCTCGCAAAGGAGAGAAGACAACTATGGCTATGGAAGAAAGACGGAATAGAAATACACATGGCCACAAGACAACAGGCGAGGAAGCAAACTCTTGAACTCTGCAAGATCGGTGGACAAGGGAGAGCAAAAGAAGATGGACCGCCAAACTGATTAAAGAAATAGAGAAGTGGCACAGTAGGAAACACGGCGAGGTAAACTACTATATAACACAGATGCTGTCCGGCCACGGGTATTTCCGAAATTGACCTGTAATGGGTCCATCTTGGAAACCTTGCCCTGAAGTAATGCGAAAGCGGTCCCGGGGTAGGGGAAAAAATTCCATGATAGAAGGCCTAAACGAAAAAATTTTTTTTGTTATTATTATTATTATTATTATTATTATTATTATTATTATTATTATTATTATTATTTATTATTATTATTATTATTATTATTATTATTATTATTATTATTATTATTACCAGAACCAGAGTTCGACCAGAAGAAGTGCTAATCAAACCGGCAGAAGACCGTAGATATGCCGAGGTGCTTCAAAACATACGGCAACGCGTTATGACAGACCAGACAAAGCGGAAGTCCGGTCAATACGGAAAACATAATCAGGTGCCCTGCTCCTAGAACTGAAGAAAGGAGAAAAACCAAAACCAGAGCTCCGAAATGCCATAACAAGTAACCTACGTGGTATAGCTTCTGTAAGCGACCAAAAGCAGAAAGCCACAATTGAGATCCGAGACCTCGACTCCGTATCCTTCGCAGCAGAAATCACGACCTCCGTAAGATGTCTGCTAGAGCAAGCAAATGAAGAAATCACAGTGTGGACCAGCGCTCTAAATACGCGCATATGTGACGTTGACAGCCGATAGTGCAAACAGGGTACTAAAAGAAGGTCACATAAAAATAGGATGGATCAGCTTATGAAGGAAGTTAAAAAATGCTACAGATGCTTCGACTTCGTCCATTTACAATGGGAATGCAAAGACCCCGACAAAAAAGGCCAAGGATTATGTATAAGATGTGGGAAACCCGGGCGCAAACTGAAAGACTGCAAAAACTCACCGTGTTGTTGCCTCTGCGTAGAACAGAAGTATACCCAAATGTGATCTGACATCCCAGGGTCCCGATCGTGCTAGTCGTATGGGAAAAAAACAAGAACATGAAGATCTTACAGTGCAACATGCACAGAAGCAAAACAGCTGACCACCTCCTGCCGTAGCTCATGCTGGAACTTCGAACCGAAGTAGCAATCATTAGCAAGCAATACAAAATAGCGCAAGATGGAACATGGCTAGGACACCACAGCAATAGCGGCAATATGGCTAACGGAAAGGTGTAGTTTCAAAAAAACAAACAGCGGGAGAGGAAATGGGTTTGTCTGGATAAAAAACGAAAGCATTACGATAATTAGCTGCTACCTGACATCGAGCGACCCTATCACAGACTTCCAAGCAAAGCTCGATGCTATAGAGGATGCTGCACGACAAAGAAACCGTCACTTAATCATAGCCGGAGACTTCAACGCCAAGGCCTTGGAATGGGGCACACCGACTACAAACTCGAGGGGCCGGAAAATTCTCGACATGGCGGCTAGATTAGGTCTTATCGTCGCAAATAGAGGATCCCAAACCACATTCAGAAGACCAGGATGCAACGACACAACCCCTGATATCACGCTGGCGTCCGAAGGATTTGCAAACCAGCTGCGGGAGTGGAAAGTTTTGGAAGAATATACTGGTAGCGACCACCAATACATATCCTACCTCATAGGCCCAGATAAAAATCCAGCAACGACGATAAGAAAAGGAACACGTAAATGGAACGCTTCCAAGCTAGACCCAGAAAAGCTTCTCGCGGCCATAGATGAAAACCCACCAAAATATCACGCAAGTAGCACAGCTAGGCTGATCGTCCAAGCAACTCTGAGCACCATCACTGAGGCATGCAAAGTAGCAATGCCCAAAATAAAAGGCGGACATCCAAAGAAAGCGGTTTACTGGTGGACAGACGAAATTCGAAACCTTAGACAAACTTGCCTGCGCAAACGACGACGATATACAAGAGCTAGAAGAAGAGGAAGAAACTGAATGGAAGAACATAAGGAATATAAAGCTGCGAAAACTGAGCTGAAAGACGCTATAACGAAGACAAAGAAGGATAAATGGGAAGAGTTACGTAACGATATAAACAAAAATCCGTGGGGTCTCGGATACAAAATCGTAATGAAAAAACTCTGAGCAAAACAGTCCATCCCTGAGTTAAACGCCGCAGCTATGGAGCACATCGTAAACACTCTGTTCCCAACCCATGACCTAGGAAGAGACCCTCCAGAACATACACAAGAGAGCTCATGCCCGCCTTTCACCTTGGAGGAAATGAACACGGCAGCAAAAACTTTAAAGGCCAAAAAAGCCCCTGGGCCTGACGGGATACCAGTGGAAGTGTTAAAGCTAATCGCTATGGAACGCCCGCACTTACTACTATCCATGTACAACGCATGTCTGAACGAGGGCATTTTCCCAGAAATATGGAAGAGGCAGCATCTGACCCTAATAAGCAAAGGCAAAGGAGACCCAGGAACACCATCAGCATACCGACCTTTATGCATGCTAGACACAGCAGGAAAGCTATTAGAAAGACTGTTGAAACCCCGCATCATAGCCGCCATAAACGATGCTGGAGGCCTATCAGAGCGACAACATGGCTTCAGACCAGGCAGGTCCACCATCGGAGCCGTGGAAGACGTCTTGCGCAGCGTGGAGGAAGCTCATCGAAAGAACAACTTCTCGAGGCCAATAGTCCTCCTCGCAACAATAGACATACGAAATGCTTTCAATAGCGCAAAATGGGAAAATATGATAGACGCACTGGAAAATCGCTTCAAAACGCCCTTCTACTTGATGAAAATGATACGAAGCTATCTTAAGGACAGGAAACTATTGTACGATACGAGTGACGGCCCACAAAGTAAGGAAATAACCTCTGGAGCAGCGCAGGGATCAATACTTGGACCAGATTTATGGAATGCCAGCTACAATGGAATTCTAAACGTTGAAATGCCTGACGATTGCTACCAGGCGTCGACTGACACAAGTTATGATACGAACACAGACATGGTTGGACTCGCACGGCCTCAGCCTAGCTGCCGAAAAACCGAACTTATCCTGCTCACTAGGAAACATATCCCGCTGGAGGTTAACATGCAAGTTCATTCAGAAACTATTAAAACGACGAAAACCCTAAAATATCTAGGAATAAGAATGGACAACAAATTGACGTACTGGGCTCAAATCCAACATGCTGCAAAAAAGTCAGCCAATATAACCATGGCGCTATCAAGACTCATGGCAAACACCGGAGGCCCACTTGCAAGTAGAAGGAAATTGCTTATGGACATAACACAGTCAGTGCTACTATACGGTAGCGAAATATGGGCCGACACATTAAATGCAGAACATAGACGGAAAGTGCTTGCTAAAGTGCAGAGAACTGCAGCCCTAAGAGTCGCCTCGGCGTACCGCATTGTATCCGAATCCGCAGCGCTAGTGATAAGCGGCGTCATCCCAATAGACCTTCTCGCAAAGGAGAGAAGACAACTATGGCTATGGAAGAAAGACGGAATAGAAATACACATGGCCACAAGACAACAGGCGAGGAAGCAAACTAAGATCGGTGGACAAGGGAGAGCAAAAGAAGATGGACCGCCAAACTGATTAAAGAAATAGAGAAGTGGCACAGTAGGAAACACGGCGAGGTAAACTACTATATAACACAGATGCTGTCCGGCCACGGGTATTTCCGAAATTGACCTGTAATGGGTCCATCTTGGAAACCTTGCCCTGAAGTAATGCGAAAGCGGTCCCGGGGTAGGGGAAAAAATTCCATGATAGAAGGCCTAAACGAAAAATTATTGTTATTATTATTATTATTATTATTATTATGACATTATTATTATTATTATTATGTATTATTATTATTATTATTATTATTATTATATCTTTATTATTATATATAATAGATAATATTAACCAGAAACCAGAGTTCGACCAGAAGAAGTGCTAATCAAACCGGCAGAGACCGTAGATATGCCGAGGTGCTTCAAAACATACGGCAACGCGTTATGACAGACCAAGACAAAGCGGAAGTCCGTCAATACGGAAAACATAATCAGGTGCCCTGCTCCTAGAACTGAAGAAAGGAGAAAAACCAAAACCAGAGCTCCGAAATGCCATAACAAGTAACCTACGTGGTATAGCTTCTGTAAGCGACCAAAAGCAGAAAGCCACAATTGAGATCCGAGACCTCGACTCCGTATCCTTCGCAGCAGAAATCACGACCTCCGTAAGATGTCTGCTAGAGCAAGCAAATGAAGAAATCACAGTGTGGACCAGCGCTCTAAATACGCGCATATGTGACGTTGACAGCCGATAGTGCAAACAGGGTACTAAAAGAAGGTCACATAAAAATAGGATGGATCAGCTTATGAAGGAAGTTAAAAAAAGCTACAGATGCTTCGACTTCGTCCATTTACAATGGGAATGCAAAGACCCCGACAAAAAAGGCCAAGGATTATGTATAAGATGTGGGAAACCCGGGCGCAAACTGAAAGACTGCAAAAACTCACCGTGTTGTTGCCTCTGCGTAGAACAGAAGTATACCCAAATGTGATCTGACATCCCAGGGTCCCGATCGTGCTAGTCGTATGGGAAAAAAACAAGAACATGAAGATCTTACAGTGCAACATGCACAGAAGCAAAACAGCTGACCACCTCCTGCCGTAGCTCATGCTGGAACTTCGAACCGAAGTAGCAATCATTAGCAAGCAATACAAAATAGCGCAAGATGGAACATGGCTAGGACACCACAGCAATAGCGGCAATATGGCTAACGGAAAGGTGTAGTTTCAAAAAAACAAACAGCGGGAGAGGAAATGGGTTTGTCTGGATAAAAAACGAAAGCATTACGATAATTAGCTGCTACCTGACATCGAGCGACCCTATCACAGACTTCCAAGCAAAGCTCGATGCTATAGAGGATGCTGCACGACAAAGAAACCGTCACTTAATCATAGCCGGAGACTTCAACGCCAAGGCCTTGGAATGGGGCACACCGACTACAAACTCGAGGGGCCGGAAAATTCTCGACATGGCGGCTAGATTAGGTCTTATCGTCGCAAATAGAGGATCCCAAACCACATTCAGGAAAGTTTTGGAAGAATATACTGGTAGCGACCACCAATACATATCCTACCTCATAGGCCCAGATAAAAATCCAGCAACGACGATAAGAAAAGGAACACGTAAATGGAACGCTTCCAAGCTAGACCCAGAAAAGCTTCTCGCGGCCATAGATGAAAACCCACCAAAATATCACGCAAGTAGCACAGCTAGGCTGATCGTCCAAGCAACTCTGAGCACCATCACTGAGGCATGCAAAGTAGCAATGCCCAAAATAAAAGGCGGACATCCAAAGAAAGCGGTTTACTGGTGGACAGACGAAATTCGAAACCTTAGACAAACTTGCCTGCGCAAACGACGACGATATACAAGAGCTAGAAGAAGAGGAAGAAACTGAATGGAAGAACATAAGGAATATAAAGCTGCGAAAACTGAGCTGAAAGACGCTATAACGAAGACAAAGAAGGATAAATGGGAAGAGTTACGTAACGATATAAACAAAAATCCGTGGGGTCTCGGATACAAAATCGTAATGAAAAAACTCTGAGCAAAACAGTCCATCCCTGAGTTAAACGCCGCAGCTATGGAGCACATCGTAAACACTCTGTTCCCAACCCATGACCTAGGAAGAGACCCTCCAGAACATACACAAGAGAGCTCATGCCCGCCTTTCACCTTGGAGGAAATGAACACGGCAGCAAAAACTTTAAAGGCCAAAAAAGCCCCTGGGCCTGACGGGATACCAGTGGAAGTGTTAAAGCTAATCGCTATGGAACGCCCGCACTTACTACTATCCATGTACAACGCATGTCTGAACGAGGGCATTTTCCCAGAAATATGGAAGAGGCAGCATCTGACCCTAATAAGCAAAGGCAAAGGAGACCCAGGAACACCATCAGCATACCGACCTTTATGCATGCTAGACACAGCAGGAAAGCTATTAGAAAGACTGTTGAAACCCCGCATCATAGCCGCCATAAACGATGCTGGAGGCCTATCAGAGCGACAACATGGCTTCAGACCAGGCAGGTCCACCATCGGAGCCGTGGAAGACGTCTTGCGCAGCGTGGAGGAAGCTCATCGAAAGAACAACTTCTCGAGGCCAATAGTCCTCCTCGCAACAATAGACATACGAAATGCTTTCAATAGCGCAAAATGGGAAAATATGATAGACGCACTGGAAAATCGCTTCAAAACGCCCTTCTACTTGATGAAAATGATACGAAGCTATCTTAAGGACAGGAAACTATTGTACGATACGAGTGACGGCCCACAAAGTAAGGAAATAACCTCTGGAGCAGCGCAGGGATCAATACTTGGACCAGATTTATGGAATGCCAGCTACAATGGAATTCTAAACGTTGAAATGCCTGACGATTGCTACCAGGCGTCGACTGACACAAGTTATTATACGAACACAGACATGGTTGGACTCGCACGGCCTCAGCCTAGCTGCCGAAAAACCGAACTTATCCTGATCACTAGGAAACATATCCCGCTGGAGGTTAACATGCAAGTTCATTCAGAAACTATTAAAACGACGAAAACCCTAAAATATCTAGGAATAAGAATGGACAACAAATTGACGTACTGGGCTCAAATCCAACATGCTGCAAAAAAGTCAGCCAATATAACCATGGCGCTATCAAGACTCATGGCAAACACCGGAGGCCCACTTGCAAGTAGAAGGAAATTGCTTATGGACATAACACAGTCAGTGCTACTATACGGTAGCGAAATATGGGCCGACACATTAAATGCAGAACATAGACGGAAAGTGCTTGCTAAAGTGCAGAGAACTGCAGCCCTAAGAGTCGCCTCGGCGTACCGCATTGTATCCGAATCCGCAGCGCTAGTGATAAGCGGCGTCATCCCAATAGACCTTCTCGCAAAGGAGAGAAGACAACTATGGCTATGGAAGAAAGACGGAATAGAAATACACATGGCCACAAGACAACAGGCGAGGAAGCAAACTCTTGAACTCTGGCAAGATCGGTGGACAAGGGAGAGCAAAAGAAGATGGACCGCCAAACTGATTAAAGAAATAGAGAAGTGGCACAGTAGGAAACACGGCGAGGTAAACTACTATATAACACAGATGCTGTCCGGCCACGGGTATTTCCGAAATTGACCTGTAATGGGTCCATCTTGGAAACCTTGCCCTGAAGTAATGCGAAAGCGGTCCCGGGGTAGGGGAAAAAATTCCATGATAGAAGGCCTAAACGAAAAATTATTGTTATTATTATTATTATTATTATTATTATTATTATTATTATTATTATTATTATTATTATTATTATTATTATTATTATTATTATTAAATTATAATTATTATTATTATTATTATTATTATTATTATTATTATTATTATTATTATTATTATTATTATTATTATTATTATTATTATTATTATTTTTTTTTTTGTAGAATATATAGGTTAATTCCTAAGTCTAATTCGCAGCCGGTTTAGAGGAACTGAATAAAGTTAGCACAGCAGCACGTCTTATTAACTTGAACATTTATTTGCGAATGACAATTGATACAAAAGGAATTCATAAATATAGCTGAGAGAGTTGGCGTCAGTTTAAAGTACAGATATAAGAAATATATATATAGCTCTCTTTAATACGGTAGTGGCCAATATATTACAACACTCCTTCTCTATATATAATATTTCATTTAATTAATTTAATATAAACCCATATCATTTCGAAATTTACAATGTTTAGTTTTTTGCAAGTTCTTTGTAAAGATATCTGAAAACATTTCTTCTGTACAAATATAATTCAAATTAATTTCATTGTTCTTATACATATCTCGAACATGATGATACTTTAAATCAATATGTTTACTTCTAGCATGGTAAACTGGATTCTTAACTAAATGCATAGCACCCTGATTATCGCTATTGATAACAGTAGGCTCAATGACTCGAAAGCCCATTTCATTTGTTAATTTCCGAACGTAGGCCGCTTCTTTTGCGGCTGTTGACAAAGCAATATATTCTGCTTCTGTGCTGCTTAGCGCTACAACACTTTGCTTCTTTGATTCCCACGAAAAAACGCTGCCTGCTGCTATAAATGCACTGCCGGTGTATGACTTCCTGTCGCCTGCATCGGAACCCCAATCGGCATCAACATAGCACTTAATTGCTTCACCCGTCCACTTGTAGTGGAGTTTCAAACCGATTGTCCCTTTTAGATAACGCAAAATATGTTTTGCACCAGCCTCGTGCTCAGAATGCGGTTCTATATTCCGCTGTGATAACTTACATACAGAGTGCAGGATGTCTGGTCTGGTGGATACAGCCAGGTACATTAAACTTCCGATCAATGACTGGTAATTGTTTGAATTTACGCGCCTGCAGTCTGAACTATTACAGCTGACTTGAAAACCAGCAACCAACGGAGTAACTGCAGCCTTGCAACCTTGCATCTTATACTGAGACAGCAGTTCGGTGATGTACTTTTTCTGACATATCGTGATCGCTCCTGTCTCACCTTCGCGCTCAATTTCCATGCCAAGGAAATACCTGAGCGGACCGCCATCCACTACGTCAAACACGCTAGAAATTTGCTCTTTAATCGTAACAACATCATTCAGCTTCGAGCAACCTATAATTAAATCATCAACATAGACCATGATTATATTATAGTTACCATTAACATTTCTTGTGTAAACACAAGGGTCACTGATGCACGGTGTAAACCCGAATGACCTCAGAACTTCATCAAGCTTCATATTCCACTCACGGCCGCTTTGTTTTAGACCATACAGGGCTTTATTTAATTTTAAAACCCGCTGTGGAAACTTCTTATCTACAAAACCTTCAGGTTGCTTCATGTAGACTACTTCGTGCAAATCGCTATTTAAATACGCCGTTGATACGTCCATTTGATGCAAATGTAGCTTATATTCGCATGCTAGTGCTAACAACATACGCACTGTCGCATACCTTACAACTGGAGAAAACGTTTCGTTGAAATTTACACCATACTGTTGACTACAACCTTTCGCCACTAAACGACTCTTGAATCGTTCAACACTACCACCCGCGTTCCGCTTGATATTGAAAACCCATTTGCAATTGATTGCCTTCTCGCTTGATGGTAACTCTACTAATGACCAAGTTTTGTTCTTGACCAATGCATCGTACTCCTTCTGCATAGATGCCCGCCAATGTTTCGCGTAGTCATCATTAAGCGCCTCATTCACTGATTGTGGGATCTTGACGTCGATGTTTTTGGTGAAATTCAATGCATGTCGCTCTTTTCGAGGACGGCCACGATTACCACTGCGAACTACTCTAGGTCTACCTCGACCATACGTTATCGACTCCTTATTGCTGCTTACTTCAACGTTATCTTCGCTTTGCTCATCCTCGCCGATTTCATTACTACTGCTCGCTTCGTCTGCATCTGGCAAAATTTCCCCAACATCAAACTCAAAAATGTCATGACTGTTTTCATTACTGCCTATATATTTATCTTCTAAAAATATAACGTCTCTGCTCACTATCACCTTACGTGTATCTGGATCCATCAATCTATACGCTTTAGCCGTATCTGAATAACCAACCATTATCATTTCTTTTCCCTTTGCACGAAACTTTTTTGAAATTGTTTTATTTAAGGCTATCGCCAGCGAACCAAATACTCTTAAATGTGCAACACTTGGTTTCTTACCAACAAACTCTTCATATGGCGTTTTATCGATGAGTGTTTTTGTTGCAGCTCTATTGCGGAGATATGCCGCTGTTGACACTGCCTCTGCCCAAAAAGACTCATCTAGCCCGCTATGCACAATCATACTGCGTGCCATCTCAACCAACGTACGGTTGGCACGCTCTGCCACACCATTTTGTTGTGGTGTATGCGGCACTGTCAATTGCCGCCGAATACCATGTTCACGCAAATATTTTTCGAACTCATCACTTAGGTATTCCCTACCATTATCGCTTCTCAATATTTTGATTTTCTTATCAGTCTGTTTTTCACTCATTTCTTTATACGCTTTAAATGTTCCAAAAACCTCACTTTTTGATTTTAAAAAATATACACTCACGTATCGCGACTTGTCATCTATAAATGTCACAAAGTATTTGGAGCCACCAATTGAGTTTTTATTCATTGGCCCGCATACATCTGAGTGCACAATTTGCAATACCTCCTTGGAACGATTTTGAGAAGCACGAGCAAACGGTTTTACACAAATTTTACTTTTAGCGCACGTTACACAATCAATGTTTTTTGTTAATGTATTCATTTTTAGTCCATATACCAATTTTTTGTTCACAATTTCATTTAAGCTGTCATAATTTAAATGCCCGTAACGATTGTGCCATACACTTGCTTCACTGTTTCTACTATTTGTGAGCATGCACCTGTTCGTTTTTAACTTCACTATAAACAAACCATCTTCTTCTTGCGCTCTTATTATAATTTCACCGTTTCTGTCTTTCACCAATGTTTGTTTTTCTTTGAATACTACACTATATCCACGTTCGCAAGCTTTGCTTACAGAAATAAAATTGCATCGCAACTGAGGCACATGTAAAACGTTCTTTAACTTTAGCAAAAATTTTCCACTTTTAATCTGCACTTCACCAACTCCTTCTGCTTCTACGTATTTCTCACCAGCGAGTTCTATTTTCTCAGTTCTCTCTTTGTATGATACAAATAACGAACGATCAAAACAGAGATGTGCTGTTGCTCCGCTGTCTATACACCAAACGTTACGACGTACTTTGAAGGGAGAAGCAGAAGCGAGAATAGTTAACGATTTATTCTTCACTTGCCTTTCTACTCGTTGCTCTTTTCGCGGTTGTCTACAGTGTGCAGCAAAATGCCCAAATCTTCCGCAATTGTAACATCTTCCTCGTTGCCTTTTTTGTTCGCTATTTCTTGACGATTGAACTTCTGCGCTGCTGCTACCGTCGCTGCCGACTTTGATGTTCCCGTTAGGATCTCTATGGAATTTCGCTCTCGCAACTAACGCGTGGTGTGATTCGGAATTAACGGATTTTTCGCCGTTACGTCTTGCACCCTCTTCAAGCAATTTTAGCTTAAGTGCATTCAATGTAGGCAATGTATCACGTGATTCAATTGCCACTACAAAATTTTCAAACGATTTTGGTAAACTTGCCAACAAAATTATGGCTGCCACTTCATCAGGAAGGTTGACACCTATTTCAGATAACCTCTCCTGGACTTCAAAAAACTCAGTTATGTGATTCGAAATTATATCACTTTCTGCAAATTTTAATGACAATAACTGTCGAAATAGTGTCACTTTTCTTGCGGGGCCACTAGGTTGATGAACCTCCTTCAATTTGTTCCATGCTGCTGCTGCTGTCAGACAATGTCGCACGTGGCTAACTTGTGATGCTTTGATGCATAACAATATGCTCGCCAACGCCTTCTCGTCTTTCGAGTCAAATGCCGACACTTCTTCCACCGTTGAATTTTCGCTTTTTGTTAGCTTTCCGCTAACCACTGACCACAACTCTGAGTGAATCAATACACTCTTCATGTGGATCGACCACGACACATAGTTGGCGTCATCGAGCTTTTCGATGGCGTATAAACCACTACCACTCATTATTGGTATTTTTTAGATTCGCAAACACTTATTATTTTTTGATTTTTCAAACACTTAGGAGTTTTTATTTTTTCCTTTTGAATTTTTAACCTTAAAGTTTTTATTTTTTTATATTTTTTTTATCTTTTAATTTTTTCATTATTATTCTCTTTTTTGCTGGCTTACCTAATATAGTTATTCTAGTACTTGCACCTTTAGGAATGATAAGTTACAAGTAACGCATTATTAAATTACAAGATTGATCAAAGAATTAAATTATGGAATGCTCAGTAAAAAATATAAAATATATAGCTCTCTTTAATACGGTAGTGGAATATATTACAACATACTTCTTTATAATTTTAATAATTTAATATAACCTATATTAAATTTATTTATTTTTTACAATTTTGAAATTTAAATTTTTTTCAAATTTTAAATATTCATTTTCTTAAATATCTGAAATAATATTTTCATATTTACTTCCTGAAATGATTCTTTAAATATAGACCCTGATGTATTATAATATAATGCTGAACCCTTTCATTGTTAATCGAAGAGGCCCTTTCTTGACAAAGCAATACGCTTCTGTTGCTTGCGTCAAACATGCTTCTTTGTTACCCAAAAACTTTGCTCTTAAATCACGTGAGCTCTGTGCGATGGAACCACGCAATAGACTTCATGCTTCACCGACCATGGATCAAACGATTTCCTTATACCAATTGTTTTGCACAACCTGCTCGATGCGTTTATATCTTATAACTTGCACAGAGTGCAGGATGTCTGGTCTGATACACGAACTTAATCGATCAATGACTGGAATTTTTGATACGCCCTCACTAATAGTATTTAAACCGCACAACGATACACTTGCAAACCGAAACTGGCGCTTGATACCTTTCATACTGACGCTCTGTTACCTTCGCATTGTATGACATTACCTCGGATCGCCAATACTACACGAAATCCTTAATCACAACACTTAACTTCCTATTAATCACAACTATTCCTTGAAATTATTAACATAACATTCTGTTAACAGGTCATATCTGTAAACCAAGCTCAGAACTCAAACTTCATACCTCAGCTCTATTATACCATACAGGGTTTTATTTTAACCTTGAATTTATTAACTTCATCGCTTGAACTCTTCGTCAAATTCATTTAAATTATACTCCTTTGATGCAATAGCTATATCATCTATGCTAAACTACATTCCATCTTAACTGAAAATTTCGATTAACCATACATTGATACAACTTTCGATGAAATCTTAATGTACACAACCTTGCGTTCGCTTATTTAACCATTGCATTGATTCCTTGTATGAACCTTTGCAATTTGTTCTTCCATGATGGTACTCTTCTGAATGCCC
Source organism: Bactrocera correcta (assembly GCA_027475135.1). NCBI lineage: Eukaryota > Metazoa > Arthropoda > Insecta > Diptera > Tephritidae > Bactrocera > Bactrocera correcta. The sequence continues at coordinate 22,887,841 of CM050322.1, forward strand.
CCAATTTTCGCGTGCATCTTACGCCTATCCTATTGTGATCTTACGCATGTTTTTGTGAAATCTTGAGTCGTCTTTTGGGAAATTCCACTGCGCTTTAGGCTACCTACCATACGTATACTCTTTCCTACCAACGTTATCTTCCTTTGCTCATCTCCGTTTCTTACACTCGCTTCTCCATCTCAATTTCCCCACCTTCACTCATGTATTACCCATAATTACTTAAATATCTCTCCTATACCTTACGTTAATCATCATCTCCTTCCGTATCTGATACCAATCATATATATCTTTCCTTTGCACGAAATTTTGATTTTTTTTTGGCATCCAGCAACAATCTTTAAATGCAACTTGTTCTCAACAAACTCTTTAGCGATCATCGTAGTTCTTTAGCTTATTCGAGTATGCGCTTTGCCTCCTTGCCAAAATACTATGCTGCCCTTGCAAATAACTTGCCCCAACAAACAACTACGTTCACTTCACACTTTGTTGGTTCTCAACTAATTCCTGCCAATTGTTACGAATTGTCACATCACTATATCCTACCATATACTTCAATATCTTGTTTTCTATCCAATTTTTATTTTTTTAGTTTAATTTCCAAAAACCTCATCTTTTGATTAAAATTCCCAAACAACTTTCATTAAATTACAAGTTTTGCCATTATTTGATATGCCGTACATCGTGCCAATTGATATCTCCCGAACATTTTAACACGTGCAAATTTAACAAATTTTTGTAGCCCTACCATTATGTTTTTTTCGTTTCATTTTGCCATAACCTTTTTTGTTCAATATTTTTTAATCATAATTTAATGCCTAAGTTTCATAATTTTATTTTCTACGTTTTGCATCACTTGTTCGTTTTAATTTCAATAACACTTTTTTTAAAATTATAATTCACCGTTCTTCTTTCATTTTATTTTAACACTACTTATCCAGTTGACTTTTACGATAAATTGCAACCTTGGACATTTAAAATCTCAACGAATTTACACTTTTAATTGCACTTACCAACTCTTCCTTTTTTCTATCACATTCTATCTTCAGTTTTTTTCAATACAATAACTACATATATATGTGTGTCCAATACACCAAACGTTCACGTACTTTGAAGGAAGCAAGAAATATTAAGATTATTCTTCTTCCTTCTCTTTTTTTTCCGTTTCTCTTCAGAAATTCCATTTCCATTTACACTTCCATCTTTTGTTCATTTTCGATTGAATCTGCGCTCTACGTGCTTCGCTTTGATTCCCGTTGTCTGAATTCCGCTCTGCACACTGGTATTCGAATAACGGATTTTTCCCGTTCGTTTGACCCTTAGCATTTTACTTAGCTTATGTGCTTACACCATCATTCACTACAAATTGAAAGATGGAAATTGCCAACAAAATTATGTCACTTTCAAAGTTCTTCGTATCTCATGGACAAATACAACTTCCGATTGAAATATTCTCTTCCTATTTTATAATACTTCTAAATTTCACTTCTTGGGCTCGTTGATTTCCTAGTTCCATGAACTCCTCTCAACATCGCGTGTGTTCGATAATGTTTTGCCGTATGCTTGCCACCTTCAACATTTGCTCAATGCCTTCACTTTCAGTTAATCGCTTTTGCCACTTAATTTTCAACTTTTCTAAACTTGCAACAATACGCTCTGATGACAGAAACACTTTTCAGACTTCTGGGTAAAAACCATATTATTCGAATTTATACTTTCGCAAATTTTATTATTTAATTCAAAATTATTTTTTTGGGCCTATTATTTAACTCACAATTTTTCATTTTTCTTAATATTTTTTTTTTTTTATTTATTTTTTATTATAATAGTTCCTCATTCTTGCCTGGCCATAAATGGACATGTCAACCTGAATTATTAGCGTTTGGAACTCACTAACCAGCCGAGATAATATACTTATTATACAAACAATTTGCAAAAGATTTAAATCTAGAATTCTCATTAAAGTAAGATTAGAATTAATATAGTTTTTAATATAGTCCATTATTAATCTTCCTTAATATATCATCATTAATATATTAATTCATTATTTAATTTACATTTTTTTTTAATTTTTTTTAAAATATAAACTTTGTTGTGCAAAATCATTAATATATAGGTTATTAATCTGATCTGTATACTTTAAAAATGATATTCAAGACTCTATTATTAAATTATTGAATGAAATGATATGAAACATATAATACTGAAAGGGCTCATGTTAAATCAATTAGAATTATTTGCCTTTAAACTTTTGCATTTTACATTATTCTCATTATTTTTCCACAAAAAATAAGCCTTCTTAAATACGTGTAGCTTCTGCCTTGTAGAACCAACGTCACTACACATAATTCAAACCATCATTGTTGACTTCTCAACTGATTACTTTAAACAAATTTTTTCACAGGCAAATGGTTTTCTATATCCCCTGATATTCATTAAAGAGGTGGCTGAAAGCCCATCATTAATCCAGTAGGACTGTAATTGTATTGACAGCATAGTTTACTTTGTGCTAAACGCAACAACGGTCTTGACCGAAAAACGCTGCCTCTCTATAGACTGCGTTTATGATTACTTTCTCATCGTACCCTCGCTCACTGCGCTAATTCTCACCAGCATTCTGAGTTCGACCGACCCCTCAACACAAAATTGTTTTAACCGACACTCATAGCTTACAACCTTATAACTACATAAGATAGATTCTAGCTGTGATACATCGGTAAAAACTACGTCAATGACTGATTGTTTAATTAGGCCTCAGCTGAACATTCATCTTAACCGCACAGAGAACTCAGCCTTGCACTTATTTAAACGGAATTCTTATTTTCAACTTCGGTCCTCCTGTTACCTTCGCGCTCAATTTCATGCCAAGGAAATACCTGAGCGGACCGCATCCATCGTCAAACAGCTAAAATTTGCTCTTAATCGTAACAACATCTTCACTGAGCAACCTTATTAAAATAACATACTGTTATATATTACCATTAACATTTCTTGTGTAACACAAGTCACTGAGTCGGTGTAACCCGAATACCCAATTTCAATTATTCCTCCCCGCTTTTTACATAAGGGCTTTTATTTTAAAACCCCTGTAACTCCTTTCTAAAGCCTCAGGTTGCTAGTAATACTTCTGAATGATTTAAATCGCGTTTGTATTTATGCAATGTAGCTTTTGAGCAGTTAACAACTACCTGTCTACCTTACAACTGGAGAAAATTCGTTAATTTCCTTACGTTATCACCTTTGCCACTAACGACTCTTAATCTTCACACTCTCTGCTCGCTATTGAAAACCCATTTCAATTGATTCTTCTGCTTATGTAACTCTAAATACAAGTTTTTCTACCAATCACTACTCTTCTGGATCCCCAATTTCGCGTAGTCATATTAACCCCATTACTATTTGGATTTGCTCGATTTTTTTGAAATTGTTTTTTTAGGACGCCACGAACCATCAACTACTCTAGGTCTCTCGACCAACTACACTCCTTATTGCTTTTATTCAAGTTTTTGCTGCTCATTCGGATTCTCTTTGCCGCTTCTCCAAAAGAAAATTTCCCACCAAAAATCAACTCTGCTTCAAACGCTTTGACTTCAAATTATGTTTGTCTATCACCTTCATTCGGAATCAATTTACGCATACTTCGAATACACCATATCTTTCTTTTCCCTTTCCAATTTTTGAAATTTTTTTATTAAGGCTTTTCACATCAACTTTAAATGTCAAAACCTTTTTTACAAAAATTTCAATGCGTTTTTCGGAGTTTTTTTAGTCAAGGGATGGCCCATTGATTCTTCCCAAAACCTCATCTAGCCCAATTTGCAATACTCTGCCATCTAACAAGACGTGGCACGTTTCACACATTTTTTTTAGCGCACGTCAAATCCCCAAATTTTTGTTAGAAATATTTTTGAACCTATCAATTTTTTTCCCTCATTAGCTTCTAATTTATTTTCTTACGTTTCCTCATTCTTTTCCTTTTGTTCCAAAAACCTTTCTTTTTATTTTAAAATAACACACATCCTCTTGTCTTATAAATTCACAGTTTTGTCACCAATGTTTTTTTCTTGACCTACATTATCCACATTGCAATCTCTTGAAAAATTTTGAGAACGAGCAACGGTAAAACAATTTTACTTTAGCAAAATTCACATAATTTTCAATTTCTTTTTCTATACCAATTTTTTTCCAATTTCTTTTGTATAATTAAATCCCGAACGATTCAAACTTGTTCTGTTCTCTTTTACACACCTTCGGTTTTAACGAAACAAACCAATTTACGTTTATTTATTCCTTTCTTCTTCCTTGTGTTTTCTTTGTCACAAAATCCACTTCGCAATTGTAAAAATTCTCGACTGTGTAAATTCTTACTTTGAAAAATTCCCTTTTACTGCACTTTATTCCTTGGTTCTATATTTCCCCGCAACTACCGTGTTTTGGATTAACGATTTTTCGCCTACGTTGCCCCTCTCAGCTTCTATACACCAACGTTACGACGTACTTTGAAGGGAGAAGCAGAAGCGAGAATAGTTAACGATTTATTCTTCACTTGCCTTTCTACTCGTTGCTCTTTTCGCGGTTGTCTACAGTGTGCAGCAAAATGCCCAAATCTTCCGCAATTGTAACATCTTCCTCGTTGCCTTTTTGTTCGCTATTCGACGATTGAACTTCTGCGCTGCTGCTACCGTCGCTGCCGACTTTGATGTTCCCGTTAGGATCTCTATGGAATTTCGCTCTCGCAACTAACGCGTGGTGTGATTCGGAATTAACGGATTTTTCGCCGTTACGTCTTGCACCCTCTTCAAGCAATTTTAGCTTAAGTGCATTCAATGTAGGCAATGTATCACGTGATTCAATTGCCACTACAAAATTTTCAAACGATTTTGGTAAACTTGCCAACAAAATTATGGCTGCCACTTCATCAGGAAGGTTGACACCTATTTCAGATAACCTCTCCTGGACTTCAAAAAACTCAGTTATGTGATTCGAAATTATACACTTTCTGCAAATTTTAATGACAATAACTGTCGAAATAGTGTCACTTTTCTTGCGGGGCCACTAGGTTGATGAACCTCCTTCAATTTGTTCCATGCTGCTGCTGCTGTCAGACAATGTCGCACGTGGCTAACTTGTGATGCTTTGATGCATAACAATATGCTCGCCAACGCCTTCTCGTCTTTCGAGTCAAATGCCGACACTTCTTCCACCGTTGAATTTCGCTTTTTGTTAGCTTTCCGCTAACCACTGACCACAACTCTGAGTGAATCAATACACTCTTCATGTGGATCGACCACGACACATAGTTGGCGTCATCGAGCTTTTCGATGGCGTATAAACCACTACCACTCATTATGGATTTTGCGACATTTTATTTTTTGATTTTTAAAATTATTTTATTTTTTCCTTTTGAATTTTCACTCAACCACTTAATAGTTTTTATTTTTTTTTTATTATTTTTTTTTTTTTCTTTTTGAATTTTTTCACTTAATCACTGCAGTTCCTCTTTTGTGTGGCCTGGGCCCATAACCCGTAGAATATATAGGTTAATTCCTAAGTCTAATTCGCAGCCGGTTTAGAGGAACTGAATAAAGTTAGCACAGCAGCACGTCTTATTAACTTGAACATTTATTTGCGAATGACAATTGATACAAAAGGAATTCATAAATATAGCTGAGAGAGTTGGCGTCAGTTTAAAGTACAGATATAAGAAATATATATATAGCTCTCTTTAATACGGTAGTGGCCAATATATTACAACACTCCTTCTCTTATATAATATTTCATTTAATTAATTTAATATAAACCCATATCATTTCGAAATTTACAATGTTTAGTTTTTTGCAAGTTCTTTGTAAAGATATCTGAAAACATTTCTTCTGTACAAATATAATTCAAATTAATTTCATTGTTCTTATACATATCTCGAACATGATGATACTTTAAATCAATATGTTTACTTCTAGCATGGTAAACTGGATTCTTAACTAAATGCATAGCACCCTGATTATCGCTATTGATAACAGTAGGCTCAATGACTCGAAAGCCCATTTCATTTGTTAATTTCCGAACGTAGGCCGCTTCTTTTGCGGCTGTTGACAAAGCAATATATTCTGCTTCTGTGCTGCTTAGCGCTACAACACTTTGCTTCTTTGATTCCCAGAAAAAACGCTGCCTGCTGCTATAAATGCACTGCCGGTGTATGACTTCCTGTCGCCTGCATCGGAACCCCAATCGCATCAACATAGCACTTAATTGCTTCACCCGTCCACTTGTAGTGGAGTTTCAAACCGATTGTCCCTTTTAGATAACGCAAAATATGTTTTGCACCAGCTCGTGCTCAGAATGCGGTTCTATATTCCGCTGTGATAACTTACATACAGAGTGCAGGATGTCTGGTCTGGTGGATACAGCCAGGTACATTAAACTTCCGATCAATGACTGGTAATTGTTTGAATTTACGCGCCTGCAGTCTGAACTATTACAGCTGACTTGAAAACCAGCAACCAACGGAGTAACTGCAGCCTTGCAACCTTGCATCTTATACTGAGACAGCAGTTCGGTGATGTACTTTTTCTGACATATCGTGATCGCTCCTGTCTCACCTTCGCGCTCAATTTCCATGCCAAGGAAATACCTGAGCGGACCGCCATCCACTACGTCAAACACGCTAGAAATTTGCTCTTTAATCGTAACAACATCATTCAGCTTCGAGCAACCTATAATTAAATCATCAACATAGACCATGATTATATTATAGTTACCATTAACATTTCTTGTGTAAACACAAGGGTCACTGATGCACGGTGTAAACCCGAATGACCTCAGAACTTCATCAAGCTTCATATTCCACTCACGGCCGCTTTGTTTTAGACCATACAGGGCTTTATTTAATTTTAAAACCCGCTGTGGAAACTTCTTATCTACAAAGCCTTCAGGTTGCTTCATGTAGACTACTTCGTGCAAATCGCTATTTAAATACGCCGTTGATACGTCCATTTGATGCAAATGTAGCTTATATTCGCATGCTAGTGCTAACAACATACGCACTGTCGCATACCTTACAACTGGAGAAAACGTTTCGTTGAAATTTACACCATACTGTTGACTACAACCTTTCGCCACTAAACGACTCTTGAATCGTTCAACACTACCATCTGCGTTCCGCTTGATATTGAAAACCCATTTGCAATTGATTGCCTTCTCGCTTGATGGTAACTCTACTAATGACCAAGTTTTGTTCTTGACCAATGCATCGTACTCCTTCTGCATAGATGCCCGCCAATGTTTCGCGTAGTCATCATTAAGCGCCTCATTCACTGATTGTGGGATCTTGACGTCGATGTTTTTGGTGAAATTCAATGCATGTCGCTCTTTTCGAGGACGGCCACGATTACCACTGCGAACTACTCTAGGTCTACCTCGACCATACGTTATCGACTCCTTATTGCTGCTTACTTCAACGTTATCTTCGCTTTGCTCATCCTCGCCGATTTCATTACTACTGCTCGCTTCGTCTGCATCTGGCAAAATTTCCCCAACATCAAACTCAACAATGTCATGACTGTTTTCATTACTGCCTATATATTTATCTTCTAAAAATATAACGTCTCTGCTCACTATCACCTTACGTGTATCTGGATCCATCAATCTATACGCTTTAGCCGTATCTGAATAACCAACCATTATCATTTCTTTTCCCTTTGCACGAAACTTTTTTGAAATTGTTTTATTTAAGGCTATCGCCAGCGAACCAAATACTCTTAAATGTGCAACACTTGGTTTCTTACCAACAAACTCTTCATATGGCGTTTTATCGATGAGTGTTTTTGTTGCAGCTCTATTGCGGAGATATGCCGCTGTTGACACTGCCTCTGCCCAAAAAGACTCATCTAGCCCGCTATGCACAATCATACTGCGTGCCATCTCAACCAACGTACGGTTGGCACGCTCTGCCACACCATTTTGTTGTGGTGTATGCGGCACTGTCAATTGCCGCCGAATACCATGTTCACGCAAATATTTTTCGAACTCATCACTTAGGTATTCCCTACCATTATCGCTTCTCAATATTTTGATTTTCTTATCAGTCTGTTTTTCACTCATTTCTTTATACGCTTTAAATGTTCCAAAAACCTCACTTTTTGATTTTAAAAAATATACACTCACGTATCGCGACTTGTCATCTATAAATGTCACAAAGTATTTGGAGCCACCAATTGAGTTTTTATTCATTGGCCCGCATACATCTGAGTGCACAATTTGCAATACCTCCTTGGAACGATTTTGAGAAGCACGAGCAAACGGTTTTACACAAATTTTACTTTTAGCGCACGTTACACAATCAATGTTTTTTGTTAATGTATTCATTTTTAGTCCATATACCAATTTTTTGTTCACAATTTCATTTAAGCTGTCATAATTTAAATGCCCGTAACGATTGTGCCATACACTTGCTTCACTGTTTCTACTATTTGTGAGCATGCACCTGTTCGTTTTTAACTTCACTATAAACAAACCATCTTCTTCTTGCGCTCTTATTATAATTTCACCGTTTCTGTCTTTCACCAATGTTTGTTTTTCTTTGAATACTACACTATATCCACGTTCGCAAGCTTTGCTTACAGAAATAAAATTGCATCGCAACTGAGGCACATGTAAAACGTTCTTTAACTTTAGCAAAAATTTTCCACTTTTAATCTGCACTTCACCAACTCCTTCTGCTTCTACGTATTTCTCACCAGCGAGTTCTATTTTCTCAGTTCTCTCTTTGTATGATACAAATAACGAACGATCAAAACAGAGATGTGCTGTTGCTCCGCTGTCTATACACCAAACGTTACGACGTACTTTGAAGGGAGAAGCAGAAGCGAGAATAGTTAACGATTTATTCTTCACTTGCCTTTCTACTCGTTGCTCTTTTCGCGGTTGTCTACAGTGTGCAGCAAAATGCCCAAATCTTCCGCAATTGTAACATCTTCCTCGTTGCCTTTTTTGTTCGCTATTTCTTGACGATTGAACTTCTGCGCTGCTGCTACCGTCGCTGCCGACTTTGATGTTCCCGTTAGGATCTCTATGGAATTTCGCTCTCGCAACTAACGCGTGGTGTGATTCGGAATTAACGGATTTTTCGCCGTTACGTCTTGCACCCTCTTCAAGCAATTTTAGCTTAAGTGCATTCAATGTAGGCAATGTATCACGTGATTCAATTGCCACTACAAAATTTTCAAACGATTTTGGTAAACTTGCCAACAAAATTATGGCTGCCACTTCATCAGGAAGGTTGACACCTATTTCAGATAACCTCTCCTGGACTTCAAAAAACTCAGTTATGTGATTCGAAATTATATCACTTTCTGCAAATTTTAATGACAATAACTGTCGAAATAGTGTCACTTTTCTTGCGGGGCCACTAGGTTGATGAACCTCCTTCAATTTGTTCCATGCTGCTGCTGCTGTCAGACAATGTCGCACGTGGCTAACTTGTGATGCTTTGATGCATAACAATATGCTCGCCAACGCCTTCTCGTCTTTCGAGTCAAATGCCGACACTTCTTCCACCGTTGAATTTTCGCTTTTTGTTAGCTTTCCGCTAACCACTGACCACAACTCTGAGTGAATCAATACACTCTTCATGTGGATCGACCACGATACATAGTTGGCGTCATCGAGCTTTTCGATGGCGTATAAACCACTACCACTCATTATTGGTATTTTTTAGATTCGCAAACACTTATTATTTTTTGATTTTTCAAACACTTAGGAGTTTTTATTTTTTCCTTTTGAATTTTCACTCAACCACTTAATAGTTTTTATTTTTTTTTTTATTTATTTTTTTTTTTTTTCTTTTTGAATTTTTTCACTTAATCACTGCAGTTCCTCTTTTGTGTGGCCTGGGCCCATAACCTGTAGAATATATAGGTTAATTCCTAAGTCTAATTCGCAGCCGGTTTAGAGGAACTGAATAAAGTTAGCACAGCAGCACGTCTTATTAACTTGAACATTTATTTGCGAATGACAATTGATACAAAAGGAATTCATAAATATAGCTGAGAGAGTTGGCGTCAGTTTAAAGTACAGATATAAGAAATATATATATAGCTCTCTTTAATACGGTAGTGGCCAATATATTACAACATTATTATTATTATTATTATTATTAATTATATTTTTATTATTATTATTATTATTATTATTATTATTATTATTATTATTAATTATATTTTTATTATTATAATTATTATTTTTATCATATTATTCTTATTACTTTCTGAATTAGGAAAAATAATTCGTGTACGAGTATAGAGTAAAAATATATAAATTCAAAGAAAAAAGAAGCACTCAATTGTACATATAGAATTTTTTTATTTCATGTTAAATATATTTATTATTTTAGTAACGCTGCATGTAATGCACTATCTAAAACTGAAAAAACTCAATCTGAACACTGTAACGAGTATCAGCAGAAATCTAGATTGAAAAAGCATCGTGTTCAACTTAATACTTTACTTTTTGAAAAGAGTGAAGCTACACAATCGTAAGATATTCATTTTTGTAATTCACATTTGCCATGCAAAGAAACTTAATTAAATGATTAATATTTCAATTTCAGAAAAAAAACAATCTCATTGATATTCTGTGTAACAAAAAATTAGTTGTGAGACACAACGAAATTTTTACTGATCACATTGAATCATTTGAAGATCTATATGTATTTCAAAATTTGTATCCAACTTTTTTCATATTTTTTCAAATTAAAGCATATAACTTTTTTTCTTAGGTTGCATGATACTGTTAATTTACCAATGCAAAACAGGCATCTTCTCAAAGATCACTCATAAATCTTTCATTCCAACCAGAATTCAGAAAACAATTACTGGAATCTCGATATTTTCATACCTGCCAAAACCCAAATAATGAAAGATGTATACTTGTTAGCGAGTCCGAATATGGAGATTTAGATTGTATATCGATATTTTCAAGAGAATACAATCAGAATATTTGTGTGCATTTTCAATTCTTCGATACCAAAACAAGTCAAGAAAAACTTCATTCACCTCCATCTTCGCAATCAGCATTTTACTCCGTATATTGACGTACAGGAAATGATAACAACAGAATTAGTAAGTTTGATATGATAATGGACAACAATATTAGTAATCAACATTCTGAAGACTGTATTTTTGAAGGTCCTTCAAACTTTGAAATAATACAGCCACCGAAGAAAATTCCGATGCAAGTGAAATTGAATTTGATGACGAAAACGATGTGATTGAGATGGAATTTATAGAAAATCATGTCACAATTCTGGTTTACACAAATTATTATCAACACAGCAGTAGTCATCTAGTCATCAAAATAATCGCTACAGAACGCCCAGGAGTACTACTGAATATGTACAACGCTTGCCTTAAAGCCGGAATATTCCCTGAAGCCTGGAAAAAGCAACGGCTGGTGCTAATCAGTAAGGGAAAAGGAGACCCCAATTCGCCATCAGCATACCGTCCATTGTGCATGCTTGATACAGCGGGAAAGCTGGGACTATCAACGAAGCTGGAGGACTGCCCCCTAGATAGCACGGCTTCAGACCCGGCAGATCAACCATAGGAGCTATAAAATGCGTCATAGAAAGCGTAGAAGCCGCACAGCGCAGATGGCATAAATATAAAAGAATAGTGTTGCTGGCGACTTTAGATGTCTGAAACGCCTTCAACAACGCTAGATGGGTAGTCGGATATCTTGAAGCTTTTCTCGAGGGCGTCGATCATCCCTCGAGAAAAGCTTCAAGATATCCGACTACCTCAGGGCGGTGGTGCGGAGGTACCTCAGTAACAGGAAACTGCTGTACGATACTAAAGAGGGATCACGACAGATAGCAGTCACGTCAGGGGCAGCACAAGGATCCATTCTAGGCCCAAACCTGTGGAACATTAGTTATGACGAAATATTAAAACTAGAAATGCCAGATGAATCGTATCTAATTGGCTATGCGAACGACATTGCAGCAGTAATCACAGCCAGGGATACAGAAGAAGCACGAAGAAAGCTGAACCAGGTCATGATACGGACGCAAGCATGGCTCGACACACACCGCCTCCAGCTCGCCACGGAGAAAACTGAGCTACTGCTGCAACAAACAAGCACATACCTCTCGAGATAAACATGCAGACGACTACGGATATCCTTAGGACAAAAAAAGCCGTTAACTACCTAGGCGTAAGACTGGACCCCTGGCTAACCTTCTGGGTACAAATCCAGCACGCCGCAGGTAAGGCAGCGAAGATCACGTCTCAACTGAGCCGATTGATGGCTAACATAGGAGGACCCTGCCAAGGAAAGAGAAAGCTCCTAATGTCGACGACGATCAGCGTCTTATTATACGGAGCCAAAATCTGGGCAGACGCTATTAAAAAAGAAAACCAGCGCAAGGCAGTGGCCAGAGTGTACCGCACCGCAGCCCTCAGAGTTGCATCAGCCTACAGAACAGTATCAGGCGACGCAATATTAGTTATAAGCGGCAATGTTCAAATTGACCTACTAGCATATGAAAGGAAAAAGCTGTGGGAGCTAAAGAAAGCACCCGGCAATAACAAGAGCGCAATACAACAAATAAGGAAAGATACGATAACATCATGGCAACAAAGATGGGAGAATAGAAGTCGCGGCAGAAGGACGGCCAGGCTGATAAAAGACCTAGATTTATGGACAAAACGTAAATTCGGAGAAGTAGACTTCTACCCCACCCAGCTGTTATCCGGCCACGGATACTTCAAAAAGTACCTCTACAGAATGGGAAAAGTCGAAGAGCCGTCATGCCTATACAATGACGCGACAGAAGACGACGCTGAACACACATTCTTTGCATGTCAGCGCTGGCAAGGAGAACGCACTGCAGTAGAAGACCTGGTCGGGCCAATAAACACTGACAATTTAATCAGCGTCATGTTGGAGAACAAAACAAACTGGAGGATTATCCAGAAATACCAGCAATCTTGCTACAAACAAAAGGGACCTGGACGCAGGTGCGCAGATGTAAATCTCTCAATAGAAAAATGGAACGCCACCCTGAAGTAATGGAAACGCGGTCCCAGGGTGGGCGACGGTTCCTTAGAGGGGGGGTTTTAGTGACCTGCAAGTGGCACATACCGCTGCTGTGACGATAGCACCAATGATGCGAAAGGCATTTTCCACCCCCTCACCCGCAACAAAAAAAAAAAAAAAAAAAAAAATATTATTATTATTATATTATATATTATTATTATTATTATTATTAATTATTATTATTATTATTATTATTATTAAAATTTTATTTTTATTATTATAATTATTATTTTTATCATATTATTCTTATTACTTTCTGAATTAGGAAAAATAATTCGTGTACGAGTATAGAGTAAAAATATATAAATTCAAAGAAAAAAGAAGCACTCAATTGTACATATAGAATTTTTTTATTTCATGTTAAATATATTTATTATTTTAGTAACGCTGCATGTAATGCACTATCTAAAACTGAAAAAACTCAATCTGAACACTGTAACGAGTATCAGCAGAAATCTAGATTGAAAAAGCATCGTGTTCAACTTAATACTTTACTTTTTGAAAAGAGTGAAGCTACACAATCGTAAGATATTCATTTTTGTAATTCACATTTGCCATGCAAAGAAACTTAATTAAATGATTAATATTTCAATTTCAGAAAAAAAACAATCTCATTGATATTCTGTGTAACAAAAAATTAGTTGTGAGACAACGAAATTTTTACTGATCAATTGAACATTTGAATTATATGTATTTCAAAATTTGTATCCAACTTTTTTCATATTTTTTCAAATTAAAGCATATAACTTTTTTTCTTAGGTTGCATGATACTGTTAATTTACCAATGCAAAACAGGCATCTTCTCAAAGATCAGTCATAAATCTTTCATTCCAACCAGAATTCAGAAAACAATTACTGGAATCTCGATATTTTCATACCTGCCAAAACCCAAATAATGAAAGATGTATACTTGTTAGCGAGTCCGAATATGGAGATTTAGATTGTATATCGATATTTTCAAGAGAATACAATCAGAATATTTGTGTGCATTTTCAATTCTTCGATACCAAAACAAGTCAAGAAAAACTTCATTCACCTCATTTCGCAATCCCCCCCCCCCCCCCCCCCCCCCCCCCCCCCCCCCCCCCCCCCCCCCCCCCCCCCCCCCCCCCCCCCCCCCCCCCCCCCCCCCCCCCCCCCCCCCCCCCCCCCCCCCCCCCCCCCCCCCCCCCCCCCCCCCCCCCCCCCCCCCCCCCCCCCCCCCCCCCCCCCCCCCCCCCCCCCCCCCCCCCCCCCCCCCCCCCCCCCCCCCCCCCCCCCCCCCCCCCCCCCCCCCCGGGGGGGGGGGGGGGGGGGGGGGGGGGGGGGGGGGGGGGGGGGGGGGGGGGGGGGGGGGGGGGGGGGGGGGGGGGGGGGGGGGGGGGGGGGGGGGGGGGGGGGGGGGGGGGGGGGGGGGGGGGGGGGGGGGGGGGGGGGGGGGGGGGGGGGGGGGGGGGGGGGGGGGGGGGGGGGGGGGGGGGGGGGGGGGGGGGGGGGGGGGGGGGGGGGGGGGGGGGGGGGGGGGGGTGCAACAAACAAGCACATACCTCTCGAGATAAACATGCAGACGACTACGGATATCCTTAGGACAAAAAAAGCCGTTAACTACCTAGGCGTAAGACTGGACCCCTGGCTAACCTTCTGGGTACAAATCCAGCACGCCGCAGGTAAGGCAGCGAAGATCACGTCTCAACTGAGCCGATTGATGGCTAACATAGGAGGACCCTGCCAAGGAAAGAGAAAGCTCCTAATGTCGACGACGATCAGCGTCTTATTATACGGAGCCAAAATCTGGGCAGACGCTATTAAAAAAGAAAACCAGCGCAAGGCAGTGGCCAGAGTGTACCGCACCGCAGCCCTCAGAGTTGCATCAGCCTACAGAACAGTATCAGGCGACGCAATATTAGTTATAAGCGGCAATGTTCAAATTGACCTACTAGCATATGAAAGGAAAAAGCTGTGGGAGCTAAAGAAAGCACCCGGCAATACAACAAATAAGGAAAGATACGATAACATCATGGCAACAAAGATGGGAGAATGGAAGTCGCGGCAGAAGGACGGCCAGGCTGATAAAAGACCTAGATTTATGGACAAAACGTAAATTCGGAGAAGTAGACTTCTACCCCACCCAGCTGTTATCCGGCCACGGATACTTCAAAAAGTACCTCTACAGAATGGGAAAAGTCGAAGAGCCGTCATGCCTATACAATGACGCGACAGAAGACGACGCTGAACACACATTCTTTGCATGTCAGCGCTGGCAAGGAGAACGCACTGCAGTAGAAGACCTGGTCGGGCCAATAAACACTGACAATTTAATCAGCGTCATGTTGGAGAACAAAACAAACTGGAGGATTATCCAGAAATACGCAGCAATCTTGCTACGAAACAAAAGCGGGACCTGGACGCAGGTGCGCAGATGTAAATCTCTCAATAAGAAAAATGGAACGCCACCCTGAAGTAATGGAAACGCGGTCCCAGGGTGGGCGACGGTTCCTTAGAGGGGGGGTTTTAGTGACCTGCAAGTGGCACATACCGCTGCTGTGACGATAGCACCAATGATGCGAAAGGCATTTTCCACCCCCTCACCCGCAACAAAAAAAAAAAAAAAAAAACAATATTATTATTTTTATTATTATTATTATTATTATTATTATTATTATTATTATTATTATTATTATTATTATTATTATTATTATTATATATTATTATTATTATTAATTTTATTTTTATTATTATAATTATTATTTTTATCATATTATTCTTATTACTTTCTGAATTAGGAAAAATAATTCGTGTACGAGTATAGAGTAAAAATATATAAATTCAAAGAAAAAAGAAGCACTCAATTGTACATATAGAATTTTTTTATTTCATGTTAAATATATTTATTATTTTAGTAACGCTGCATGTAATGCACTATCTAAAACTGAAAAAACTCAATCTGAACACTGTAACGAGTATCAGCAGAAATCTAGATTGAAAAAGCATCGTGTTCAACTTAATACTTTACTTTTTGAAAAGAGTGAAGCTACACAATCGTAAGATATTCATTTTTGTAATTCACATTTGCCATGCAAAGAAACTTAATTAAATGATTAATATTTCAATTTCAGAAAAAAAACAATCTCATTGATATTCTGTGTAACAAAAAATTAGTTGTGAGACACAACGAAATTTTTACTGATCACATTGAATCATTTGAAGATCTATATGTATTTCAAAATTTGTATCCAACTTTTTTCATATTTTTTCAAATTAAAGCATATAACTTTTTTTCTTAGGTTGCATGATACTGTTAATTTACCAATGCAAAACAGGCATCTTCTCAAAGATCACTCATAAATCTTTCATTCCAACCAGAATTCAGAAAACAATTACTGGAATCTCGATATTTTCATACCTGCCAAAACCCAAATAATGAAAGATGTATACTTGTTAGCGAGTCCGAATATGGAGATTTAGATTGTATATCGATATTTTCAAGAGAATACAATCAGAATATTTGTGTGCATTTTCAATTCTTCGATACCAAAACAAGTCAAGAAAAACTTCATTCACCTCCATCTTCGCAATCAGCATTTTACTCCGTATATTGACGTACAGGAAATGATAACAACAGAATTAGTAAGTTTGATATGATAATGGACAACAATATTAGTAATCAACATTCTGAAGACTGTATTTTTGAAGGTCCTTCAAACTTTGAAATAATACAGCCACCGAAGAAAATTCCGATGCAAGTGAAATTGAATTTGATGACGAAAACGATGTGATTGAGATGGAATTTATAGAAAATCATGTCACAATTCTAGTTTACACAAATTATTATCAACACAGCAGTAGTCATCTAGTCATCAAAATAATCGCTACAGAACGCCCAGGAGTACTACTGAATATGTACAACGCTTGCCTTAAAGCCGGAATATTCCCTGAAGCCTGGAAAAAGCAACGGCTGGTGCTAATCAGTAAGGGAAAAGGAGACCCCAATTCGCCATCAGCATACCGTCCATTGTGCATGCTTGATACAGCGGGAAAGCTGGGACTATCAACGAAGCTGGAGGACTGCCCCCTAGATAGCACGGCTTCAGACCCGGCAGATCAACCATAGGAGCTATAAAATGCGTCATAGAAAGCGTAGAAGCCGCACAGCGCAGATGGCATAAATATAAAAGAATAGTGTTGCTGGCGACTTTAGATGTCTGAAACGCCTTCAACAACGCTAGATGGGTAGATATGATCGACGCCCTCGAGAAAAGCTTCAAGATATCCGACTACCTCAGGGCGGTGGTGCGGAGCTACCTCAGTAACAGGAAACTGCTGTACGATACTAAAGAGGGATCACGACAGATAGCAGTCACGTCAGGGGCAGCACAAGGATCCATTCTAGGCCCAAACCTGTGGAACATTAGTTATGACGAAATATTAAAACTAGAAATGCCAGATGAATCGTATCTAATTGGCTATGCGAACGACATTGCAGCAGTAATCACAGCCAGGGATACAGAAGAAGCACGAAGAAAGCTGAACCAGGTCATGATACGGACGCAAGCATGGCTCGACACACACCGCCTCCAGCTCGCCACGGAGAAAACTGAGCTACTGCTGCAACAAACAAGCACATACCTCTCGAGATAAACATGCAGACGACTACGGATATCCTTAGGACAAAAAAAGCCGTTAACTACCTAGGCGTAAGACTGGACCCCTGGCTAACCTTCTGGGTACAAATCCAGCACGCCGCAGGTAAGGCAGCGAAGATCACGTCTCAACTGAGCCGATTGATGGCTAACATAGGAGGACCCTGCCAAGGAAAGAGAAAGCTCCTAATGTCGACGACGATCAGCGTCTTATTATACGGAGCCAAAATCTGGGCAGACGCTATTAAAAAAGAAAACCAGCGCAAGGCAGTGGCCAGAGTGTACCGCACCGCAGCCCTCAGAGTTGCATCAGCCTACAGAACAGTATCAGGCGACGCAATATTAGTTATAAGCGGCAATGTTCAAATTGACCTACTAGCATATGAAAGGAAAAAGCTGTGGGAGCTAAAGAAAGCACCCGGCAATAAACAAACAAATAAGGAAAGATACGATAACATCATGGCAACAAAGATGGGAGAATGGAAGTCGCGGCAGAAGGACGGCCAGGCTGATAAAAGACCTAGATTTATGGACAAAACGTAAATTCGGAGAAGTAGACTTCTACCCCACCCAGCTGTTATCCGGCCACGGATACTTCAAAAAGTACCTCTACAGAATGGGAAAAGTCGAAGAGCCGTCATGCCTATACAATGACGCGACAGAAGACGACGCTGAACACACATTCTTTGCATGTCAGCGCTGGCAAGGAGAACGCACTGCAGTAGAAGACCTGGTCGGGCCAATAAACACTGACAATTTAATCAGCGTCATGTTGGAGAACAAAACAAACTGGAGGATTATCCAGAAATACGCAGCAATCTTGCTACGAAACAAAAGCGGGACCTGGACGCAGGTGCGCAGATGTAAATCTCTCAATAAGAAAAATGGAACGCCACCCTGAAGTAATGGAAACGCGGTCCCAGGGTGGGCGACGGTTCCTTAGAGGGGGGGTTTTAGTGACCTGCAAGTGGCACATACCGCTGCTGTGACGATAGCACCAATGATGCGAAAGGCATTTTCCACCCCCTCACCCGCAACAAAAAAAAAAAAAAAAAACATTTAATATTATTATTATTATTATTATTATTATTATTATTATTATTATTATTTATTATTATTATTATTATTTATTATTAATTTTATTTTTATTATTATAATTATTATTTTTATCATATTATTCTTATTACTTTCTGAATTAGGAAAAATAATTCGTGTACGAGTATAGAGTAAAAATATATAAATTCAAAGAAAAAAGAAGCACTCAATTGTACATATAGAATTTTTTTATTTCATGTTAAATATATTTATTATTTTAGTAACGCTGCATGTAATGCACTATCTAAAACTGAAAAAACTCAATCTGAACACTGTAACGAGTATCAGCAGAAATCTAGATTGAAAAAGCATCGTGTTCAACTTAATACTTTACTTTTTGAAAAGAGTGAAGCTACACAATCGTAAGATATTCATTTTTGTAATTCACATTTGCCATGCAAAGAAACTTAATTAAATGATTAATATTTCAATTTCAGAAAAAAAACAATCTCATTGATATTCTGTGTAACAAAAAATTAGTTGTGAGACACAACGAAATTTTTACTGATCACATTGAATCATTTGAAGATCTATATGTATTTCAAAATTTGTATCCAACTTTTTTCATATTTTTTCAAATTAAAGCATATAACTTTTTTTCTTAGGTTGCATGATACTGTTAATTTACCAATGCAAAACAGGCATCTTCTCAAAGATCAGTCATAAATCTTTCATTCCAACCAGAATTCAGAAAACAATTACTGGAATCTCGATATTTTCATACCTGCCAAAACCCAAATAATGAAAGATGTATACTTGTTAGCGAGTCCGAATATGGAGATTTAGATTGTATATCGATATTTTCAAGAGAATACAATCAGAATATTTGTGTGCATTTTCAATTCTTCGATACCAAAACAAGTCAAGAAAAACTTCATTCACCTCCATCTTCGCAATCAGCATTTTACTCCGTATATTGACGTACAGGAAATGATAACAACAGAATTAGTAAGTTTGATATGATAATGGACAACAATATTAGTAATCAACATTCTGAAGACTGTATTTTTGAAGGTCCTTCAAACTTTGAAATAATACAGCCACCGAAGAAAATTCCGATGCAAGTGAAATTGAATTTGATGACGAAAACGATGTGATTGAGATGGAATTTATAGAAAATCATGTCACAATTCTAGTTTACACAAATTATTATCAACACAGCAGTAGTCATCTAGTCATCAAAATAATCGCTACAGAACGCCCAGGAGTACTACTGAATATGTACAACGCTTGCCTTAAAGCCGGAATATTCCCTGAAGCCTGGAAAAAGCAACGGCTGGTGCTAATCAGTAAGGGAAAAGGAGACCCCAATTCGCCATCAGCATACCGTCCATTGTGCATGCTTGATACAGCGGGAAAGCTGGGACTATCAACGAAGCTGGAGGACTGCCCCCTAGATAGCACGGCTTCAGACCCGGCAGATCAACCATAGGAGCTATAAAATGCGTCATAGAAAGCGTAGAAGCCGCACAGCGCAGATGGCATAAATATAAAAGAATAGTGTTGCTGGCGACTTTAGATGTCTGAAACGCCTTCAACAACGCTAGATGGGTAGATATGATCGACGCCCTCGAGAAAAGCTTCAAGATATCCGACTACCTCAGGGCGGTGGTGCGGAGCTACCTCAGTAACAGGAAACTGCTGTACGATACTAAAGAGGGATCACGACAGATAGCAGTCACGTCAGGGGCAGCACAAGGATCCATTCTAGGCCCAAACCTGTGGAACATTAGTTATGACGAAATATTAAAACTAGAAATGCCAGATGAATCGTATCTAATTGGCTATGCGAACGACATTGCAGCAGTAATCACAGCCAGGGATACAGAAGAAGCACGAAGAAAGCTGAACCAGGTCATGATACGGACGCAAGCATGGCTCGACACACACCGCCTCCAGCTCGCCACGGAGAAAACTGAGCTACTGCTGCAACAAACAAGCACATACCTCTCGAGATAAACATGCAGACGACTACGGATATCCTTAGGACAAAAAAAGCCGTTAACTACCTAGGCGTAAGACTGGACCCCTGGCTAACCTTCTGGGTACAAATCCAGCACGCCGCAGGTAAGGCAGCGAAGATCACGTCTCAACTGAGCCGATTGATGGCTAACATAGGAGGACCCTGCCAAGGAAAGAGAAAGCTCCTAATGTCGACGACGATCAGCGTCTTATTATACGGAGCCAAAATCTGGGCAGACGCTATTAAAAAAGAAAACCAGCGCAAGGCAGTGGCCAGAGTGTACCGCACCGCAGCCCTCAGAGTTGCATCAGCCTACAGAACAGTATCAGGCGACGCAATATTAGTTATAAGCGGCAATGTTCAAATTGACCTACTAGCATATGAAAGGAAAAAGCTGTGGGAGCTAAAGAAAGCACCCGGCAATAACAAGAGCGCAATACAACAAATAAGGAAAGATACGATAACATCATGGCAACAAAGATGGGAGAATGGAAGTCGCGGCAGAAGGACGGCCAGGCTGATAAAAGACCTAGATTTATGGACAAAACGTAAATTCGGAGAAGTAGACTTCTACCCCACCCAGCTGTTATCCGGCCACGGATACTTCAAAAAGTACCTCTACAGAATGGGAAAAGTCGAAGAGCCGTCATGCCTATACAATGACGCGACAGAAGACGACGCTGAACACACATTCTTTGCATGTCAGCGCTGGCAAGGAGAACGCACTGCAGTAGAAGACCTGGTCGGGCCAATAAACACTGACAATTTAATCAGCGTCATGTTGGAGAACAAAACAAACTGGAGGATTATCCAGAAATACGCAGCAATCTTGCTACGAAACAAAAGCGGGACCTGGACGCAGGTGCGCAGATGTAAATCTCTCAATAAGAAAAATGGAACGCCACCCTGAAGTAATGGAAACGCGGTCCCAGGGTGGGCGACGGTTCCTTAGAGGGGGGGTTTTAGTGACCTGCAAGTGGCACATACCGCTGCTGTGACGATAGCACCAATGATGCGAAAGGCATTTTCCACCCCCTCACCCGCAACAAAAAAAAACAAAAAAAAAAACAATATTATTATTATTATTATTATTATTATTATTATTATTATTATTATTATTATTATTATTATTATTATTATTATTATTATTATTATTATTATTATTTTTATTATTATTATTATAAAAAAAAATATATTTTATCATATTATTCTTATTACTTTCTGAATTAGGAAAAATAATTCGTGTACGAGTATAGAGTAAAAATATATAAATTCAAAGAAAAAAGAAGCACTCAATTGTACATATAGAATTTTTTTATTTCATGTTAAATATATTTATTATTTTAGTAACGCTGCATGTAATGCACTATCTAAAACTGAAAAAACTCAATCTGAACACTGTAACGAGTATCAGCAGAAATCTAGATTGAAAAAGCATCGTGTTCAACTTAATACTTTACTTTTTGAAAAGAGTGAAGCTACACAATCGTAAGATATTCATTTTTGTAATTCACATTTGCCATGCAAAGAAACTTAATTAAATGATTAATATTTCAATTTCAGAAAAAAAAACAATCTCATTGATATTCTGTGTAACAAAAAATTAGTTGTGAGACACAACGAAATTTTTACTGATCACATTGAATCATTTGAAGATCTATATGTATTTCAAAATTTGTATCCAACTTTTTTCATATTTTTTCAAATTAAAGCATATAACTTTTTTTCTTAGGTTGCATGATACTGTTAATTTACCAATGCAAAACAGGCATCTTCTCAAAGATCACTCATAAATCTTTCATTCCAACCAGAATTCAGAAAACAATTACTGGAATCTCGATATTTTCATACCTGCCAAAACCCAAATAATGAAAGATGTATACTTGTTAGCGAGTCCGAATATGGAGATTTAGATTGTATATCGATATTTTCAAGAGAATACAATCAGAATATTTGTGTGCATTTTCAATTCTTCGATACCAAAACAAGTCAAGAAAAACTTCATTCACCTCCATCTTCGCAATCAGCATTTTACTCCGTATATTGACGTACAGGAAATGATAACAACAGAATTAGTAAGTTTGATATGATAATGGACAACAATATTAGTAATCAACATTCTGAAGACTGTATTTTTGAAGGTCCTTCAAACTTTGAAATAATACAGCCACCGAAGAAAATTCCGATGCAAGTGAAATTGAATTTGATGACGAAAACGATGTGATTGAGATGGAATTTATAGAAAATCATGTCACAATTCTAGTTTACACAAATTATTATCAACACAGCAGTAGTCATCTAGTCATCAAAATAATCGCTACAGAACGCCCAGGAGTACTACTGAATATGTACAACGCTTGCCTTAAAGCCGGAATATTCCCTGAAGCCTGGAAAAAGCAACGGCTGGTGCTAATCAGTAAGGGAAAAGGAGACCCCAATTCGCCATCAGCATACCGTCCATTGTGCATGCTTGATACAGCGGGAAAGCTGGGACTATCAACGAAGCTGGAGGACTGCCCCCTAGATAGCACGGCTTCAGACCCGGCAGATCAACCATAGGAGCTATAAAATGCGTCATAGAAAGCGTAGAAGCCGCACAGCGCAGATGGCATAAATATAAAAGAATAGTGTTGCTGGCGACTTTAGATGTCTGAAACGCCTTCAACAACGCTAGATGGGTAGATATGATCGACGCCCTCGAGAAAAGCTTCAAGATATCCGACTACCTCAGGGCGGTGGTGCGGAGGTACCTCAGTAACAGGAAACTGCTGTACGATACTAAAGAGGGATCACGACAGATAGCAGTCACGTCAGGGGCAGCACAAGGATCCATTCTAGGCCCAAACCTGTGGAACATTAGTTATGACGAAATATTAAAACTAGAAATGCCAGATGAATCGTATCTAATTGGCTATGCGAACGACATTGCAGCAGTAATCACAGCCAGGGATACAGAAGAAGCACGAAGAAAGCTGAACCAGGTCATGATACGGACGCAAGCATGGCTCGACACACACCGCCTCCAGCTCGCCACGGAGAAAACTGAGCTACTGCTGCAACAAACAAGCACATACCTCTCGAGATAAACATGCAGACGACTACGGATATCCTTAGGACAAAAAAAGCCGTTAACTACCTAGGCGTAAGACTGGACCCCTGGCTAACCTTCTGGGTACAAATCCAGCACGCCGCAGGTAAGGCAGCGAAGATCACGTCTCAACTGAGCCGATTGATGGCTAACATAGGAGGACCCTGCCAAGGAAAGAGAAAGCTCCTAATGTCGACGACGATCAGCGTCTTATTATACGGAGCCAAAATCTGGGCAGACGCTATTAAAAAAGAAAACCAGCGCAAGGCAGTGGCCAGAGTGTACCGCACCGCAGCCCTCAGAGTTGCATCAGCCTACAGAACAGTATCAGGCGACGCAATATTAGTTATAAGCGGCAATGTTCAAATTGACCTACTAGCATATGAAAGGAAAAAGCTGTGGGAGCTAAAGAAAGCACCCGGCAATAACAAGAGCGCAATACAACAAATAAGGAAAGATACGATAACATCATGGCAACAAAGATGGGAGAATGGAAGTCGCGGCAGAAGGACGGCCAGGCTGATAAAAGACCTAGATTTATGGACAAAACGTAAATTCGGAGAAGTAGACTTCTACCCCACCCAGCTGTTATCCGGCCACGGATACTTCAAAAAGTACCTCTACAGAATGGGAAAAGTCGAAGAGCCGTCATGCCTATACAATGACGCGACAGAAGACGACGCTGAACACACATTCTTTGCATGTCAGCGCTGGCAAGGAGAACGCACTGCAGTAGAAGACCTGGTCGGGCCAATAAACACTGACAATTTAATCAGCGTCATGTTGGAGAACAAAACAAACTGGAGGATTATCCAGAAATACGCAGCAATCTTGCTACGAAACAAAAGCGGGACCTGGACGCAGGTGCGCAGATGTAAATCTCTCAATAAGAAAAATGGAACGCCACCCTGAAGTAATGGAAACGCGGTCCCAGGGTGGGCGACGGTTCCTTAGAGGGGGGGTTTTAGTGACCTGCAAGTGGCACATACCGCTGCTGTGACGATAGCACCAATGATGCGAAAGGCATTTTCCACCCCCTCACCCGCAACAAAAAAAAAAAACAAAAAAAAAAAAATATTATTATTATTATTATTATTATTATTATTATTATTATTATTATTATTAATTTTATTTTATTATTATTATTATTATTATTAATTTTATTTTTATTATTATAATTATTATTTTTATCATATTATTCTTATTACTTTCTGAATTAGGAAAAATAATTCGTGTACGAGTATAGAGTAAAAATATATAAATTCAAAGAAAAAAGAAGCACTCAATTGTACATATAGAATTTTTTTATTTCATGTTAAATATATTTATTATTTTAGTAACGCTGCATGTAATGCACTATCTAAAACTGAAAAAACTCAATCTGAACACTGTAACGAGTATCAGCAGAAATCTAGATTGAAAAAGCATCGTGTTCAACTTAATACTTTACTTTTTGAAAAGAGTGAAGCTACACAATCGTAAGATATTCATTTTTGTAATTCACATTTGCCATGCAAAGAAACTTAATTAAATGATTAATATTTCAATTTCAGAAAAAAAACAATCTCATTGATATTCTGTGTAACAAAAAATTAGTTGTGAGACACAACGAAATTTTTACTGATCACATTGAATCATTTGAAGATCTATATGTATTTCAAAATTTGTATCCAACTTTTTTCATATTTTTTCAAATTAAAGCATATAACTTTTTTTCTTAGGTTGCATGATACTGTTAATTTACCAATGCAAAACAGGCATCTTCTCAAAGATCAGTCATAAATCTTTCATTCCAACCAGAATTCAGAAAACAATTACTGGAATCTCGATATTTTCATACCTGCCAAAACCCAAATAATGAAAGATGTATACTTGTTAGCGAGTCCGAATATGGAGATTTAGATTGTATATCGATATTTTCAAGAGAATACAATCAGAATATTTGTGTGCATTTTCAATTCTTCGATACCAAAACAAGTCAAGAAAAACTTCATTCACCTCCATCTTCGCAATCAGCATTTTACTCCGTATATTGACGTACAGGAAATGATAACAACAGAATTAGTAAGTTTGATATGATAATGGACAACAATATTAGTAATCAACATTCTGAAGACTGTATTTTTGAAGGTCCTTCAAACTTTGAAATAATACAGCCACCGAAGAAAATTCCGATGCAAGTGAAATTGAATTTGATGACGAAAACGATGTGATTGAGATGGAATTTATAGAAAATCATGTCACAATTCTAGTTTACACAAATTATTATCAACACAGCAGTAGTCATCTAGTCATCAAAATAATCGCTACAGAACGCCCAGGAGTACTACTGAATATGTACAACGCTTGCCTTAAAGCCGGAATATTCCCTGAAGCCTGGAAAAAGCAACGGCTGGTGCTAATCAGTAAGGGAAAAGGAGACCCCAATTCGCCATCAGCATACCGTCCATTGTGCATGCTTGATACAGCGGGAAAGCTGGGACTATCAACGAAGCTGGAGGACTGCCCCCTAGATAGCACGGCTTCAGACCCGGCAGATCAACCATAGGAGCTATAAAATGCGTCATAGAAAGCGTAGAAGCCGCACAGCGCAGATGGCATAAATATAAAAGAATAGTGTTGCTGGCGACTTTAGATGTCTGAAACGCCTTCAACAACGCTAGATGGGTAGATATGATCGACGCCCTCGAGAAAAGCTTCAAGATATCCGACTACCTCAGGGCGGTGGTGCGGAGCTACCTCAGTAACAGGAAACTGCTGTACGATACTAAAGAGGGATCACGACAGATAGCAGTCACGTCAGGGGCAGCACAAGGATCCATTCTAGGCCCAAACCTGTGGAACATTAGTTATGACGAAATATTAAAACTAGAAATGCCAGATGAATCGTATCTAATTGGCTATGCGAACGACATTGCAGCAGTAATCACAGCCAGGGATACAGAAGAAGCACGAAGAAAGCTGAACCAGGTCATGATACGGACGCAAGCATGGCTCGACACACACCGCCTCCAGCTCGCCACGGAGAAAACTGAGCTACTGCTGCAACAAACAAGCACATACCTCTCGAGATAAACATGCAGACGACTACGGATATCCTTAGGACAAAAAAAGCCGTTAACTACCTAGGCGTAAGACTGGACCCCTGGCTAACCTTCTGGGTACAAATCCAGCACGCCGCAGGTAAGGCAGCGAAGATCACGTCTCAACTGAGCCGATTGATGGCTAACATAGGAGGACCCTGCCAAGGAAAGAGAAAGCTCCTAATGTCGACGACGATCAGCGTCTTATTATACGGAGCCAAAATCTGGGCAGACGCTATTAAAAAAGAAAACCAGCGCAAGGCAGTGGCCAGAGTGTACCGCACCGCAGCCCTCAGAGTTGCATCAGCCTACAGAACAGTATCAGGCGACGCAATATTAGTTATAAGCGGCAATGTTCAAATTGACCTACTAGCATATGAAAGGAAAAAGCTGTGGGAGCTAAAGAAAGCACCCGGCAATACAACAAATAAGGAAAGATACGATAACATCATGGCAACAAAGATGGGAGAATGGAAGTCGCGGCAGAAGGACGGCCAGGCTGATAAAAGACCTAGATTTATGGACAAAACGTAAATTCGGAGAAGTAGACTTCTACCCCACCCAGCTGTTATCCGGCCACGGATACTTCAAAAAGTACCTCTACAGAATGGGAAAAGTCGAAGAGCCGTCATGCCTATACAATGACGCGACAGAAGACGACGCTGAACACACATTCTTTGCATGTCAGCGCTGGCAAGGAGAACGCACTGCAGTAGAAGACCTGGTCGGGCCAATAAACACTGACAATTTAATCAGCGTCATGTTGGAGAACAAAACAAACTGGAGGATTATCCAGAAATACGCAGCAATCTTGCTACGAAACAAAAGCGGGACCTGGACGCAGGTGCGCAGATGTAAATCTCTCAATAAGAAAAATGGAACGCCACCCTGAAGTAATGGAAACGCGGTCCCAGGGTGGGCGACGGTTCCTTAGAGGGGGGGTTTTAGTGACCTGCAAGTGGCACATACCGCTGCTGTGACGATAGCACCAATGATGCGAAAGGCATTTTCCACCCCCTCACCCGCAACAAAAAAAAACAAAAAAAAAAAAACAATATTATTATTATTATTATTATTATTATTATTATTATTATTATTATTATTATTATTATTATTATTATTATTATTAATTTTATTTTTATTATTATAATTATTATTTTTATCATATTATTCTTATTACTTTCTGAATTAGGAAAAATAATTCGTGTACGAGTATAGAGTAAAAATATATAAATTCAAAGAAAAAAGAAGCACTCAATTGTACATATAGAATTTTTTTATTTCATGTTAAATATATTTATTATTTTAGTAACGCTGCATGTAATGCACTATCTAAAACTGAAAAAACTCAATCTGAACACTGTAACGAGTATCAGCAGAAATCTAGATTGAAAAAGCATCGTGTTCAACTTAATACTTTACTTTTTGAAAAGAGTGAAGCTACACAATCGTAAGATATTCATTTTTGTAATTCACATTTGCCATGCAAAGAAACTTAATTAAATGATTAATATTTCAATTTCAGAAAAAAAACAATCTCATTGATATTCTGTGTAACAAAAAATTAGTTGTGAGACACAACGAAATTTTTACTGATCACATTGAATCATTTGAAGATCTATATGTATTTCAAAATTTGTATCCAACTTTTTTCATATTTTTTCAAATTAAAGCATATAACTTTTTTTCTTAGGTTGCATGATACTGTTAATTTACCAATGCAAAACAGGCATCTTCTCAAAGATCAGTCATAAATCTTTCATTCCAACCAGAATTCAGAAAACAATTACTGGAATCTCGATATTTTCATACCTGCCAAAACCCAAATAATGAAAGATGTATACTTGTTAGCGAGTCCGAATATGGAGATTTAGATTGTATATCGATATTTTCAAGAGAATACAATCAGAATATTTGTGTGCATTTTCAATTCTTCGATACCAAAACAAGTCAAGAAAAACTTCATTCACCTCCATCTTCGCAATCAGCATTTTACTCCGTATATTGACGTACAGGAAATGATAACAACAGAATTAGTAAGTTTGATATGATAATGGACAACAATATTAGTAATCAACATTCTGAAGACTGTATTTTTGAAGGTCCTTCAAACTTTGAAATAATACAGCCACCGAAGAAAATTCCGATGCAAGTGAAATTGAATTTGATGACGAAAACGATGTGATTGAGATGGAATTTATAGAAAATCATGTCACAATTCTAGTTTACACAAATTATTATCAACACAGCAGTAGTCATCTAGTCATCAAAATAATCGCTACAGAACGCCCAGGAGTACTACTGAATATGTACAACGCTTGCCTTAAAGCCGGAATATTCCCTGAAGCCTGGAAAAAGCAACGGCTGGTGCTAATCAGTAAGGGAAAAGGAGACCCCAATTCGCCATCAGCATACCGTCCATTGTGCATGCTTGATACAGCGGGAAAGCTGGGACTATCAACGAAGCTGGAGGACTGCCCCCTAGATAGCACGGCTTCAGACCCGGCAGATCAACCATAGGAGCTATAAAATGCGTCATAGAAAGCGTAGAAGCCGCACAGCGCAGATGGCATAAATATAAAAGAATAGTGTTGCTGGCGACTTTAGATGTCTGAAACGCCTTCAACAACGCTAGATGGGTAGATATGATCGACGCCCTCGAGAAAAGCTTCAAGATATCCGACTACCTCAGGGCGGTGGTGCGGAGCTACCTCAGTAACAGGAAACTGCTGTACGATACTAAAGAGGGATCACGACAGATAGCAGTCACGTCAGGGGCAGCACAAGGATCCATTCTAGGCCCAAACCTGTGGAACATTAGTTATGACGAAATATTAAAACTAGAAATGCCAGATGAATCGTATCTAATTGGCTATGCGAACGACATTGCAGCAGTAATCACAGCCAGGGATACAGAAGAAGCACGAAGAAAGCTGAACCAGGTCATGATACGGACGCAAGCATGGCTCGACACACACCGCCTCCAGCTCGCCACGGAGAAAACTGAGCTACTGCTGCAACAAACAAGCACATACCTCTCGAGATAAACATGCAGACGACTACGGATATCCTTAGGACAAAAAAAGCCGTTAACTACCTAGGCGTAAGACTGGACCCCTGGCTAACCTTCTGGGTACAAATCCAGCACGCCGCAGGTAAGGCAGCGAAGATCACGTCTCAACTGAGCCGATTGATGGCTAACATAGGAGGACCCTGCCAAGGAAAGAGAAAGCTCCTAATGTCGACGACGATCAGCGTCTTATTATACGGAGCCAAAATCTGGGCAGACGCTATTAAAAAAGAAAACCAGCGCAAGGCAGTGGCCAGAGTGTACCGCACCGCAGCCCTCAGAGTTGCATCAGCCTACAGAACAGTATCAGGCGACGCAATATTAGTTATAAGCGGCAATGTTCAAATTGACCTACTAGCATATGAAAGGAAAAAGCTGTGGGAGCTAAAGAAAGCACCCGGCAATAACAAGAGCGCAATACAACAAATAAGGAAAGATACGATAACATCATGGCAACAAAGATGGGAGAATGGAAGTCGCGGCAGAAGGACGGCCAGGCTGATAAAAGACCTAGATTTATGGACAAAACGTAAATTCGGAGAAGTAGACTTCTACCCCACCCAGCTGTTATCCGGCCACGGATACTTCAAAAAGTACCTCTACAGAATGGGAAAAGTCGAAGAGCCGTCATGCCTATACAATGACGCGACAGAAGACGACGCTGAACACACATTCTTTGCATGTCAGCGCTGGCAAGGAGAACGCACTGCAGTAGAAGACCTGGTCGGGCCAATAAACACTGACAATTTAATCAGCGTCATGTTGGAGAACAAAACAAACTGGAGGATTATCCAGAAATCCGCAGCAAAAAAAAGCGGGACCTGGACGCAGGTGCGCAGATGTAAATCTCTCAATAAGAAAAATGGAACGCCACCCTGAAGTAATGGAAACGCGGTCCCAGGGTGGGCGACGGTTCCTTAGAGGGGGGGTTTTAGTGACCTGCAAGTGGCACATACCGCTGCTGTGACGATAGCACCAATGATGCGAAAGGCATTTTCCACCCCCTCACCCGCAACAAAAAAAAACAAAAAAAAAAACAATATTATTATTATTATTATTATTATTATTATTATTATTATTATTATTATTATTATTATTATTATTATTATTATTATTATTATTATTATTATTAATTTTATTTTTATTATTATAATTATTATTTTTATCATATTATTCTTATTACTTTCTGAATTAGGAAAAATAATTCGTGTACGAGTATAGAGTAAAAATATATAAATTCAAAGAAAAAAGAAGCACTCAATTGTACATATAGAATTTTTTTATTTCATGTTAAATATATTTATTATTTTAGTAACGCTGCATGTAATGCACTATCTAAAACTGAAAAAACTCAATCTGAACACTGTAACGAGTATCAGCAGAAATCTAGATTGAAAAAGCATCGTGTTCAACTTAATACTTTACTTTTTGAAAAGAGTGAAGCTACACAATCGTAAGATATTCATTTTTGTAATTCACATTTGCCATGCAAAGAAACTTAATTAAATGATTAATATTTCAATTTCAGAAAAAAAACAATCTCATTGATATTCTGTGTAACAAAAAATTAGTTGTGAGACACAACGAAATTTTTACTGATCACATTGAATCATTTGAAGATCTATATGTATTTCAAAATTTGTATCCAACTTTTTTCATATTTTTTCAAATTAAAGCATATAACTTTTTTTCCTAGCCTAGGTTGCATGATACTGTTAATTTACCAATGCAAAACAGGCATCTTCTCAAAGATCAGTCATAAATCTTTCATTCCAACCAGAATTCAGAAAACAATTACTGGAATCTCGATATTTTCATACCTGCCAAAACCCAAATAATGAAAGATGTATACTTGTTAGCGAGTCCGAATATGGAGATTTAGATTGTATATCGATATTTTCAAGAGAATACAATCAGAATATTTGTGTACATTTTCAATTCTTCGATACCAAAACAAGTCAAGAAAAAGTGTGGTTCTGTTATTTTATTGTGAATGATACACAAAACTTCATTCACCTGCATCTTCGCAATCAGCATTTTACTCCGTATATTGACGTACATGAAATGATAACAACAGAATTAGTAAGTTTGATATGATAATGGACAACAATATTAGTAATCAACATTCTGAAGACTGTATTTTTGAAGGTCCTTCAAACTTTGAAATAATACAGCCACCGAAGAAAATTCCGATGCAAGTGAAATTGAATTTGATGACGAAAACGATGTGATTGAGATGGAATTTATAGAAAATCATGTCACAATTCTAGTTTACACAAATTATTATCAACACAGCAGTAGTCATCTAGATTTTTTCACTGGCTTTAAAAAAAATACTTTTGGACATTCTTGTGCTGTCTGTGATAGGCTTTTGTGGATAGAAAATTTAAGTGAGACATCTAGTATACACGAGAATATTAAAAAAAAATTATGATACTTTTTTTACTTTAATCAATTGTTTAACTTTATTGGTACTTCATATGATTTTATTACTATATGTTTGGCTAAATGAGCACCTGACCCCCCTCTAAATATAATATAATTACACCCCACACATACACACCATAATCAACACATCTTCACCCCACACTGCACATCCTATACTCAACACATTGGCATCATGCGGATTATTTCCGGTCATCCCACACTACGTACCACACTCAACACATCATCTTTTACACCACACCTTTCGCACCACACATGAGGACACCACACACAATCAACAAAAGGAACTGGCGGACGAGGCCAACTCTCGTTTTCTTACGATCCGCGCGCATATACGGTTCTCCGTCAAACAACCAAGTTTTTTTTCAACCGACCGCAAAGTCATCGCCAAATCAAAGGTGAGTTGCCGCGAATTTGATATTTGTTTCTATGGTCCTTCGAGCCGTACCGGACGGCACTTGTGAAAAATCAACAAGTCTTTAAAACCAAAAAAAAAAAAAAAAAAAAAAAAAAAAACCGTGGCGGTAACGCGATAACCTAATTAAAAAAAAAAAAATAATAATAATAAAGTGACGTGACACAGTTAACAAACAAACAAACAAAAAAAAAAAACCCCAAAGGTGGCGTGACACAGTTAAAAAAAAAAAAAAAACAAAAACATCCAGTGGCGTGACACAGTTAGCGAACGAAAAACAAAACAAAAAGTATTAAAAGTGGTCGAAAGACAACGGTGCTGAGGTGTGACAGTTAGGAAAAAAAAAAAAAAATTCTACAAGTGGTCAAAAGTGGTGAGGTGACACAACAAAAAAAAAACAGTGAAAGTGGTTTAAACAATTGTGCAAAAAAAAAAAAAAAGGGGGGTGGTGACATACATATGTACACATAGGTTAAACAAGACCCGTTAGGGCCAGCATTATATACATACATATACATATGTACATACATAATTACATTACGTGCATAAGTGCTGTAACAAGCCTAACGAAGTGTGGCGGCAAAAGTGCAGTGAACAAATAGCATATACATACATACAATACACATACATATGTATGTAAAGTGTTAGTGGGTTCAAATCTAACCCACAAGCGAAAAAATAAAAAAAGAAAAAAGAGTGTGGTGACAAAAAGTGCAGTGTAGAGAGGAAAACCCGAGTAAAAAGAACCAGACACCTGCGATATACATGCATATGTGCATATAAAGTAATAGTGCAGTGACATAACCCACGAACAAGAAAAATTCATAACTAGAGCACAGCTACAGCGCCAGCAACACAAGGACAGGAGAGCACAGACAAGCGACAGCACAGGCACACGCACAAGGCCCACATACACATACTTACACACGTAAACTCTTACCATACTACCTTACTATCCCCAAAAGCCCCTGGAGGAAAACAAAGTGAGTGTATCGTTACTTTCAATTTTTGTATTATACACATGTACCTATGTATGTATGATTTAATTTCATATAATTAAATTTACGGCTTGACTAAAATTCCGGTCAAAAAAGCAGTGAGAACCGTTACCAAGCTGTTTTCGGTGTCCGGTTTATTTTCCGGTAGAAACCGAGAAACCGCAAACAAAGCAGTTTGGTACTGCGCATAGCGGATTATTGATTACCGGTAAATACTTATTCAAGTATAAGCAGGATTGCCTAAAATAAGCTAGGCAATCATAAGAAAAAAAAAGATTTGCGCAAATAAAATTCTGGTTCATACATACATACATATACATATACCACTTATACCATTATAACATACGAAGAGCATAACTTGCTCTTTCTCTTAAATCAAAATATATTTCAAAGGCACATTTATACATACATATACATATACCACTTATACCACTATAATATACGAAGAGCATAACTTGCTCTTTCTCTCAAATCAATATATTTCAAATACATATTTATACATTCATACATACTTATATCTATAATTAAAAATTATTAAATTCTCCTTTCGCGGCTTCTTACCACTGCGAACATATGTATATACATATACATGTATAAGTATATGCGGCGCAATATAAAAATATATATATAAAAAAAAACGAGTGAACTTGAGAAAATTACCTGCAGTCGGTTAATTCTCTTTTCGGTGTTTTTCGTACAAACATATATACATATATATATACACGCGTATATATATATGCACATACGGACGCATATCAATATAGACAATATATACAAACACCCAATCGACATTGGGTACAATTATATAACAATAACTATAACAAAAAAGGACTTTTATAAAATACAAATTTGTACATAAGTATCGTCGCATATGTAGATACGCTCACTGCTTCAAAGTCCAAATTGGCATATATTGTGCGATACCCCTTGGTTTTCGTCTAACAAAACCAAGCAGGATTGCTTATAAAAGATACTCAAAGTCCACATTGGCATATTTCCCGCAATACCCCTTGATTTTTGATCAACAAAAACAAGCAGGATTGTGCAAAAACCAAAAGCGTAATACATATGTACATACATGCATATGTACAAAGTGCAGTGATCTCTAAAACGAGCGCTCATTAGCACATAATAAATAAAAGATCCACCTATAGATATACCCTATAGGAAATTTGAACATAAAATATATAAAACAATATACATAGAAGAATAAACATATAAAAAAAATTTTTTTTTCCGGTCTAAAATAGTAATAAATAACAAAATCAAATTTAAGCGATATTCTTTACGTGATTTGGAAAACTCTTATTTATATAAAAGAGTTCACGTCTAAACAATTCGGTCAAAACTCTTATTAACTTAAAAGAGTTCGCGGTTACAAACCCTATAAAATACGTAAAGCGTCTTATCATATTAAGTTCGTTCAAAACTCTTATTTATTTAAGAGTTCACGTCTACACATATACATATATAAATACATATAGAAACGAAAATATTTTTCGAAATCTCGATTTATCAAAAAGCCATTGGTTTTATTGATTTTTTGAAACTCTTACATACAAAAGAGGCTTCTTTTCAACATTTTATATACTATATACTAGTATACTTTATACACGTTTTCTAAATATCTACAAGTCTAGTTTCCACTAAGACGTTTTAATTCATTCTATAAATCTTTAAATGAGTTCAGACTCAAAGGAATCTAAAACAACACAGTCACCAAAAGTTCCAAAAATGGTTTTAGATGAAAAGAGCCCATGTACACCTGCTGAGGCTACACGCTCAAAGCAAGGTGCTACAAAAATGAAGAGGGGTAAAGATATTTCGTATGCAAAATTCATTGCTGAGAGTGACAGTTTGATACGATACTGCACTCGATTTTCATCCTCACCGATTCAAGACAATTCTGAATCGGTCTTAGAAATCAAAAAAGATAATTTAGACAATTTTTGGACGCGTCTCCAAGCGGCATATGACGCAATCGTAGAATCTGACGAATCAGATCTACCTGAAAATTTCAAATCTTCAGCATACTCCAAATATGAAAACTTAGACCAGTACGAAGAGACGAAAGCTATGATTTCAGATCAGCTAAAATTAATTAATGCAATTGCACCTACTCCACTTCCGCGAGTAGAGATGACACAAGTACAAAGTCACGAGGCAAGTTCGGGCATCCACCTCAAGGTGCCCGCATGTGACACAGAAATTTTTCATGGGGGTTATGAACAATGGCCGTCCTTCCGGGACATGTTCACAGCCGTTTACATAAACCACCCAAAATTATCTAATGCGCAAAAATTGTATCACCTCCGATACAAAACGAAAGGTCAAGCTGGCGTCATAGTAAAACAGTTTGCATTAAATGACGACAATTTTAATATGGCTTGGGAAGCTTTAAAATCAAGATACGAGAATGAACGAATATTGGTCGATAAGCAGATAACAATTCTGATGGACTTTGCCAAAAATTCAAAAGGAAACCAGTGAAGAATTTATCAAACTTCAATCCACTGTTTCCAATTGTTTGTCGATTTTATCGACCCAAAACATTCCCACAGACAACTGGGACCCTATACTGGTGAATATATGCACAGCAGCATTACCAGAAAAGTCTTTACTATTGTGGGAGCAATCGCTCTCATCACGTAAAAAGTGCCCAACGTGGCAACAAATGAAAGATTTTCTCACTACCCAGGACGAAATCGCAGAAAGGGTAGACAAAAAAATAAATACAAGTAAACCAAAAGGTATTCAGCAAGACTTCAATAGAAGCTTCCACAAGCCCCAAGCCAACAGCCACAATAATTCAAATAGAAACCTTTTTAAAAATCAATCGTTCTCTTCCGAACAATATAAACAAACGTCATGCGAACTGTGCAGAGGAGGTCACAGATTAAAATTATGCGAAAAATTCAAAAAAATGAATGTTAGCGATCGAAACAATTTCGTAAGATCGAAAAAATTATGTACCAACTGTATGTCACATGCGCATACGCTTAAAGATTGCGAAAGCAAATTTAATTGCGTTTACTGCCATAAAAGACATCATTCAATGTTACATATAACAAATTTTTCCAGCTCACCCCCAAACAATGCAAACGTAAAACGAGCAACAGGATTAGTTGCCACAACAAATCCTGAAAACTGCCAAGAAGCACCATGCTGCTCAAAGGCGATGAAAACCCAAACGCTACATAGCGAAAACCACAGTAGGGTACTATTACCCACAGCAGTTGTCCCCATCGAACACCGAGGAGAACTGTTCAAACTCAGAGCCTTAATAGACCAAGGATCACAACGATCATTTATAGCGTCTAGGGCTCAAAACAGACTTCAGTTGCCAACAAAACTGGCCAATTTTGAAATCACGGGAATGGGCGGAAGAGTTGTTCAAAACTCAAATAAAATCTGCCCCATTACCCTCTTTTCCCCCAAAGCGGATAAACGCATACAAGCAGAAGCTATTGTCTTACCGCAATTAACCAACATGCTACCAAGCTATCATATAAATAGCAAGCAGTGGCAAAAGGTTTCACACCTTAAGTTAGCAGACCCCAACTGCAACACTCCCGCTCAAATAGATCTCCTATTAGGCAGCGATCTCATACCACAAATTATTCTCGAAGCTATTGAGAAAATTAACAAAACACTTCTGGCGCAAAATACCATTTTCGGATGGGTCCTAAGCGGACTAGTTGCGGAACCAGTTACAACATTAACAACTCAAGTTGAGGAAGTCTCAAATAATACCTCAATTCACAATTGAGAAAATTTTGGGAACTAGAAGAACTCCCCCCCATATCAGTCACAACCCCGGAAGATCAGTATTGTGAGGATTTTTACAAAGCCACAACTACTAGATCAGAAAATGGTCGGTACGTCGTACGACTACCACTTAAGGAACAATTTCCTAACACACTCGCCTTAGGTCACTCTCGCACCTCTGCAATACAGCAGTTTTTAAGTATGGAAAGAAACCTACTTAAAAAAGGCGAACTCAAATCTGAATATGATGGTGTGTTAGAAGAATACCTCCATTTAGATCATATGGAGGAAGTAAACCCAGGGGAGAAAATCGTCAACGGCAAATACTACTCCTTTTACTTGTCACATCATGCAGTAAAGTAAGAGTTGTTTTCAACGCCTCAAGATCCACTAGCTCGGGGAAATCCTTAAACGATATCCTGTTTACGGGACCCACGCTCCAACCTGATTTAATGCTGCTTATTCTAAACTGGCGTGTATTCAAATACGTATTCAATGGGGACGTTGAAAAAATGTATCGGCAAATAGGCGTACACAAAGACGACCAAGATTTTCAACGTATTATGTTCCGAAGATCCCCCACCAGTCCTTTACGCGACTTTAAATTAAAAACAGTTACCTTTGGCGTAAACTGTGCCCCATATTTAGCCATTCGAACGCTCCACGAATTGGCAGAAAACACCAAGTCAGAATTTCCTCTGGCGACCCAGGTGTTAAAAACACAAACGTATGTAGACGATATTCTGTCTGGAAGTCACAGTCTTCCACAAGCATACGAATCATTATCACAAGTAATCCAAGCCCTCACATCCGCAGGGTTTCCATTAAAAAAGATTACGGCAAATCACCCGAATATACTCAAAAATATTCCAAACGAAAATTTGTTGGACACTAATTTCCTTATATTCGAAAAGGAAAGTACAACAAAAACGCTAGGCATCCAATGGAATGCGATATCGGACCAGTTCTCATACACGACAGAGTCCATATCCGCATTATCAGCCATAACGAAAAGACAGATTTTATCCTCGGTGGCAAAACTTTTCGACCCCGCAGGATGGCTTTCGCCAATTATGATCCAGGCGAAAATCTTAATACAAGAATTATGGCTAGATGGAACCGACTGGGACGAACAAGTGAAACCTCTTCGCTTAGAAAAATGGTCCCAGTTCGCAAAAAATCTGAATGACATTTCTCAGATACAAATTCCACGATGGGTAAACTACTCCCCCGAACACAAAGTCGAATTACATGGCTTTTGTGACGCCTCAGAAAAGGCATATTGCGCTACTATCTATGTGCGCACGCAAAGTGATACCACGACCACAAGCCACTTATTAATAGCAAAAGCAAAGGTGGCACCTTTAAAAACTATAAGTCTCCCACGACTTGAGTTATGTGGCGCACTACTACTTTCAAAATTAGTAGC
Organism: Bactrocera correcta; assembly: GCA_027475135.1. Classification (NCBI taxonomy): domain Eukaryota; kingdom Metazoa; phylum Arthropoda; class Insecta; order Diptera; family Tephritidae; genus Bactrocera; species Bactrocera correcta. The sequence goes on from CM050322.1 coordinate 22,926,906, forward strand.
CATGGTGCAAATGCATTTAAATATGACAAAATGCAAACTATATATGTGGTCCGATTCAGAAATTGTACTAGCCTGGTTGGAAAAACCACCACATGCATGGAAGACGTATATTTCTAACCGAACGTCTCAAATTCTTGACCTAGTGGGATCAGCCACGTGGCGTCACGTAGCCAGTGCTGACAATCCTGCCGATCTAGGTACAAGAGGGTGCAAGCCACTGCACCTTGCCACTACTACCCTCTGGTGGAATGGCCCCCGATGGTTGATAGAATCTCCTGATTCTTGGCCACAATCCCCAATGCGCAACATTATCGCCCCAGAAGGTCGAAAAATCGCCTCCTTTCATACATTATTGGATGATACCGACATCCTTGAACGATTTTCATCGTTTCCAAGAGCTCTCAGAGTAGTTGCTTATATGTTCAAATTTATAGAGCAACTCAAAAGCAAAATCAAGGGATCACAAAATTCCCCATGCAACACATTGTCGCACCTAGAGTTACAAAAGCCAAAGGTCGCACTAATTGCATACACACAAGCGCGCTACTTCCGCCGCGATATCTCAGCACTAAGAGAATCGAAGCCGATTGATAAAAAGAGCTCACTCTTAGTTCTCAACCCATTTCTGGACACGAAAGGTCTGCTTCGTGCCAGTGGTCGGCTCGCTAATTCGAGCCTAACATACAATGAACGCCACCCCATAATAATTCCAGAGAGGTCACCATTTGCCACATTATTCCTCCACTACATCCACACCTTAATGCTACACGCCGAACATCGTCTCATGCAACAGATGGTACGCCAGGAGTATTATATCCCCCGTCTTAAGCCGCAAATCAAGAAGTGCATCTTCACATGCAAGATTTGCACTATGCACAAACAGAAGATGCGAACGCAGATTATGGCAGCACTTCCACCGGAACGCTGCAATTTCGCTCTGCCTTTCACCACAACCGGTGTTGATTTTGCTGGGCCTTTCCAAGTAAAGGCGTCCATGTTAAGGTCTCCCACTCTCATAAAAGGCTATGTGGCTGTCTTTGTATGTTTCACGACAAAGGCAGTACATCTTGAGCTATGTAGTAATCTGACGACGGATGCTTTTCTCGCGGCATTTGCTCGCTTCGTCGCTCGACGTGGCTACCCATCAAAAATCATGAGCGATAATGGCAAAACCTTTATCGGAGCTCAACGAGCCACAGAAAAGCAATTTGTGGATTTTTTAAAACAAGTGTCACCCGACATCGTACAAAAGTACGCCCCTCAAGGTATCAATTGGCAATTATACCCCCAAGCGCTCCCCATATGGGCGGTTTATGGGAATCAGCTGTAAAAAGCTTCAAAACCCATTTCAAACGGGTAGCTGGAAATTATAAATTCAATTACGAAGAGCTCACGACGCTATTAAATCGAACTGAAGCCGTTCTCAATTCACGGCCCCTCACAGTACTATCGCAAGACCCCTCAGATTTCACCGCCTTAACTCCAGGGCATTTTCTAAAAGGAGCACCCATCCTGGCCATTCCTGAGCCAGGCGTGGAGTCGCTATCTCTATTAAATCGATGGGAACGAATTAAAATTCTCCATCATGATTTCAGCCGCCGATGGAAGGACGAATATATAAAGGATCTCCACAAAAGATACCGCTGGAAGACTCCTGAACAGCCGCCTAAACTCGGAGACTGCGTCCTCATTCATGATGATTGTCTACCCCCTACTGAGTGGCGGCTTGGCCGCACAGAAAAGCTACATTACGGCTCCGACGGTCACATACGAGTCGTGGATCTCCGTACCCAAAACGGAACACTAACCAGACCGTTCGTGAAGCTGTGTTTTTTACCAACCACCGACAACCGCGAATCCGAAAACCGCAAAAACAAACCGTGAATAAAAATAACGAACCCTAAATAAAAATAACAAACCGTAAAGAAAACTAACAAAAAATGGTCGATCCATACGACGGCCCATTCATGCCACATATCGTGGCACGATTGCCAATATCCAATTAACAATCTCCTTTATACATAGATCACCATGGATGTAGACGCATCAGTCGCAACCTCGTCGACCGCTCGGGCTATCAATACGCCACGCACCGGGCCTACACCAGCGCCCCGAACTGTGGCTGCAACAACGCCGGCAACTGCACCGGC
>CM050322.1:22930055-23001227 GCA_027475135.1 Bactrocera correcta
TGGAATATCATTAAGAAGTCCACGCACCAGTTTTTTTAAATTATAAAGATTTGTTAGTTTTTTTTTTGTTAAAAATGTTTGCAGAAGATGCGCCAATTCATAATAGCCATGCATAATAGTCATTTACAATAAATTGACCAAATCAGCCGTTCATATATATATCACAAGATTCTGCAATGGGTGCTTTCGTGCCCTTGTATATTTCGGTATAGTATTTTTCCAATCTGCAATCTTGCAAGACCAAGCGAATTATTTAAATATACACTCTAAACATTGAAACAAGTTAACATTTCACTTCTATTTTCTTATATTTTAGTTAAATTTATTAATTTAAAACCCACTTAGCACACTCACCGTTAAGGAGGTTTGATTGTTTACAATTAAAAAGAAAACGAGCTTTGCCATAGGATTTTCAACGATTATTTTTTGTTTGTATTTGCCCCTGATTCTTTTTTCTATAATAACTATAATAAAAAATACTTTCCAACATTTTTCAAGCTATAGTTGAGTTGGTAACACTTGTGAAATGTATATCATATCGGTGTGACTGAAGTACTTTCGTGTAGCACTCCTTTATGGATTGGAGGCCTTCGGCCGCACTTTCAGAAAATAACCCTAGTCGAGCCAGTACCCAGGGTGACTGAAGTACTTTCGCGAAGGCAGTGAACGAGGGCAAGACGAAATATCTCCTGTCATCACACAAACGGTCATCGCACTCGCGACTTGGCTCTCACGTAATTGTTGACGAACATAACTTTGAAGTTGCAGAAAATTTCGTCTATTTAGGAACAAATGTAAACACCACCAACAATGTCAGCCTGGAAATCCAACGCAGGATTACTCTTGCCAACAGGTGCACCTTCGGACTGAGTAGGCAATTGAGAAGTAAAATCCTCTTTCGACGAACAAAAACCAAATTCTATAAGCCACTAATAATTACAACAACTGATGAGGTGGCGTTGCGAGTTTTCGAGAGAAAGGTTCTGCGAAAGATTTTTGGTCCTTTGCGCATTGGCCACGGCGAATATCGCATTCGTTGGAACGATGATATTTGACGACATTGACATAGTTCAGCGAATTAAAAGTCTACACTGGCTAGGTCATGTTGTCGGAATAGACGAAAACACTCCAGCTGTGAAAGTATTTGACGCAGTACTCGCCGGGGGAAGCAAAAAAAGAGGAAGACCTTCACTCCGTTGGAAGGACAAGGTGGAGAAGGACCTGGCTTCGCTTGAAATATCCAATTGGCTCCACGTAGCGAAAAGAAGAAGCGACTGTCGCGCTGGTGTTAACTCGGACATTTTACACTTTTAGCTGTTTTTTCTACCTAAGATATATATATGTATATAGTGAAACATAAAGAAATACCACATGGGGATTCCTTGTTCTTGCAAGACTGCAGATAGCAAAAATACTATACCGAAATATTCAAGGGCACGAGAGCACCCATTGCAGAATCTAGTGATATATGATTGGCTGATTCGGTCAATTTATTGTAAATGACTATTGTGCATGGCTATTGTGAATTTGTGCGCCTTCTGCATTTATTCTGTAACAAATCTTTATTTCTTTATTCTCAAACTGTAACAAATCTTTATAATTTAAATAGAAGTTATAAAATCTATTTAAAATTTACCTTCCTCATTAATTTAACGTCAAAATATGTAGTTAAGTAAAATGACAGCTAGCACAGCGTTGCAATTATTTTTGTATGTGTCATTGCACGAGAATAGACATTTACCAATGATGCCACTGCTGAAAAATATTAGATTGGGCATTTTATAAACAACAAATAGCGGGTTACCGATATTATTTTTGGGTGCTCGAATCCGCAGTAGGCCTTTATCACTTATATAAATAAATAATTTTACAAACTACTGACATCTAATTTTCCAAAACTTCAACAACGCACTAATTTTGCAGTTCGTCTTAGCGCTGCTCTTCTGGCATCCCTCCTTTTCACTAACTGCTGGTTGACGGGACCCTGATTGTGTTTTGTTGCCAGCTCAGAAAATAGATCAGGGTTTGCTGCCAGCTGACAAGCGAGAGAGCAAGAAAAGAGATTCTGATCAATTTATCTATGTCGATAGCTTGCGAACTCTAAGTAGAAGTACCCTGCTTTGGTTTTCGCTCGTCTTTACGTTGTGATGGGATATGAACCCCGGTAGAGGAGAAGCAGAGTAGCTATCAGCTGATGTTATGTAAGCAAAGGCACAGCTGAGAGGTGCCACTGTAGAAACGTCAAGGAGAGTCCGTGGTTGAATTTCTATTAGAATTCAAGATGGCCGACTTTTAACCGGAAAACTGATAGAAAAGTTATCTCAAAAATATTGGTCATATAATATATAAAACTTTAATATATTTTCAAAAGAAAATCGTTTTATTTTAATATATATTCTTAAAGAAGCCAACAATATGAGCAAATCCATGAAAAATTAAGTTTTTTATTTATGCCCTTTTTTGACTGTCCTAAATTAGTAAATGTTCACCACATAAAAATGTTACGAACAAATAAGCAACCGTGCCGAATAGTGGAGTCCAGAATATACTCATTTATTTATATTTTTGCCATCGTAAAGGAGGTTTTTGCAAGATAATTAGTTTGAGTTTATTTCATGGTACAATCCTTTACGATGGTTTATTTAGTTATTTTAATTTAGAAGAAGTGTTTGCAAATTTCCCTTGGGAGGATAAATAACAGATCAACTAGGATTTTATTCCAATAAAAGTAGGAAATAACTAAACATGGCCTCGTTAATATTGCAGCATAATGTGCCAGGTGCTGTTCCAATTTTATGATTTCAGAGATAAAAAAGCAATACGAGATTCTGTGATGTGCTCAAATGAAGTTATCAACTTAGTTGGTCGTGAATTCGAGACAAAATTTTAAATTCAATGACGTGCTCGTAGAAGATGCACGTCGCCTTGCTATGTAAGCTAAAATTAAACTATTTCAAAAGATTTAAAATCAGCAAATAAGCTGATGTAGACGTTTGATTCATTTGTCTGCTTTTACCGCTAGTCCCGAACCAATGAGCTTTGTGCTTGAGGGTGGCAGAAACTTTTTGAAGAGCAAATACTACGGTGAAGGATCCTGATACTGCTGGTCAGGTTTATCAAGCTGTGATTTGAAAAGAAACATTTGCATCTACGCGAATTACAATTCGTCTTTACATCTAGCGAATTATGGTCGATTATGAATGATGTGGAAATTGATAATTATACTTTAAAAAACAAATAAATGTAATTTGGTTAATACGAGTATTATGCCTGCATTGCTATTCAGCATGGCAAAATACTCGTAGTGTTGCATAAGCTAATTTAAACTACTTTTTGCTACTTTATAGATATTGCAAATTCAAAAAATAATTATTTTAAGAATCCTTTTTATTTAGAAACTTATCTTAGAACTAAAAAGTAATATAGTAAATCTGTTAGCATGGTTAAACACTCCATTTGGGAACGAGTAGGATTCCTGATCGCCGGCGTATATGTGAATTTATAAATGTACAAATATAGTATTATAAATTTATAATTTAATATTATAGCAATATCGCTTTCTGCAACCCGTTTTGATCTCTCGCCACCCTTACTCACCAGAGGTGGCCATGATGTTTTTATTGTGACCGTACATTTGGGGGGTAGGTTAAGGACTGTGAATGGCTCTTTTACTATGGTGAATGGGACTTTTCCTACTTCCTTGTACCATGATCTGAACTGTGGCAGTATGAATTGAATGGCATCTTTTGTGACAATATAAGCAGTTACATATGCTTTTGCAACTTTTATATGTGTGCGTATATGACACGTATATGACAGGCGATTTGTGCAAAGTAGTTTTTACCTGACCAATCTTTCGCAAGATATAAGTTATGCACTTTTGTGCATACTTTACATGACGTGTTTTTTTTCTGTTCGGATATGAACGATTGCGTTTTGTGAAAGCTTTGTTTAACCTGTAAAAGTGGAGAAAGTTCATAGTTTTCACTGCTTTTTCGTCTATTTTTTCTGCTGTTTCATAATGGTTAGTTAGAAAGTCTTTCATTTGTTGCCATTTTGGGCATTTTCGATTTGGTCCCACAAAAGCAATGATTCTTGTGGTAATGCTGCGGTACGGTCGTTGGGGATATTTTGTGTCGATAGAGCCGACAAATAATTAGAAAAAGTGGATTGAAATATAATAAAGGGTGATTTTTTAAGAGCTTGATAACTTTTTTAAAAAAAAAACGCATAAAATTTGCAAAATCTCATCGGTTCTTTATTTGAAACGTTAGATTGGTTCATGACATTTACTTTTTGAAGATAATTTCATTTAAATGTTGACCGCGGCTGCGTCTTAGGTGGTCCATTCGGAAAGTCCAATTTTGGGCAACTTTTTCGAGCATTTCGGCCGGAATAGCCCGAATTTCTTCGGAAATGTTGTCTTCCAAAGCTGGAATAGTTGCTGGCTTATTTCTGTAGACTTTAGACTTGACGTAGCCCCACAAAAAATAGTCTAAAGGCGTTAAATCGCATGATCTTGGTGGCCAACTTACGGGTCCATTTCTTGAGATGAATTGTTGTCCGAAGTTTTCCCTCAAAATGGCAATAGAATCGCGAGCTGTGTGGCATGTAGCGCCATCTTGTTGAAACCACATGTCAACCAAGTTCAGTTCTTCCATTTTTGGCAACAAAAAGTTTGTTAGCATCGAACGATAGCGATCGCCATTCACCGTAACGTTGCGTCCAACAGCATCTTTGAAAAAATACGGTCCAATGATTCCACCAGCGTACAAACCACACCAAACAGTGCATTTTTCGGGATGCATGGGCAGTTCTTGAACGGCTTCTGGTTGCTCTTCACCCCAAATGCGGCAATTTTGCTTATTTACGTAGCCATTCAACCAGAAATGAGCCTCATCGCTGAACAAAATTTGTCGATAAAACACATTTCGAACCGAACACTGATTTTGGTAATAAAATTCAATGATTTGCAAGCGTTGCTCGTTAGTAAGTCTATTCATGATGAAATGTCAAAGCATACTGAGCATCTTTCTCTTTGACACCATGTCTGAAATCCCACGTAATCTGTCAAATACTAATGCATGAAAATCCTAACCTCAAAAAAATCACCCGTTATAAGTTAACACATAAAAATTGCACTTTTACTTTGTGAAATGCAAAAATGATGCAATGCATTTTGTTTACATTGCAAAATTCTGCTGATGCATAAGTTCGTTGCCCAGCCAATGGTACAATTGTTTTTTCGATTCTAAATAAAAGTATATAAAGAATATATCATAAAATATTTACAAACGTGCTTCATACTTAAGCGGTTCATATCCATTTAACGGCAGCAGCACGCATTACCAAACGGTAACAATCATCAGAAACAAAGTAAATACATAGGAAGATGACCATAGTTACAAACAAGATTTTAATGCCACACGAGGCGGAGCAGGTTACATTGCTCAACGATGAAGTCAGGGTAGATGCACTCCACGCATTTCTTTCCGGCTTGAAAAGTTCCTTAAGACTATTGTTTTTCCAGCACAGCCAAAAGCATCTGCGTCTGGATTAGCGCTAGCCAGAGAAGCAGAGTCGAGCATAGAGCGTAGTAAGTTTTTGGCATCCTACGCCAAAGCTATTGCCGAAAGAAAACAGACGAGGGAAAATAATAGAAATTGACCGCTCGCGAAACAGAGCAGAAAATATAAAAATTGACGTGGTTTTGAGAGAAACCCCATTTTGTCCAAAGACAGCAGGGTAACAACAGCCATCAAGATAGGAACAAAAACGAAGGCCATGATAGGCAAGCCTTAAAACCAATGGAAGTTGACTCATATTCTACAAAGCGCGTTCCAAAGTAATATTTTTGAATCTAACGCCCACTGGTTTCGCCATACATATGTCAACCGGTGCGTTAGAATCTGCTATCTCTATCGATTGTCCAGTGAGAATTTCATAACATTTCATCTATTAGAAGTGAAGTTATTGCATTTTAAGTGTCAGTATGTTTGTGTTATCGGTGCGAAAATGAGCTTCGAACAAAGAGCCAACATTAAGTTTGGTTTTAAAATTGGTAAAACTTTTACCGAAACGTTTCAATTGATAAAACAAGTTTATGGCGATGATTGACTATCCCGTAGCAGAGTGCAAGAGTGGTTTCAACGTTTTCAAAGTGGTCGTGAGGACATAAATGACGACCAACATGTGTGCCAATCAAAATCCGTGATCACCGGAAATTCCATCAAAACTGAATTCATCAGAAATCAGCCAAAAACATAATTGAAATTGATGGAAACGAAATTGAACATCTCGAAAACATCGATTTATCGCATCTTAACCGAACATTTGGGTTTATGAAAGGTGTGTGACGCTGGTGACCGATTATTTGACATAAAATCACATTTTAACCATAAACCACTCTCCGTATTCACCTGATACTTCCTTTTCGGAAAAATATATTTGTTCATGAAAGGTAAGCGTTATGCAGACGTAGAGACCTGGCGGCAATACCGGCCAACGAGCTAAAATACTCGTTGGAAAAGCTATGAACCGTGCAAAAAGCTGTATTGAAGCAGAAAGAGACTATTTTGAATAAAATAAAAAGATTTTGCCGAAAAAACTATTTGTTCTGTTTTTTTTTTAAGTACTATTTACTTTGGAATACACCTTGTATGTTTTGGCAGGCCACCACTCCTCCAACGCACCAAACTAGTGGCAATAAAACCAACGCGGCAGCGATTGAACAATGTTGTTCAGAGCGCCCCAGGTTCGGAAGAATATCAAAAGTCCGCGGAAGCCGCTGTAATCGAAATCGAATTGTATTTTTTAAAGAACACTCCTGGCTGCCATATATCAAGCGACAGCTGTGTGGGAAAAATGTAAAAATATAAGTTGGCTCAATTGGGGGAAAAAATTACATTCACCCTCATCGAGACCAACGGGTCTGGCCAAGCATATTTTATTTTTAAATGTTATTTAAATATATTTATTTACCGTAGCAAACGACTTGCGCTTCCAGGTAGCTTCCTAGAATTTTATTGTCTATAGAATTCAGAAAAAAAATTCAAGGATATTGTATCGAAAAGGACGAAAAAAGGATATCATAATATTACACCTTAGACGAGACCAATGGTGCTTGGCACACATGGAAGCGTTAATCGTGTTGAGGGTTAACCCTCAATAGGTCTGGCCAGGCATATTTTGTTTTTAAATGTTATTTAAATATATTTATTTACCGTAGCAAACGACTTGCGCTTCCAGGTAGCTTCCTAGAATTTTATTGTCTATAGAATTCAGAAAAAAAATTCAAGGATATCGTATCGAAAAGGACGAAAAAAGGATATTATAATATTAGAGACCAATGGCGCTTGGCTAGACCCATATATTTTGTGTATCAGACCGTTGGTCTCGACCAGGGTTAAGACCATAATACCCGAGACAGACATGTAGTAACAAAACCATAGTAAAGGTATCATGGTATTCTGTTTACTACGTTGGTGACACACATGGCAATGTAGTAAACTCAAGTACAGGCTTTGTTTCATAGGCATTAAATATTTCAAAAGAATTGTAAGCAATAAATATGTTATTGTGCGTTATGGAAAAAATAAGTTCAATTATTTAAAATGCTCTAAAGTTAATCTATTTTCATAGAAAATAAGCGATTTGGTTACAGTTTCTCTAAAATCCTCACATAAAATGAGGCATTGCTGCTTTTCCGAAACAAAAATTGTGAAAAATGTTTTGTTTTCCATTTCATTAATTAATTTTTAAAGTCATTTTGACAGAATATTTCGAAGAGCTTTTGTGTAAAAGCTTTTAGCAAAGTTTGTTACCTGTTTTTTTAGCTGTGTTTATACAAATACCACAATGAAACATCATAGTTTGTTACCAGCAAAATACTGCATTGCTCATATGGCATTTTGCTAGTATTTGGTGACACACATGTGGTATTTGTACCATATATGGTATTTTTACTACATGTCTGTCTCACGTATAAATAAGCTACAAGAAGTAATTCCTGTCGAAAGCCTTTTCATCGTAAGCTCGATACATGTTTCGAGCAACGTAACTAGTAAGTGCCTTATGGAAATTTTTGCCCAAATCTCCCCATTCTTCGTGATAAACAAATTTAACTCATTATAGGATTCGACTTGTTAACGCAAGCAGAAATAGCGTTACATTTACGTAATAGCACTATTAATTACAATAACAAATCCTAGCAATTGCAGTATCATTACTATGATAGTGTAAAATTTACAGATGTGGATAACATAATAGGGCCTTGCAGCTATGAAAACCAAAATAAACGATTGGTAATCGACTTTGGATAGCTAACTGAACGAACTATATCCAACCGATAGCTAATGCCATCCCAATGATCCTAGCGAACCTAGGAAAGGCAAAGTTATCTAGTGGAACAAGACCGCGAGAAAACTTCATTCGCATGAACGGCAGGAAATATCAATTTTACCATCTAGCTTTTGGAAGAGCCATCGATGACATCCTGAAGGAGCACGTAGGAAAGATATGTTGTGTTTATGTAGATGGCGTAATAATCTTTCCTAAAAACGAAACTGACCATGGTAACATATTGAAACATATTGATACGGTCTTAAAATGCTTGGCCGGTGCAAACATAAAAATAGCACAAGAAAAAACTAAGTTCTTGTTAAGAGAGCGTCGAATTCTTGAACTTTCTAGTGACCCAAAACGGTGCTAAAACTAATCCTGAAAAGGTCAGGGCGATACAAGAGTATGCTGAGCCAAAAAATTTGTTCAGCCTGCGGTCGTTCCTTGGTTTAGCTAGTTACTATAGGAGTTTTATAAAAAACTTCGCAGCTAAAGCAAGGCCCTTAACCAACATTCTCAAAGCAGAAAAGCATATATGTATACGTCCAAAAATATGTAGATTGAGTTTGACGAAACTCAACGTTATGCTTTCGAAGGACTAAGGAATATCCTGGCATCAGAAGATTTCATACTCATGTACCCAGATTTCAAGCAGCTCTTTGATCTAATTACTGACGCCCCCATAGAAGGGATTGGTGCAGTCCTGTTTTAAGGGGGCAGACCCATTTCCATGGTTTCACGCACGCTAAAGAAAAGCGAGACACACTTCGCCACGAATGAAAGAAAACTGTTAGCTATTGTCTGAGCTCTATGTAAATTGAAAAATTACCTCTTTAAAGCAAGAGAAATAAATATTTTCAGTGATCACCTTTACCGTCTCAGATAGAAACACGAATGCAAAAATCAAAGGATGGAAGACATTCATTGATGAACCCAACGCAAAAGTGTTCTACAAATGAGGCAAAGAAAACTATGTGGCGGGTGCCCTATCACGGCAAAATATAAGCTCCTTACAAAACGAGATACAATCGGACGCTGAAACAATTCACACCGAAAATTCGTTGATCTACACGAACGAAAGAACAGAAAATCCTTTAAACTATTTCAAACCCCTGATCGTTTTTATAAAAATAAAATTCCCATTTAAACGAGTATCATACCCTTTATCCAAAAGATACGTCACCTTATAAATTTCACAGACAAAAACACCCTATTCGAAACACACGTAGTAAACGCAATGGTCGACATTACAGATTAAAATAAACAAATGGAAATTGTCCCCACCGAACATAACCGCGCACAGAGCTGCCCTGGAAAATACTACACAAATCCTTCGCGATTATTACTTTCCAAAAATAATGAAGGTGGCCAATGAAAAAGGAATAAATTGCAAGATATGCGCTAAAGAAAAGTACGATAAGCATCCCAAAAAACAAATGTTTGGAGAGACACCAATTCCCTAATACGCTGGAGAAATACTCCACTTTTCAACTGACAAACAAATCTTACTTACTTGCATTAATTGATTTTCAAAATTCGCCGTGGTACAGCCTCTGTTGTCTCACACAACAATGGATGTAAAATCGCCAATTATTAAGCTGTTGAATTTATTTCCACAGACCAAGACAATTTACTACGATAACGAAGCTTCTTTTAGTTCAGAAACTATTAGGGTAATATTGAAAAACGGGTACGATGCCGACATTGTGAACGCATCACCACTACATAGTTAAGCTCTAGTTATGCATGCTTGACTCAACTCAGCTTCGAAAAAGGTGACTTGTGAAACATAACTGCAATTATACTAAACACAGCGCGTAGAAATCAGCTGTTTTTGAATGTTGAGAGAGCACACAAATGTGACGTTTTACTTGATATGTGAAGCTTGTGAAAATTTAATCAATATTAAAACAAATTGTTTTGCTGAATATATTAACTTTAATAATGGATAGTGATTTATTCCATGAACTATTATATTTAAATATTCTTGCCTTCAAAGAAGAAAAGTATTAAGAAGACGTAAGCGCCGCTGGTCCGTTCATCCAGCAAATCGGGATAGAAACCCAAATGGTTTCTTCTGGAAGAACTTTTTAAAATTAAAAAAAGACGACCAAAAACTATTTGCTTTAACACGGATGAATCGGCCAGTATACAACCTTCTTTTAAATATTATTAGTCCGTTTTTAAAAAAACCAAAACAACAAATCGGCGTCGAGGAGCGAGTGGTTATAACTTTAATGTAAGTAAAACAATCCTTGAAGTACATATATTCATTTAATTGTATTCTCATTTATTTTTTAGGTACCTCGCTTATAGCCTCAATGCATAAATTAGGGAAAACAACAGTGCGGAATATCGTACTGGAAACGTGTGAAATAATTTGGTTACACCTGTCCCCGATATACCTTAGCGAGCCAACTACCGCACAATATAAAGACATTGCTGCAGATTTTTTAAAACTGTGGAATATACCCAACTGTGTCGGAGCAATTGACGGGAAGCATATAGCTATTATTCGTCCACAAAATTCAGGCTCGTTGTTTTATAACTATAAAAAGTTTTATAGTATAGTTTTAATGGCATCCTGCGACGCTAGGTATACGTTCACCTCTGCCAGCATTGGTAGCTATGGCGGGCAAAGTGACGGAGGTATTTTAAAAGATTTGCAATATTTCAATATTTACTTATTTTTATTTTATTTCAAGGTGTCTTTCAGCAAACTAAATTTGGTCAAGCACTCTTGGAAAACAAATTGCCACTACCACCAAGAGCTCCATTATGGAATGAATCCTCAACAGATTTTCCACATTTTTTTGTGGCCGACGCAGCGTTCCCATTGAAGGAAAACTTAATGCGACCTTTCCCCGGTGCACAGCTTCCACGAAACAAAGCAATTTTCAATTACCGGTTATCCCGAGCTCGTAGAGTAATCGAAAATAGCTTTGGTATTTTAACTGCTCGATGGCGTGTTCTACGAAAGGTAATAGACTTTAGCCCAAAAATGTTGAATGACCATGATCGTTGGTATTGTCCAGATACATTTGTAGACACAGACACCACAGACCGTGGAATATTGGAGGGAGAATGGCGTGAAGATTTAGAGAGTGTTGGAGGTGCATTACATTCAATAAGTACAGCTCGACGCAATGCATCTAGTTTCGCATTCCGTGTAAGGGATTTTTTGGCAGATTATTTTATAAATCAGGGAGCGGTTTCATTTCAAGAAGATCGTATTTAGTGTATAGCAATGTTTGTGTATTTTATGCATTTGAAATATATACATATTTTTATGTATAAAATTGTAATCTAAGTACCTTTATACTATACTTTTTGTTACGTTAACTTTTTTGTGATATTTTATTAAACCATGGATATATCTATAAATATTGTTTTATTTACTGAAAAAGATGGTAATTATCTGTATTAGGAAGATTACAAAGGCATATGGCAAATGAATTCTGTAAAGTAATGCTTCTAACGAAAACATATATTTTTTATTTACCGACAATAAATCATGATTATGACGGTATGTAATTAGTAAATAAGGCATTGGCCGTATAATCACAAGTACATACTTTAGGCAAAATAGGATAAGTTTTCCCTATCAAAACGCTATCATTCTTTAAAAATATTTGGTGAATGTTTTTTGCAACTACACAATGACAACAATCTTCCAATCATTAATCACTACCAACATAACCACATAGCACACAATAAATAAAAGACATACAAAATTAAAGAGTTATAAAAACAAATTATTTTATTTTTTCAAAAACATTCTTAAAACCCTTTTGAACATTCTTAAAACTATTTAAAAAAAAATTAATGTTTTAAAAATTTTAAAACTATTTTTGAAAAATGAGATGCATTGTTGTTTCTTATGTCTAGGTAACAAGCGTTTTAAACATTTTAAAACTATTTGTGAAAAATGAGGTACATTGTTGTTTCGTATGTCTAGGTAACAAGCGTTTTAAACATTTTTACATATTAATTCAATATATGTATAAAACAGCAAACAAATGATTTAAAAATAAAAAAAAAATTATTCGGGTTCCGATTTAATAGCAAATAACGAGTTTGTTAAAACTTGTATTGCTTTCATTTGCTTTACCTCGCTCATACCGTTCATGATAGAGGTTAACATAACACCAAACGACCTCACCGCCTCGCTGCAATTGCTCCTCTCTGCACACATGCTTTTGTATAGCTCCCACGCTTCTTTGAAACAGCTGTCGTCATCGCTGTTTGTTTTCTTGACTCTTTTCTGGATCGGAGTTGAAGACGACAACTCCGAAGGCGACGATAAAATAGTCGGAGAACTTTCAAAACTAAATGGATCCAACAGCTCCTGCGAATACATATCTTCTAAAATGTTTGTGGTGCAGCGATTTCTGTAAAAGGGAAATAAATATTTAATACGTATAAAATATTTAAGAAAAGATTAACATACGGTCTGGGCTGTATATATAGTTTTAAAAAGCTCATATTATCGAACAATGGCCAGGTTTCGGTGTTACTCGCCCCACTTCCTGATGGTGACTCCATTTTCCTTACTTCCCTACTGAATCTCTCCCTTAGAGTCAGCCACCTCTTCGAACATTGCTCATCTGTAAAATAAACCCAACATAAACTATTAAATTCTACCTATATATATACATACATATATACAAAATATATTAAAATCTAATAAATAATAATAACAATTACTTACCAGTAGCACCTAGCTCCTTTGCCACGCTTACCCACGCAGCCTTCTTCTTGCTCGGCACCCGGTAGCCTACGCAGGCCTTGTTATACAAAATTTCACGCGCACGCACTTCTTCGATTAATTTTTCATCATTCATTGTGGTTATTTCGATTATTTATTTCTGGCAAATTAAATTTAGAAAATTAAAAGCGACGATTAAAATGAAATGATGAAAATGAAATGAAGCGTGCTATGTAAAAAAGCGAGGGAAAGAACCGAGCTGACACTCTCTGAAATGTCAAAATAAAGGGAGAGAGCAAAGATGCCACTCTCTGAAATGTCAACGTAACTTGAAATTCTAAATTCAACAGACTTTCAAGTCAAGTCAAGCGTTCGGTAATCAAATACATGCAAGGCTCATTAAACAGATCTTTTATGTGACAGTTCTCAAGTCTGACTAGGTTAAGTCAAGCATGCATAACTGGAGCTTTACTCAAATGACTAAGTGAAACGCTTTCACAGTACACTCGCAGACATAGCTACTCTCCTACAAAAAATGTCTGACGATATCTTCTGTCACAGACCAAACACCCATTGACATAATACATGCAACGTCCAGCGAGCATAAGTAGGCCATCAAAAATAAAATTGCAAAAGCTCAGCACAATACATTGAAAGATTTAACTCAATTAGACAAAAAATGTTATTTGAGGTAGGCGAAACAAATTTCGTAAAAAAAAACCGAAGGTTGGGAAATAAGTTAACACCCCTTTGCACAGAAGAAACAATTCAAGCAGACTTTCGAATGTCTGTTCTCATAAGAGGGAGGGTGGTACATAAAGACAACCTTAAATAGTAGTTGCTTTCAAGTAAAATCTAAGTAAAACAATTTAAAATAACATCTCCATAATTTAAACGCACAACGATTTTCATTCTTCGTTTCTTTTATTTTTACAGGATTGGACTTGCAATCTTATAAGTATTAGTGGTTGTACATAGTCGTATTATCGACTACTCTCACTTCAACTATATCCCGGTAATCGACAGAAAGGTACTGGTATGGGAGCAACGGGATTATTTAATACACAATAAATTTATTGTCCACCATACTAAAAGTGCACCGCAGAATGGCAAGAAGCTTAAACTTCTTGGGCTCAGCACTCAAGGTAATAGCAGGCACGCCTCATGCCTCTGATTTTGAAAACATAAGGTGGTTCGAATCCAATTCAATTGATGCAAACAATAGACAAACACAAATATAAATTAAAAAACTCACTGATATGGTGAACGAAATAATTAGAGTAAAAACAAAAACATGAATTGATTGACACACCGCATTTGTATGAAACACTATTAGCAAGAAAAAGAATATTAATAGATAAAATATCGAACTTGATACTCACAATTAGGCTAGCTAAGGAGGATAAAATAAATCCCACTATTTTTGACGATGATGATTTGAAATCAATTATAAATGTCGAAATTCCCATAGTTAGTCTAACTGAAGCATCTAAAGTTAAGGATCTCAAGTGCGAGATATTGTCCATATGTTAATAGCGTATCCTAGGGTCAAGCTCATCACCATCTTCTCGGTGGCACACCAACACGTCACACTACAGCTGCAAGATGATACCAAAAAATGCAACGATGACGTACTAGCATTGCCCGCCGGAGACACAGCCCATTGCTGCAACGATGGCACTGCGAAAGTTAGCACAAACGATGGTCCGGAGATTACTACAAACGGGATGCATCTCGTCACCTTACCCTCTTCTGCTACAGTCAACGGCACAAGATATGTAAATCGACACAAAGTGTTGAACAGATCGCCAGGCGTAGCAGGGTCAGCTCTACTCAAAATCATCAGCCACAATCGAATGCTTAGCATGCCATAACTCCAGTGGGCGAATAACTCCAATTTGCGCGTCACTCAAAACTTCAAGGACGAGTTGGAGGCCGGATCACGTAAAGATTGGTTTGCAGCAGGCATTTGGTCGAAGGAAGTTCGGCAGGCCATCATCAGCTACAAAACAACCGGGGACGGTCATGAGCTTGAGGGGGGCGTAGTTAATACATAAGAATTGCACTTTTTGTTTGTGAAATGCAAGAATGATGGAATACACTTTGTTTACATTGCAATGTTCGGCTGACGCATAAATTCGTTGCCCAGCCTCCAGCAGCGGTAACCTGGCACTTGCCTATGTCGCAAGCGATTATGTTGGCATATGCTGATTCGGACACTTATACGCGCAGATTTTAGGTTCAATAATATTTTTACAGTTCAACATTAAGTTCAGTTTGTATTTTGTATTTCACCAATGATAAACGTACTTACTCCGGCCTCGCTGTTACAACATTGCCTTCTTATTGACTGTGAAAGGACAACAACATTATTTATATTCTTCATTTCTTTCTTTCTTAATTTTATGCAAGTTTAATAGTGTCGTTAATTATTTATCGATTGTTTAAAGGTTTATTTAGAGCTTTCCAAGCCAAATTAAAATTATCGTCATTAGAAACGGAATGTTTTTCTATTACGCCTGCTTGACCTTTAGTTTTTTATCCTGAGGTAATACAATTTTTGTGTTTTTGATAATTTTAGATGGTGGATGTAAGCGGCTGTTTACATGTTCCGAAAGGACTGCCATTCTTCATGACCTCCACAAAATGTTTCTGTGTCACATTCGTAACAATCGGATGTGGAGTAGATGCAATTGTGTTTTTAGCTTTAATTAATCGGGGATCATAGTTTGGAAGCGAGTCCAAAAATTTGTAATTTGTTTGGCTTTTTATTTCTATTACACGGTTCAGAGTTTTCTTGAATCGGTGAACCGGAAAATCTAGTGCAGTATCTTAATAAACTGTCACTTGCTTAAATACCTTTAGCAACCTGTTCTGAGAATGTATCTCCTGCAGGTGTATTTTGATTTTTGTTATTATTCGTTATTTTTACTGTATGTGAGAATGTCAAAATTAATTAAATTATACTCAGTGTAAACCGAATACTCTTTTAAGTAAATAAGAGTTCATTTCGTATAAAAGGGCTTATTTGTTTTGTTAATACCGTTTCTTATTTACTTCCAGCTAAAATATTTTATTTTTGTTTTATTATGAAAATATGTTTTGATTTTATTTATTAATTAAATGCTATTATTTATTTCATTAATGGGCTATACCAATGTGACACTTTTAAAGAAAAAAAACTTTTTATTTGCTTTTTCCATAGCTTATATTTCCATAAAAATCTTGTGAAATCGGGAAGATCGTATCTTGAATAGTTTTTGGATGACAGCGTTCTAAGCGACCGCTCGGAGGTGCAAACATATATAAGTGAAACTTTAAACGCGTTTTCCTCGGAACGACATTTTTCAAAATTTCTGACATCATAACTAAACGAGAAATTGACCGATCAACTTCAAATTAAAACTGAGTATTTTTGAATACATTTCCCATACAATTAACAACGATCTTTTTGATTGGTTGAAAATTGTCAATTTGGCATTAAAAAAACGACCATTTTTTCGTAAAAAAAAAAACGATTTTTTTTTTTTCAAAATTAGTTCATTGTATAGAAAGTATATTTAAGTTTAATGAACATTTTGAATTTTTTGTTTCAGATATTCATTGGACCGGAATCATGCCAGCAGTTGAGGCACTTTTTTTTGGCTCCTCCGAAGACATAACTCCGTTAATTTTCAACATTTTTGTAAAAAAAAAACTTAAAATATAACTGATAACAGATAATATATATTCAAAGAAATTCGAAATGTTCAATTGCGCCCTTTCTCTTCAAAAGATAACGATATAGCCCCCTAAAGCCGTACTCTTAATAATTATTACGTTTTACGTCCTCATGGTGATATATAGGTACATCCTAATACTTGGACTTGCATGAACATACGTATGTACTTAAGTTTTGTGGAATTGAGAGCCAGTTAAAGAGTTCAATTCTCTTTTGTGTACGCAATCCTCCAATCCTGGTCAGTGTTAGTTTCGGGGACAGAAGTGGTCGACCGTCAGCGTTGAAATATTCGACGGTTTTTACTTTTTGCATTCAATCGGATCTTCTATGCCACAAACTTTTGAAAAAGTTGCGGAGTCAATACTCATTCAACTTTGTTCAACAACTGCTACAGAAATACATTTAGTTTTTGAACGTTATTTATCACCGTCGATCAAAGATTTCTGGACCTCATCAAACCAGGCCCAAAGATTTTTTGCACAGCATCAAAAACTGCTGTTTCAAAACAGCCTTGGAACATTTTTTGGCTGAGTATTGGGAAAACCAAAATTTGGTAACGGTCATCGGAAATAAAAAGATTTTTTAACTGTTGACCACCAGTGTTTCTCTTACGAAGTCCAGCAAAATTCTATGAAAAAAGTATAAAAGATGATTATGTATGTCATCATGAAAAAGCGGATACGAGGATGATTTTTCATGTGTATAAAGCGCCACCAGAGTCGAAAATTTTAATTAAGGCCTCTGATACCGATGTTCTGGTTATTTTGCTGGAAAATATTCACAAAATTCAGCATTCTGAAATATGGCTAGCCAATTCAGCGACAAAAAATAAAAATAATCAACATTTGGAGTGCATTAATTGCACTGAATTAGCGTGAAGTTGGGATCTTAGTTATGCCTAAGTCTTACAGCTTTCCATGCATTTACAGGATGTGATTATACGGCTACATTCTACAATAAAGGGAAAGTGAAACCATATAAATTATTTTCCAAAAATGAAAAGTATCGGACAGTTTTGTCATCATTGACAGATAAAGCTGATCTTTTTATTAACGAAAAAATGGACACAGTTCAAAGGTTCACAGCTAATATGTATGGTATAAAAAACTGCAATAGGGTGAATGAAGCGAGATATCGTATTTTTATGAAAAGTTATTCTTCAAAAGAAGACACCGAAAAATTCTTAAAAGAAATTAAAAGTTTGGACTCAAATATTATACCACCATGCTGGATATCACTACAACAAAAAATTTTAATAACAACGGATTTAGAATGTGTTAACTACAGCCTGGTTTGTTGCTGATTATCTAAAACCAACAGGATTCATTGGGGACCAAACGCATTTATCAGTACAAGATATTGCTGAAATGACAGAAAAAGTAAATACTCGTGGTGACGACGAATGTTCAGAACTTAAAGATGCCAGTTTTTCTTCCGAGGAATCAGATTTTGAATATTTCGTTTTTTAAAAATCGACAACCGGGATTCCGCACCAATTTTTCGCAGCCAACCTTATACTCGTAATAAAATTATCTTTAGTTTGGTATAAGGTTTATCGCGTAAGTGGATAGGTGCAAATCACTATTTTTAAGTTACCTGTATGTACCTGCCAACCTAATAATTGCACCGGGAAAAATAAGACAACCCAGTGTTTACATCTTTTATAAGCTATATACTTTCGATTAGTCTACAGCTTAATGCGTAAAAGAGTAGGCGTAATGTTTAAAAAAAAATTTTTTTTTTAATTATTAATTAATTACACATAGCATCACAATTTCCAGGCAACCTCCTCGAAATTAATATTTTAATGTAATAAATTTTATATAACAATTATTCTCATCCCGTAATACGATGGGTGATGGTCGTACTATGGTGGGATCTCCTACTATGTGTTTTTTTAGTGTAATTACACTTTTCACCGAATTTAGTTTTGTTTTTTGTCACTAAAATTATTTTACAGTGACTCACACATCGATCACGCTTTCGTATGTTTAGCATTAAAGTTTTATTTTTAGCATAAAGAGCAGGAAAGCTTATGGTATGTTTTAGTCGTATTATGTATAATGCTTCATTATCACTTTGTTTCTCGAAATTCTCAACAATAACCGTGTATTTCCCCTTTAGTGAAGGTAAATAACTAAATTTAATTAAACATTTTTAATAATAATTGCAAATTTATTTGATGGAAGTGGAAAGAAATAACAAAGCTATTAGTGGAAACCTTTGGCAGCAAAGCTTCCTTCGTAGTGGTGAAACACATAGGGAAATTTCGGGAAAGTGTGGAGTTTACGCAGAGTTGTAAGTAAAATAAGGTAAACATTTTCAAATTTACCGTGAGAAAATAGCCTCAATGTAGAAGAAATATAAGTGAAATTTAAGAGAGGGAGCTTTTAAATAGAGTTCCGAGTGGTGAATAAAAAATGTGGTGGAGAAAGAGGAGGACTGGTCTGTAGATATTCCATCGCGGTAGCACCCCAGAAAATGATGTTTTAGTAATGATAGACATTTGCAGACCCCACTCCTTTTCCGAACACAGGTCCTTTGACTTCAAAGTCGAAAGCTTAGAGCAATCTTTGTACAGGAAAAAATCCAAAACAAACTGGGACACATATGTGATCGAACTGCGTCGCTTTATAGGTACATTCTCAGTACTTCACGCCATAAGTTCCGTGTCAGTTATAGATTTTTTTGCGGTTGAGGGGGTGGAAAATGCCTTCCGCATCATCGGTGCTATCGTCATAGTAGAGGTATGCGCCACTTGCAGGTTACTAAAAATCCCCTATGTAAGGAACCGTCGACCACCCTGGAGCCGCATTTGCATTACTTCAGGGTAGCGTTCCATTTTTCTCATTGAGAGATTTACATCTGCGCATCTGCGTCAACGTCCCGCTTTTTGCTACGAACCATTTCTTGATAATCTCCCAGTTTGCTTCACTCTGCAACATGACTAAATTATCCGCGTTTATTGGACCAACCAGGTTTTCTATGACGGTGCGTTCTCCTTGCCAGCGCACAGAATGGGTGTTGTTTTGTTCACTGTCCGCTTCACTTACCACTTGTGCGCCTTATGTATTTGAAAATAAAAACCCTCGGGATTAACCATTTGTTGGTATATTTGGTTTTAACAATATTAATTGAACACTAGATTGGTGGGGGTTTCTTTTTTTTACAATATAAATTCACTTCAATTTAAAATATATTTTAATATTTGAAAATGGAACGCTGCGTAGCGGTGGCGGGAAGCGACATGGATTCAAAGGCGGTCGAATCTGAACTGGTCTGTGTGTAAGCTGACCCTTTTTAAGTGGAATGGTGTGGTGTGTGTTTGAGTGTGTGGATTCTGCACTCTCGCGTGTGGTAGGTGTTGATGTGGACTGTAGTGATGACAGATGTAATGACAACGATGTGGTGAGTGTGCGTGTTAGTGATGAGTGTAGGAGTGGTTTGGGGCAGGCGATTAATGCTCATTTAGCCATCCCGGCCCCCCTAGGCGAATATTTTAGCCCAGAATCTTTTGAAGTTGCTGCAGAGTGGCTACGACGCTGCTGGCGCCTGAGGTGCGGCGTGGACGCGGTAGTTGTTGCTGGCGTCGTGTCGACGCCCCATTAGCCCTAGTGTTCAACGGGACCGTGCGTCCGGCCGCTTCACACCATGTTGCGAGTTGTACGGTGCAACACGGTGAAATGCGGCCGCATACAAATCTGGCATAGGTTGCCCGAGGTATATTCGTGGATTTGATGGATAGGCGTCAGGCAATTGAGACAATGGCCGTGCGCTTGCACGATCAACTGGAGTTGCTGAAGTGGCATCAAGGG
Source organism: Bactrocera correcta (assembly GCA_027475135.1). NCBI lineage: Eukaryota > Metazoa > Arthropoda > Insecta > Diptera > Tephritidae > Bactrocera > Bactrocera correcta. Next base: position 22,950,640 of record CM050322.1, read on the forward strand.
CGTTGTGGGTCTGCGACTAGCGCGTGTGTTGACGGCAATGCTATCGTTCCACTCCGAGGCGCCGTTGGTGTGGTTGTTCGGGGCGCTGCAACTGGGGCAGCCGCTTGGCGTGGCACATTGACAGCCGAACGAGTGGTTGGTGTCGGGGCTGCGGGCATATCTGCAACTATATTGATCTGTATGGAAGAGTGTTATTTAAATTAGAACGTGGTTGCTCATGGGGCATATGAGCATGGCTGCCGCGTTGTGCGGCATGAGTGGGTCGTTAGAGTAATCGACTACTTATGTGGTTTCGTGTGTTATTTTAAATATATATTTATATATTTATGTAAATTTCATTTTATTTTGTTTTTATATTCGGTTTATTTTAGCGGCGTCCCGCGGTTATTGGCGATCGGTAACAATCATAGTTTGACGATCGGTCTTGTGAGCTTTCCGGATTGCGTACGGAGATCGACTACGCGAATATGGCCGTCGGAGCCCGGGTAAAGCTTCTCTATGCGGCTCAGCCGCCATTTCGTAGGTGGCAGGCAATCGTCATGAATCAGGACACAATCTAAAACTTTTCGCGCATTTTCTGTACTTTTCCATCGGTACCTCTTGTGTAGGTCCTTTATATAGTCTTCTTTCCATCGGCTACTGAAATTATGATGGAGAATTTCAATTCTTTTCTATCTATTTAATAAGGATAGCGACTCCACGCCTGGCTCAGGTGTGGCCAGAATGGGTGGTGCTTTTAAAAAATGCTCTGGAGTTACGGCTGTGAAGTCGGAGGGATCTTGCGATAGTGCCGTGAGCGGCCGCGAGTTGATGACGGCTTCAATTTTAGCTAATAATGTAGTGAATCCTTCGTAATTAAATTTATAGCTGCCGGCTTGATTGAGCAAAATCGACACCTGTGGAGGTGAAAGGCAGAGCGAAATTGCAGCGTTCAGGTGGAAGTGCTGCCATAATCTGCGTTCGCAGTTTTTGCTTATGCATAGTGCAGATCTTTTTAATCTGGGGCTTAAGACGGGGAATATAATACTACTGGCTACGTGTCGCCATGTGGCTGCTCCTACTAGGTCAAGTATTTGAGAGTTTGATTATAAATATGTGTTTTCCACGAGTGTGGTGGCTTTCGAACCAGGCTAGAACGATTTCGGAATCGGACCATAGATACAATTTGCATTTCGCCATGTTCATGTGGGTCTGCACTATGGAAAGCGTCTTTGCTAGCAGCAGAGTGCCACAGAGTTCAAGTCGTGGTAGACTTATCATTTTTAGAGGTGCTACTTTTGCTGTTGACGTTAGTAGGTGGCTTGTAGTTGCGGTGTCGCCTTGTGTACGCATATAGATGGCGGCACAATATGTCTTTTAAGAGGCATCGTAGAAGACATGTAGTTCCACTTTGTATTCGGGGGAATAGTTTACCCATCGTGGAATTTGTATCTACGAGATGTCTTTCAGATTATTAGCAAGCTGGAACCAATTTTCTAAGCGTAGAGGTTTCACTTGCTCGTCCTAGTCTGTTCCGTCTATCCATAATTCTTGAACCAGGATTTTCGCTTGTATCATAATTGGCGCAAGCCATCCTGCGGGGTCAAAAGGTTTTGCCATTGAAGATAAAATTTGCCTCTTTGTTATGGCGGATAACGCGGTTATGAACTCTGTCGTGTATGAGAACTGGTCCGTTATCGCATTCTATTGGATGCCTAGAGTTTTTGTTATACTTTCTTTTTCGAATATAAGGAAATTAGTATCCAATTTATTATCGTTTGGTATATTCTTGAAGATACTTGGGTGATTAGCTGTGATCTTTTTTAGAGGAAACCCTGCGGTGTTGAGAGACTTTATCACTTGTGATAAGGACTCGTATGCTTGTGAGAGGCTGTGGCTCCCAGACAGGATATCGTCTACATACGTTTGTGTTTTTAAGACATGTGTTGCCAGAGGAAATTCTGACTTTGTGTCTTCTGCCAGTTCGTGTAGTGTACGAATGGCTAGATATGGGGCGAAGTTTACGCCAACAGTAATTGTTTTCAATTTTAAGTCGACTATTGGCAGATTTTCGGAAAATAATCCGCTGAAAAACTGGATCTTCTTTATGTACGGTTATTTGTCGATACATTTATTCGGCATCCGCTTTGAAAACGTATTTGTATAAAAGCCAATTTAATATGAGAAGCATTAAATCTGGTTGGAGTGGGGGTCCCGTGAATAGAATATCATTTAGGGAATTCCCTGAGCTAGTGCATCTGGAGGCATTAAAGACAACTCAAACTTTTGTTGTTTTTTTGTCAGGCTTTACTACTGCATGGTGTGGCAAGTAGAATGAGTGATATTTGCCTTTTATGATTTTTTCGCATGGGCTTACTTCCTATATGTGATCTAAATGGAGGCATTCTTCTAAGACACCATCATAATGTGGTTTGAGCTCACCTATTCTAAGTAGGTATTTTTCCATACTTAGAAGCTGCTGTATTGCAGAGATGCGAGAGTAACCTATGGCGAGTGTATCTATTCTAAGTAGGTTTCTTTCCATACTTAGAAACTACTGTATTGCAGAGATGCGAGAGTGACCTATGGCGAGTGTATCTGGAAATTATTGTTTAAATGGTATTCGTACGACACACCGACCATTTCCTGATCGAGTAGTTGTGGCTTTGTAAAAGTCTTCACAATAGTGATCCTCTGGCGTTGTAATTGAAATGGAGAGGAGTTCTTCTAACTCCTAACATTTCCTTAATTGTGAATTAAGGAAATCATTGGATATCTTTTCCACTTGAGTTGTCATGGTGGTAACTTTTTTTGTCACTAGTCCACTTAGTATCAAACCGAATATAGTATTTTGAGCTAGAAGGGTGTGTGAAAATTTTTCAACCCCTTCTAGAATAATTTGAGCTATAAGGTCGCTGCCTAATAGAAAATCTATTTGAGCGGGGGTGTTGCAGTTAGGATCTGCTAGCTTTAGGTGTATAACCTTTTGCCAATGCTTGCTATTTATATGATAGCTTGGAAGCATGTTCGTAAGTTGCGGTAAGACTATAGCTTCTGCTTGAATACGCTTATCCGCTTGGGGGAAAATTAGGGTAATGGGACAGATTTTTTTTTTGAGTTTTGAACTACTCTTCCGCCCATTTCCGTATTTTCATAATTGGCTTGTTTTGTTGGTAGTTTTAGCCTATTTTGCGCCCTAGACGCTATGTTTGATCCTTGGTCTGTTAGGGCTCTCAATTTGAAAAGTTATCCTATGTGTTCGATGGAAAAAATGCTGTGGGCAGTAGTAGTAGGACTAATGTTTTGTTGACTGTCCGCTTCACTTACCACTTGTGCGCTTTATGTATTTGAAAATAAAAACCCTCGGGATTCACCACTTGCTGGTATATTTGGTTTTAACAATATAAATTGAACACTCGATTGGTGGGGGTTTCTTTTTGGAACGAAGTTCCTTACGGCTGAAAAAAAAAGTGATAGTAAAAACCGTAAGAAATAACCCGTAAGAAATAAGTATATATTATATCATTTGTAATAACAGTTGATAATTTAAAACAAAAAAATATTTATTATGATATTTTCGAAATATACATACACACATATATTCGTAGTTAATGTGTGAATAACAGTTAATTTTTAAATTTTTAAATATTTCTTATATTTGGTAATATAATATAATTTCATATATGAATATGTTTGTATATATGCGATATTATTTACATAAATATATGTATACGAGATCCTAAAAACGTATATATTACAATTACATACATATATTGTATGTAAATTACATTTAGTCATTTAAATTTTCATAAGCATCTTCATATTAGCACATAATTACATACATATGTACATAAGTACAATTCAAATTCAAATCGTGATGTTATCATTTATCAGTAAAAAATGTGCGCGCACTGCTCTATATGTATGTATGTACATGCATATGTATACAACATTGCCGAACAAATAATATATACGCAAACCAACATTCAAATATGTGTACACATGTAAATATGTGCGAATGACATTCCCACACAAATAACGCATACACAACATACATACTTACTTACATGCGTTCACATGTAGATATCTCAGTCGCAAAAATTACGAATGTTGTTCTACAAAAATAACAATGGTTTCAAAAGCATCAGCAGCGTCATAAGTCAATATGGCAGCCAAATAGTCGATGCCCAAATTTGTAGAAAAACACACAACAACAAGATTTTCATTCATGAAAGCAAGCGCACTTTCAACAGGCGAACTTGCTTCATTCATAAAAACTAACACCATTACATCTCCCCGAGCATGTCTTTGCCTGCAAGCGTCTTTTCGCGACGATGGCAAAAGCTAAAAATCATAAATTGAACAATTTCTGATATTTTGCTAGAAGGAAAAAGTGTCAACCCCGCAAACTCGCAAAACACAGAAAGAAGTGACAAAAGTGGCAACATACTGTTGTCGATTTATAATATTTGTCAATTCTAAAATATTTTTCCATGGCTCGCAAAAATCTTCGTCGATATGTATGCAGACTCAATCGTATATATTCATACATATTTACGCAAGTTTGTTGGCAAAGCTGTTAGAGCGGCAAGGGAAGCGTTGACAATAGGCGATCGTTTGCTTATTTTTTCGGCACAGCTCGGATTTTCAACCAACAACACAATGCTGTGTCGACAGATTGACTCGTTGACATGAAAGCAAAAAACGCGCTTCGCCATTGGTTGTCCGTGTCAACGGAGATTTCGCATGAAGCATTGAGTGTACATATTTACATACAATGTATGTCTAGACAAATTTACAAACATTATGCGTATGGTCTTTTTTATTTGTTTACATACAAACATAATTATATATGGGCAAATGTGCGACCGCTTGGTCTTTTAACATGATATCAAAAAGTTTATTGACCAAAGCAAATTGTCGGGGTGATCGACGTGAGTTTGCCGGTGTGCCAAATAAAATAAAAACTATTAGAATTCGGATAATTAACAATTCAATTTGTGTATTTGAGGGTGTGTAATATATGTATATGTATGTTAATCTATAAAATTGTGTGGGTAAGTGTGGGTATATACTTATAATTTGGGTTAATTGGAATATAAACACAATTATTATGCAACTTAAAGGGTAAATTATAAGTATAATATAAATTTTAAATAAGACCTGATGTGGTTACTTATTCCCGCGTTGATCTTTAAAGGTTCTGCTGCTGTTGCTGCTGCTGACTCTGCTGCTGCTGTATGATTTTGTTGCTGCTGCTGGTTTTGGCGCCTGTATATGTCCGTCCGCTCTAGTGATTTGTTTTATTGTGTTTTTTCGTTTTGTTGGATACTTCGCTGTTATGTTGGCGCTGTTGGGTGTTTTTTGCATTGTCCTCTAATTCGTATTTAGACGAGTTAGGAGGACAATGCAGGGATGTGTTCATTTGGTATGAACGTCCCGGCCGCCTTGCAGTGTCTGCGAATAAAAAGATTTTTTAGATCTATTTTGAATTGGGTAAATGAGTATTGTTATCAACGGGTTGGAGGTATACTTTTGGGTTTAAATCGCACAAGCACCGGTTAGAGTCCAACCAAGTGCGGTGTTTTGTGCGATCACGGTGCTGTTATCGGGGTTGAATAGTCCGGGTTTCATCAATCTTGGGTAGATGTCAGCTCCCAGTTCCAACATGATTTTATCGTCTTTCCAGAATGTAGGGTCGGCTAGGACTAAGTGGTCGAACTTCTTAATGATTTCGCCACTTAAGTCACGATTATAGGGTCGGGTCGGTAAATCGTACGTCAATAGGCAGTTAACTTCGACATGCCAGTCGGAATCAGTTAACGATCCTATGACGACTTTACATATACGATGTGAGTCGAGGTACGTTTTTGGTAACCGCAATCTCTGCACCAGTTCTGATGCAATTACAGTCACTTTTCGGGTCGGGTTGACTATGGCTCGTATTTTGTTCCATTTGCCATCGTGTTTAATTTTGACCATGACTGTTGGTGTGAGGGTCGGCTTGGTCAGTAACGTGGGTAGATCCTCTTGTCTATGTAATCGTTCTTCGCCTTTTGCTGTTTTCTTTTGCTCTTTGCAGAACAGCCTGGGGTGTCCATGTAGGGTTGAATGGTGTTCCCCATTACACGTGGCACATCGTTTTTTACTTGTGCACTTTTGGGTGGAATGCGATCTGGCCAAGCAATTGACGCAGTACTTGTGTTTGTTAACTGCGTCAAACTTTTCATTGATGTTCATTTTGGTGTATTTTGAACAAGTTACCAGTCTATGGTCTTTTTTACACAATCCACAGGCGACGTGTTTGTGTGTTCGCTTTGATGAACGGCTGATAGCACGCCGAGCCGTGCGATGAGTACTTCCCCGTTCTTCACGAATAGGGGAAAGGCTGATGGTACGTCGGGCCGTGCGATGCGTATTTCCACGCTCCTCTCGAATGGGGGAAAGGGTCGCTTTAAAGCGATGCAGGCGTCTTGCCAGGGTTCCTTCGTCGGAGAATGGGCTGATACTACGGGTCACGCTAAGTGATCGCACAGTGAATGTGGGGCTGCTTTGGCGGCTGCAAATTGACTTCGTACTGCTTTGAGGGGCCATGTCACTATAAGGAAATAAGATTAATTATTTGGTAAAGTGACTATTTTGGTAATTGGGCGGGTAATTGTTCCCTGAGAGGTACGTATATCAACTACTCTTGCTTTATTGTCGGCACCGAGATATGTTTTTTCGATGCGACCAAGTCTCCAGCCATTTGGGGGTAGAGTTTCTTGACGTATAACTACCATATCGTTAACGTCTATGTTGCGTTGAGGGTATTTCCACTTATATCTTTTGTGGAGTTCTTTCAAATATTCTTCTTTCCATCGTTTGCAGAAGTGTTGATGGAGTATCTTCAGTTTTTGCCATCTTTGTGCGGTGCTTAGATGTGCATCTTCTAAGTTGGGTTCTGCTGGGATTAATAAAGGGGTACCTATTAAGAAATGGCCTGGAGTTAAAGGTTCTAAATTTGTTGCGTCTTCACTTAATGGGCTTAAAGGGCGAGAATTCAAGCAACTTTCGATTCGGGTTAAAAGGGTAGCTAGTTCTTCGAAAGTGAATTTCTGGTTCTGAGACACCTTTTTCAAGTGGCTCTTTAAACTTTTCACTCCTGCTTCCCAGCGTCCACCCATGTGTGGAGCTCCTGGAGGGTTAAAGTGCCAGTTGATGTTTTGGTGTGCTTCGCTAGTTAGTTGAGTTTTCAATGACTTCATGAATTCTCGCCGATCTTTAACTAAAAGTTTAGACGCTCCAACAAGATTAGTACCATTGTCCGAATAGAGATCGGCGGGACATCCGCGCCTGGAAAAGAAACGTGCGAATGCGGCCATGAATGCGTTAGTGGTGAGATCACTTACTGGCTCTAAATGTATGGCTTTGGTTGCAAAACAAACAAATACGCATACATAGCCTTTTGTGATCAAACATGCTCTGCCGGTGTAATTTTTTATGTCTTAAGGACCGGCGAAATCGATTCCTGTTGCTGCGAATAATGCTGCGGGTAATGCTGCCATTATCTGAGTAGTGTTACGCTTTTTGTGCAAAACACAAGTTTTGCACTGATGAATGGTAGACTTGATGAGGGTTTTCAGCTTCGGTATCCAAAATTCCGAACGCATAAGTCGTAATACTAGTTGGTTGCCGCCATGAAAGGTTATTAAATGTGTAAATTGGGTGAGTAGTTTGGCTAATCGACTGCTATAGGGTAGTATAATCGGATAACGCTCGTTGTATGATAATGCCGCTGAATTGCTCAACCGACCATTAACTCGCATTATTGCTTTGGGATCGATTAAAGGGTTTAGTGTTAAAATTATACTTTTTTTGGGTATGCTGATTTTTTGGGTTAAGGCTTCATACTCTTCCTGGAAATACTTCTTTTGTGATAAAATAATTAGCTTCGTGCGGGTAGTGTTGAACTCTTCTGGTGTTATTTCAAACGTTATGTATGACTGCTGTGATTTATTGGGTGACGCATTCGAACAGAATCTGAACAAATATGCTACAACTCGAATGGCTTTGGGTAAGGAAGAGAATCTATCCAGGATATCCTCTTGTGTTGTGTTCACGAAGGTTCTGATTGGCCGGAGTTCCAGTGTTGTATCGCTTGATATTTTGGTAACTGGCCAGTGTTTCGGGTCGAGTGTTAGCCATTGGGGTCCGTGCCACCAGAGGTCATTGTTAACCATTTCCAGAGGTGTGCGTCCGCGAGTAGCTAGATCTGCCGGGTTGTCTTGACTTTCGACGTGAGTCCAATTTTCGGTTCCAACCTTTTCTGCGATTGTGGCAATTCGGTGGGATACAAAGGTTGTCCATGTGCATGGGGGTTTGCTAAGCCATGAAAGAACAATTGTGGAATCCGTCCAAAGGTGAGTACGGTATTGGGTTATACTTAGTTGGGGTAGGGTCGCATCCACTAGATTCGCCAGAAGAACAGCTCCACAAAGTTCTAGCCTTGGTAATGATATGGTTTTTATTGGGGCCACACGAGTCTTGGATACCAAAAGGGTTGTCCAGGTACTTGCGTTTGTAGAAACACTGATATATAGGGCTGCTGCGTAGGCTTTTTCAGATGCGTCAGAGAATCCATGAAAATTGATGATCGCGGATGTCGAAAAGTGGGTCCATCGAGGAATTTCAATAAGATTTAAGGAATCGTAGTCCTTTATGAATATTTTCCATCGATGGAGGGTTAAGGGTTTTAGACTTTCATCCCAATCGGATTTATCCAGCCAGATCTGTTGCATTATTATTTTAGCTGTGACTACAACGGGGCTGAGCCAACCAGCTGGGTCGAACAATTTTGCTATAATCGATAGTACTTCTCTTTTAGTATACGACGATTTATCCTGAATAGGGTTGATGAGAAAAAAGAACGCATCTTTTTTTGCATTCCATCTGATTCCTAGTGTTTTTGTGTTATTGGATTCTGGTAAACTGAGTGAGTTGGTATCCAATAGATGTTCTTGTGGGATTCCAGATAAAACTTTCGGGTCATTTGAGGTCCATTTGCGTAGAGCGAATCCTGCGGACTTTAAAGATGAAGTGAGTTCATCTCGTGCCAATATCGCTGTTGGTACGTCATGTGCTCCTGCAAGTACATCATCAACATACATTCCGTTTCGAAGTATCTCTGCTGCCAGTGGGTGGGTTCCTTGTACATCATCCGCTAATTTAAGGAGGGTACGGATAGCTAGAAATGGAGCACAGTTAATACCAAACGTAACAGTTTGTAATTCAAAGTCTTCTATAGGGTCGTTAGAGGATTTCCTAAATAAGATTCTTTGAAACGGAGTGTGTCTGCTTTCAACGAGTATTTGACGATACATTTTTTGGATATCTGCGTTGAATACGATTTGAAACATTCGCCATTTTACTACTAGGATTACGAGGTCTGCTTGTAGAGTGGGTCCAGTATGTAGTACATCGTTGAGGCTGTTCCTGTTCGAGGTGGGGCATGAAGCGTTGAATACCACTCGCAGTTGAGTCGTTATGCGATCCGGTTTAATGACTGCGTGATGTGGCAGATAATACGTTTTCGTATTATCCGCAGGGTCGTATTCAACTTTGGTCATATGACCGAGTTCCAAATACTCGTTGATGGCCTTGTCGTATTCCGCTTTTATTTCGGGTTTTCTCGACAATGACTTTTCATTTCTAAGAAATTGAGCTAGAGCTATGTGTCTTGAGTTGCCCAATTCTATGTTTTCTGGAGTTTTAAAGGGTAATGTTACCACATAGCGCCCATCTGAGTTTCTGTGGGTCATATTTTTATAAATTTGCTCACAAACTATATCTGAAGCTGAAGGTAGAGGCTTCCTTGGAACTTCTTCAACTTCCCAAAATTGTGTGAGCAACTTGTCTGGAGTCATCTTATTGAAAAATGACATTATCGAGGGTGATAAGGGTTTTTCTGGTGTGGGTCCGGATAAAATCCATCCGAATTCCGTTTTTTGGGCTAGAAGGGTCCCGAGTACATTTTTCCGTACACCACTGAGAATTATTTGTGGGTACAGGTCACTTCCGATCAATATGTCCACTGGTCTGGGTTTATAAAAGTGAGGGTCAGCTAAACTAAAACCGAAATCTGTATTAGTGATGATCCTACTAAGTGAGTGAATGGGTAAATTATCGGTTAAAGATTTTAAGATAAACGCGTGTGTTGTTATCTTAAACTCCTTTCTTGTCGGTGAACTAAGGGTGAGTTCACAAATTTTGGAGGGTGTCGCCGAAACGCTGTTGTTCAATCCAGTCACTTGTGCATTTCTCCTGAACGTGGGTATGTTCAATTTTCTCTGGAATTTCTCTGAAACAAAAGTGGCTTCTGACCCGGAGTCGACTAGTGCGCGAGCTGTGAATATTTGCCCTTTGTATAAAACTTGGACTACAGCAGTACCTAACAAAATCTGCTTCCCACTAAAGTTTTGAGGGTCTTGAGTTTTAGTGGACTGTAAGAGGGTTGTGTAGGCTTGCGGATTTATATTGGTATTAAGGGTTTGGGAGGTACTACTGGTGCTTGGGTCAAGAGGCGGGTTTGAGGCTCTTGATCCTTGCGGGGGGGATTGGGAACGGGTTGGTGTATCCCTATGCAGAAGTGTGTTATGTTTCTTTCTGCATATTCTACAAGAATATTTGCTCTTGCAATCTCTGAAACTGTGAGATAATGCAAGGCAATTGAAGCAATAACCATTATTTTTAATTGTGGTTATTCGGGTCTCAACATTCATTTGTAAGAACTTTGGACATTCTCGAATTGAATGTTGTGTTCTACAAAGCTTACAACTTTCAATGTCTTGAGGCTTTTTTGAAAGGTTGTTGCCTCGAACTGGGTGTGCACTAGCGTGTGAAAAATCCAGGGTCGAAGTTCCGGAAACATTAGCGTGAAATGTGTTGAACTTCCTGTCTTTTCCTTTCCTATAGGATCCACTGTCGGATTGGGTCACTGGAACGGGGTCAGTTAGATTTCCGAATGCTTCCAAAGATTTATATCGATGAGTGAGAAACGCGTCGAAAGTTTTCCAGGATGGTATTTCCGAGTTATCTTCTAGGGTGTCCTCGAATTGATGAAGTAGGGTTTTGGGTAATTTCAATCCGCATAAGAAGATTAAGATGGGGTCCCAACTACTAGTGTCTATGTACACGTTGTGTAGATTTGTGAGGCAGTTGTTGATGGTCCTCTGAAGGTGTTTGATCGCGTTTCCACTTTCTTGAATTGCTTGGGGTAAGTTGAATAAAATCTTCAATTGAGCGTTGACCTGAACTCGTTTGTTCTCGTATTGGGATACCAGGTCTCTCCATGCCATCAGGAAACCATCATTTGTTAAGGGTGTATTTTTAACAATTGCTCTTGCTTCTCCTCGGGTTTTTTAAATCAAATGGAACAGTTTTTCCACGTTGCTGATTTTGTGATTGTTTACGTATATAGCCGTAAACATATCTCGGAATGAAGGCCAGGTTGCGAAATCTCCATAAAATATGTCCGTATCACAAGGGGGTATATGTATTGAGGGTCCTATGTCCCGCGATGTAAATTCTTCTGAAACTCTTTCCCTGTCGTATATCGCGTTGAGTTCAACCCTTTTTATTTCTAGGGTATAAATAGACTCATCTTCGGGTTGGGTGTCGTAATGTTCCTCAATGTATTCGAACAAATCGGAAATACAAAATTTAAATTCTTCCATTGCTATTAAAAATTCACTTAACCGGGTCGTAATAATTAATTAAATTGAAATAAAACAAATAATAAATTTGAAAAACAATTTCTTTATTTAAGTTTGAATTGGAATAAGTTAATAAGCAACGACTTTATTTTTTTATTTGTTGTTTATATTTTGAACCGCAAAATATATAATGAGTGAAATTCCAACGAACGAAAAATTTCCTAATGGGTGTTTTGAAATTTTTCCTACTGGGTTTGTTTTTTTGCTTGCTCACACTGCACTTGCAGTCAACGTTAGTTCGTTGTTAGTTGAGCGGGTAAAACAATAAAACATATGTACGCGTAGGTACGGGCGGGTGCCAAAGCAACGCTATTTGGCTCTCAAAATTTATATGCGTATGTATGTATGTCAACGGGTAAGGTGCAAAGCGGAATATGGCAATAACAAAGTTAGCAAATACTTTGTGCTTAATACCGGTTAAGCAAAAGATTTACTTTGGAATAGAATATTAATTTTGTTTTTGTTTCACTTTGCCGTTTTATTCCGATTTGCACTAATTTTTGTATATCACAATATTTTAAATAAATTTGAGTTTGGGTACTTACAATTTTTCCACGTATGGGTTTGATGATAAAGTAGTTGATTAGTTGATTTTGTGGGTAAATATTAATCCTGTTGATTCAAAATATAGTTGATTGGGTGGGTGAAAAAGTGCAAATCCTGATGATCCAAAATCCTGATTTTCAAAATGATGTTGAATTGGGTGGGTTTATTTTATGAGGCGCTTAATCCGGCTCGAAGGACCAAAATGTCGGGGTGATCGACGTGAGTTTGCCGGTGTGCCAAATAAAATAAAAACTATTAGAATTCGGATAATTAGCAATTCAATTTGTGTATTTGAGGGTGTGTAATATATGTATATGTATGTTAATCTATAAAATTGTGTGGGTATATACTTATAATTTGGGTTAATTGGAATATAAATACAATTATTATGCAACTTAAAGGGTAAATTATAAGTATAATATAAATTTTAAATAAGACCTGATGTGGTTACTTATTCCCGCGTTGATCTTTAAAGGTTCTGCTGCTGTTGCTGCTGCTGACTCTGCTGCTGCTGTATGATTTTGTTGCTGCTGCTGGTTTTGGCGCCTGTATATGTCCGTCCGCTCTAGTGATTTGTTTTATTGTGTTTTTTCGTTTTGTTGGATACTTCGCTGTTATGTTGGCGCTGTTGGGTGTTTTTTGCATTGTCCTCTAATTCGTATTTAGACGAGTTAGGAGGACAATGCAGGGATGTGTTCATTTGGTATGAACATCGATTTATTTAAATATATTATATAAATATACATATGTATGTCGTACCAAACCTATATAAAATGCATATAGGTAGTAACACAAATTTTATCGAATAACTATATATATATATGTATATGTATGTATTTGCAAAGATTTTATGGAATTCATCATAAAATAGCTCATACTTATGTGCTTTCATAACAAATACATACATACTTATGTATGTATATGTATATCGACCCATAAATTATATGCAGCATCGTTTGCGCATAGTAAAAAAGGGAATCTGTAAGCGCACATTCCTTAACATTGGAATTATCATTATTTTTCTCAATCAGCACTGAAAATGCTCAATTCTGCTATTTTCGTGTCCCCTGATGTTAAGTGGTGAAATGCGCTAATAATTTTCTGTGGTGAAATGCACTCATCCAAAACAGTAAATATTCCAAAATTGAAATATCCCTAAATTTTTGACATCGTGAACCTTCTCTATAAATATACGTTCTCTGGTATTAGTATGGCCACAACGATATTGTGTAAATGCAAAATGGACAGCTGTGTTGTCTTGTGCAGAGAACGTAAATCTATAGAGAAGGTCCAACAACGGACAAGCGTGTAAACTGTCAAAAGCTAACAAAATGCGATGGGTGCATTTCACCACAGCTAGCTAAGAAGGAGAAATTTTTAACAGTGGCGCGTGAACAGAGCTGAGCATTAAATGAAAAATATACTCACAGACTTACTTCGATTTTACAGCGGCATGCCGGCCTTTTGGCTTATGTATATTTTTATACGTTTATGTGCAATTGTATGTATTGATTTGTAAATTATTTTTCACAAATTGATTAGTTTTTAATTAATTAACTAACTATTTTATATAAGGCAATCTTTTACTCAATGTTAAAATAAGACCAAATTTTTAATTATATCCTATGCTTGATGTAGTAGATATGTACTTATATGTATGTATGCCCATGTGATATGTGTATAATATGTACATACATATACATATCTGTGTAAAATACTATCATAATATATAAAAAAAAACTAGCAATATATACATATATATGTATGTATATGTATGTACATAAATCATACTTTTTATAATTTAAAACTTACGTATTCATATGCACATGTAGCATGCACACACGTAGGTATGTAAGTACATAAAACGCCTTCAGGGATTCAAATCATGACATGACTTATTAGTAATGATAAGTGTGCGCTTTATGTGTTGCATATTATACGTTTATATGCAAGCATATACATACATATGGATTGATATGAATATTATTTTGCAAATTTTTATGAATGCGTGTAAAACTGATAGCATTCTAATAAAAGAAATGAATATTCACAGTAATATTTATAGTTTGTTTGGACTTGAATTATTTCTTTTTATTATTTCTTTAATATTTGCATAATATACTGCCAAATACTGTTGCCTTTGATCTATTTAACAAGATGAAGCTGTTCTGCAATTCGATTTTGCGGAAAACTATAGGCTCCTCAATCAAAATGAAATTCAGTCTTACCATTTTTACTTGTGTTGCCTGGTTGCACAATTGCACAAGATCATTTGCTATTACGAGCGATCAACTGTCACAATAAATATGATGTTTATTGCTTTCTCCAGTTAATTGTAAAGAAACTTAAAGAACAAAACGCTATTTCGAAGTTATTTTTATTTTCTGATGGCTGTGCAAGTCAATTTAAAAACAAGTTCATTTTGAGTATTATACCGTTTTTTAAAGAAAAATTAGATTTGACCAACTTTGAGTGGAATTTTTTTGCAACTGCTCACGGAAAGGGTGCAGTAGACGGAATTGGAGCTGTCATAAAGAGAAAAATTTGGCAAATGGTGAAAGCTCAGTAAATATGTATATAAAAGGAAAACATAAAGTTTATTTATAAACATATTTGTATACATTAATAAATTAATTTATAAACATAAAATATGAATTAAATAATCTTATTAAAAAGAGTATAAATTGTTTTGTTAAAATAAATACAATTATTTTATTTATATACTACTGGAAAAAATTTAGCGTTCGTAACGTTGGGTTCACGGCCATTGATAAAAAACTACAAAATTTTTTGGCTGCAAGTAAGTTATTTTAGAATTCTCTTATATTCATCTTTCTTTGAGGTATTTCATTTGGTGTGCTTTATTATACAAAATTTGCTAAAAATTACGAAAACATACCTCAACCTTCAAAGCTACTTCCATTTTTGTGGCGTGCGTAACAATACTTTGAGATCAAATTTTTGGCAGCTTAAACCTGTACAAAAAATATTTTAATGACATTCGAAAGTACACTCAAATCCCACTAAACACTGTGTATAACTTGAAGGTATGTCTTTTGAAAGACCAAAAAATTGTTATATTTCAATCCGAAAACGCCTACGAATGTGGCGTTCGTAACGCAGGATTTGCCCATATACCATATATACCTACATATGTATGTTTGTTTATTTATCATCATATTTGTGCATAATCATGTGCATATACATACATACATATATGTACATATGTATGTATTTAAGTAAAATTCAAATTTAAATCATGATATCACTTAACAGCTATAAAATGTGCTCGCACTGCTCCATATGTAAATGCATATACATGTACACATTGCCGAACAAATAATTTCTACACAAACCTACATACATACATATATGTATATATGAGCATACACATGTAAATATGTCACCAACAAAACACAACAATCGTCTCGAAAAGCATCAGCAGCGTCACAATTCAATATGGCAGTCAAATAGCCAATGCCTAAATTTATAGTAAAACACGCAACAACAACATTTTCATTCATCAACGCAAGCGTATTTTCAACAGGCGCACTTGCTTCATTCACAAAAGCAAATACCATTACATCGCCCCGATCATGCCTTTGCCAGCAAGCGTCTTTTCGCGACGATGGCAAAAGCTAAAAATCACAAATTGAACAATTTCTGATATTTGTACTGCTGTAAAACTGACAACCACGCAAACTCGCAAAACACAGAAAGGAGTGGCAAAAAGTGACAACAAAGTTCTCGACGATTTAAAATATTTGCCAAATCTAAAATATTTTGCCGTAACTCGCAAAAATCTGCGTCGATATGTATGCACGCTTATACATCTTCATACATATTTACGCAAGTTTGTCGGCGAAGCTGTTGTAGCGGCAAGGGAAGCAGCGGCTTTGGGTTCGTTCGTTTGTTTTTTCGGCACAGCTTGGACAATAACACAATGTTGTGACGCCTAGTCGTCGCGTCAACCCTCGACACATTGACTCTTCGACAAAACATGAGCTTCGGCCATTGATTGTCGTGACAACGGAGATGCGGAAAGATGCGTGCGGCACTTGTCCCTTATCCATGTTTGTACATATGTAGCTCGTATTTGCTTTGGTAAATATACGGCAAAGAAATAATATATGTATGTCCTGTGTAAACATTTGCCTATTTTGCTTGTCGGTCTATGCGCAAGAAAAAGTTACATGTACATACATATTTATATAAATATGCTGCATGTAAACAAATTTACAAATATGGCGAGCATGCCTTCTTTAATATTTTTTACTTGCACGCATAATTATATATAAATGAGCGTCTGCTTGGTGTATATATATGTATGTATGCATATTCCAATATGTTTTTGTACACGCATGTGCACTTTCATAAGTATATGATCTGTTGGCTTTTTTCCATTTACGCATGCCTCGTTGTATATGAATAAGGGTTGATTTCGCACTTGCCCATATGCGATGTCTGTATGTATCTATGTATATAAGTTTAAACAAATCAATGTCAAGGTTATTGTTTTCAGAATATACTTACATACATACACATACATATGTTAATTTCGCACTTGCCCATATTCGATGCCTGTAGGTATCTACATAAGTTTAAATAAATCAAAGTCAAGGTTATTGTTTTTCTGAATATACTTATATGCAAATTTTATTGATTACTATTATTTAAAATTAACAATTTAAAGATTTTTTATAAAATCTATAAGCAAGTTTAAAATGTTAAAAAAACTATAATGCAGAATTACGAAATTGTCCATTTGAAATGGAAATTTCTCACACGACTTAATTTATAAAAAAGTCATTGAATTTCACTTGCTTTTTTAAAAACAAATGTTTAAACAAGATGGAAACATTTGTGTTTAAAAAAGCTAAGCTCAGTTGCAAAGCTAAAAAAGGAAAAAAATGAGAAGAAGAAAAAAGTACCTGAAAATACAACAAGATAAACCTGAAAATAGAAGAAAAAGCTGAAAATAAAAAAAACCTGTAAATAGAATAAAATGCTAAATATTAAAAAAAGTAAATATGTATTTTCAATGAACTCATTACTCACCCAAAAGTAAGATGTTCTTAAATCAAACGGTCTTGACTTGCAACTTACTTTAGTTTAGAAAAAGACTTTGAGTTGCAAGTACAAAATTATATAAGTATGTAGTTCCCTTCCCAAAATTCTACTCTGGATTCGCCCCTGGACACATGTACATAAATTTAGTTATTTAGGATATTTTGAAAAATAGTATTTAAAGATTTGAAATTTGAAAATAAAATTAGAATGAAATATTTCTCAGCTTAGAAACGAGCCAGTGGTAAGAATCTAAATAATCTGATTTAAGTTTAAAGTTTGATCATACAAATCAAACAGTTTGATATTACAATTCAAACAGAATTTTTTCCATTTGACATTTTATGAATTTTTTTTTCTTAATTTTTTCCCTTTTTTGAATTTTGAAAACATTAGCATATTCTTTATATATGTAGAAAAATATTTATTCTTATTTATAAATTGTAGTTGAATCATACCTAATGAATTTTAAATACTTCTATTATTATGTACACTTACATACATATGTACGTATGTATGTACATACGCATACATTGTATCGCTCATTTACATGAACACAAGATTTTTATATCTAACACGAGATATTTTACGATAAAAATTACTTTATATTTTTCACAAACAACCTTTATGCCAAAGAAAATATTTTACTGCACTTTACTACTTTATTCAATAAACTTATGCTGGTTTCCATGTTCTAAAAACAACTTATCGACACTTTTCATGTAAATGAGTGATATGTACTTATATGCATGTATACACAAAATAAAACTCATGCACATTTTAGATTTTAAAAAACATCACTTACCAAGGTTTAGGGTGGGCACAGCATGTGCCTTCAACTTTTCCACACCCACAGCACTTTGTTCGAAGTGCTTAATGCAAACAAATGCATTGTGGGTGGGTAAATCCTGCGTTGGTGGGATCCGTAGATTTTCCACCCACTTCAGGAACTCCTCCTCTCTTTTAGGGAATGAGAAGAATCTTCCGGAAGATTCTGTCTCACACTCGCGAACGCGACACTTCCTTACTCTAGCCATTTTTTTATTTAAAATTAGTTAAAAGTACTTAATACACTTAGAAATCGAATTGGCGACCGAGCTAAACTTGTATCGACGAAATTCTATCAAAACTAAAATTCCGTTGACGATTTCTTTTTCAACTTTCATTTTTGGCGCAATTTCCCCACCCAAATATATTAGGATTAGAAGGAATCCAAGTACTTGCATATTCATACATACATACATAGAATACAAGAACTTTTCCAGCAACCAGAAAACACCTGCATATAAATATATATGTTCATATTAGCTTTAGCGTATGTACATTGGCTCTCTTTTATATATTTTAACATATTGTTTCCCATTGGCTCTAACAACTACTCAGTTCTGTTATTGTCGTGCCCCTGATGTTAAGTGGTGAAACGCGCTAATAATTTTCTGTGGTGAAATGCACTCATCCAAAACAGTAAATATCCCAAAATTGAAATATCCCTAAATTTTTGACAGCGTGAACCTTCTCTATAGATATACGTTCTCTGCTTGCACTAAGTACGTTTATGGGGAGTTGAATTGTTGCATATTTTTTGGCGCAGGCTTTGAGGAAATGACCCGTAAGAAAAAGACTCTAAGATCGCTAGTTATAGCCTACCTTTAGGTTTTGCAAAATAATTAGGCAAGAAAGTCTGTAACATTATTGTGTATGCAAATTAGTTTTGAGTGAAGTGCGGAACACATAGAGCGCGGCAGACTGCAAACTACATCTGTCAAATATTAAAATACAGTGTCTTATGGACACTGTTATTTTGACAGCTGCAGGCCGACAGTTGTCGTTCCTGCTAACTTGAATATTTCCTATATTTGTCAACGGCAGCAGGACGACAGTAGAATTGACAGTAGAATGGAAGATCGAAAGAGGAGGTAGAGTGGTGATGCCACTAATATGTAGAATGTAAAATTATTCACAGCTCTAACAAACTTGACGTTATTTTACAAATAAAAGCATAAAATAGCTCTATTATAACTCTATTATATCATTTGTAATAACAATTGATAATTTGAAACAAAAAAATATTTACCAATTTTTATTTAGATATAATTTGAATTATTTTTGTATAGGCTGATCTTTTAAAGCTCATTTAGCCAGGTGTTCAGTGTCGCTTTCTGTCGCGTCGTAGTATAGGCATGACGGTTCTTCGACTTTTCCCATGCTGTAGAGGTACTTTTTGAAGTATCCGTGGCCGAATAATAGCTGGGTTGTGCAAAAATCGACTTCTCCGAATTTACGGCGTGTCCATAAGTCTAGATCTTTTATTAGCCTGGCCTTCCATCTGCCGCGACTTTCATTCTCCCCTCTCTGTTGCAATGTTGTTATTGTTATTGTTATATTTCCTTATTTGTTGTATTGCGCTCTTATTATTATCGGATGATTTCCTTAGCTCCCTCATCTTTTTTCTTTCATGTTATAGAAGTTTAATTGGGGCATTACAGCTTATAACTAATATTGCATGTTAGGTAGTCTGATGCAACTCTGAGGGATGCGGTGCGGTGCACTCTGGCTACTACATTACGCCGGTTTACCTTTCTTAGCGCGTCTGTCTAGATATCGGCTCCCTATAATGAGACGCTGACTGTCGCACAGTGGCCAATTGGGCTTCGCTAGCGGCATTTTATTCATAGCTTCCAAAGTAAAGAATTAATTTTTTTATTTTGTTTTTAATTCAATAAACATTTTCCAACATATATGCATATATAAAGTAAGAAAAAAATTGTCAACTCAAAAAAAAAAAAAACCTTATTATAAAAGAAATATTAATCAGATTCTTAAGTATCAGATTCAGAGAAATCATATTCAAAATGATGCATTATAAGAAAGCTTTTAACTTCCTTATCGAAACTAATATTTCTGGAATAGGAAATTGATGAGCCGTTGGACAATGAAGATATTAAGGCATCGGAAGAAACAAAAAGAGCGTTAATCATATCTTCCATTGTATTTTTTCTGGTATTATTTTCGCGGATGTTCCGATAATCTTTATTTCTGGCTTCAAGCGCTTCCTCGGACATCATACAAATTGGAATCGAAAAATCATTGATTATGTCTGCTCCATGAATTAAAATTCTGTGAACAGACGAGGGTATGTAAAACCAAGGGTATAAACTAACAAAAATTTTGGCAGTTTCCATTGCGTAAAGTCTGAATGCCTCCGTGTTTATATCGTATCCGCATACAAGTGCTCGTAAGACGGCGCTGAATCGATATATTAAATTTTCGTTCACTCCAGTTATACGAGCGGCTAAATTTGGTTGTTGAAAGAACCTTCTTGCCGTATTTCCGTTGTTGGTATTTCCAGTAACAGACATTGGTATGTCGACCAACAAATGCATTTCTTCTCGTAGCTTCTGCTGTACATTTGTTTTATTTTGTCCAACAATATCTTTGTCAGCCACTTATTTAATGGTATTCTATAGGATATGTTCAAAATACATTCAAAAAACCTTATCCAGGCGTGGAGACGGGATAGCCCATATTGAAAGAGGTTCACTGTAATTGGAAAGCTCTTCACCAACTTTAAGTCATTGATATTTTTCGGTGTTGCGTTGCAGATTCCGCATATTTGTGAAGAAGATTCTGAAATGACGCTCAGGGTTTTACCATCAAGCATGGTCATGTGAAGTTGGTGATCAATAATCAATGAGTTTACATATGCTGGTACAATATTAAATATTTGGCTCTTAATATTTTCAATTTCCCTGCGACTCAGATCCGCCGTTTCCTTCTCGCAAAGTATTTTGAGTGGTCGACAGTATCGTGTAGAAGAAGGTTGATTGTTTTTCCATAAAACTGTCGGTCCGTTCTGCACTTGCAGAGGTACAATACAAATTGAAAATAAATATTGGTCTCTCATGTTTCCTTCGCAGTCGTTAAATTTTTGCCTATATCTGGAATGGCCGCTGCTGCCATCACTACCCTATTTGTAGACAGCAGTTAAATGGGTGTTATTATTACTTGTAGATGGGATTTCAAAACTTTCAGGGTGTGCTTCCACGATCCTGTTTATTGTTTGGTCCATAAGACTTTGTAGTGGCACTTCAGCATAATAATCAGTGACTGTAATGTCACAAGGATAACACTTTTTTTTGGCGAAGCGTAATTTTTCGTAGCATGGATATATATCGGCGTTTTGGTTATTTGCTGCTTTCTTGTTGAAGTTCCAAGTTTATCTGGTATGTCCAAGATCTACAAATAGCGCAAGCGCTTTATCGTCCGAAAATTTGGATGGAAGGGGCTTTGGTTTGTTTATATTTTGTATTACCCTTCCGCTAAACTCATCATCGCCATTTACCATTTCTACAACTTTGGAAGCAATGCGCTTTCTAGCTTTATATAAACTGCAGCTTGCAGCTACCAACAATCCTTCACATGACACTTCCTCTGTAAGAACTGACATCTTATTGACTTACGTTTTTCTGCAGCACTCGCAAAGCTCTTTTTCCGGTCGTCCAATATTTTCATTTGCTTTTTTTTCCCAACAATACCAATGGTGTATCCTAGCCATTCTTGGTTAATTTTTCGAAAAACAACTTACTTCTGCCACAGGCCTTCCACTTTTGGATAAGCCTACTAGCAAAATTTGGCAGTTTCTTTCCATTTTCGCACTGCTCCTTCTGAGTATAGGTAATTTTACTCAAAATGGTACCAAAAATATAATTTTCCACGGCGAGAAACTTCTTGGTGGAGATCGCTTCTTCATGCCATATTAAAAAAGGAGTGAGTTTTGACACAGACATTTTGCCTAAAAAGTACAATAAATTGAAGGCTCGCAGGTACTCGCAGTTCATTTTGGACATTTTGGACATACAATGGTTTACACATATGGGAAAATTTAAAATTACACTGAATCTAGGTGAATTTTGAAAGTTCTACTCCACGAAAGACAGGTGTACGTTAAAATGGGCGAGTTGCTAGTACACTTAAACAAGTTTACGTTTTATATATAGCATAGTATACACAGATCACAAACACAGTGTTTTTTATATAATACATATTTAACAAAACTGTTAATGGAAATAATAAAATTTGCAAGTTTAACACGAATAGCAAAACGATGATCAAGAAGGCGGAAATATTTTGCACAACACTTGCAGAAACATATGCTGATATATGAGCTTTTAAAAACCGATACAAATCTAGTGAATGTATTTGTTACCGATTGTAAAAAAAACGGTTTTTCAAATTTGAAAATTTTAATTAAATGCCGCTAGCGATGCCAAATTGGCCACAGTGTGTCGTCGACAATAAAAGATTTCTCTTTTCTTGGCTGTCGCCTGTTGTTGTTGTTGTTGTAGCGGCAGAATTCTGCCGAGTTGACAGTCCTTGGCCGGATAAAAATCCGGGTCCGTTCCGGTTACGTAGACCCGACTGTCGTGGGAACGGTTGGCCTGTCGCCTCCTATTAATCGGCTACATAGGTTGAGAGGTGATCTTCCCTGCCTTTCTTGTGGCGTGCTGGATTTGTACCCAGAAGGTTAGTTTGGGGTCCAGTTTTACGCCTAAGTAGTTTACTTCTTTCTGTGTCCTAAGAATATCCGTAGTTGTGTCCATGCTTATTTCGAGAGGTATGTGCTTGTTTGTTAGTAGTAGTAGTTCTGTTTTCTCCGTAACGAGCTGGAGGTTGTGTGAGTCGAGCCATGCTTGCGTCCGGATCATGACCTGGTTCAGCTTTCTTCGCCCTTTTTCTGCATCTCTTGCTGTGATTACTGTCGCAATGTCATCCACGTAGCCAATTAAATAAGATTCGTCTGGCATTTCTAGTTTTAATATAGCGTCAAAGCTAATGTTCCATAAGTCTGGGCCTAAAATGGATCCCTAACGCTGTTGAAGGCCTTTCGGACACCTAGAGTCGCCAGTAACACTATGTTTTTTTTATTTATGGCATCAACGCTGTGCAGCTTCTAAGCTTTCAATGACGCATTTCATAGCTCCTGTAGTTGATCTGGCGGGTCTAAATCCATGTTGTCTAGGAGACAGTCCTCCAGCTTCGTTGATAGCCGCTTCGAGCATGGGTTTAAGTAGGCTTTCGTATAGCATTCCCTCTGTGTCAAGCAAGCACAGTGAACGGTATGCTGATGGCGAATTGGGGGTTCCTTTTCCCTTATTGATTAGCACCCGCTCTTGCTTTTTCATGGTTCAGGGAACATTCCGGTTCTAAGGCAAGCGTTGTACATGTTAAGTAGTACTGCCGGGCGATCTGCAGTGATTATTTTGAGAATTTCTGCTGGGATCCCGTCCGGGCTGGGTGATTTGTTGGCCTTGAGCTTGCCAGTGGCTAGCTGCAGCTCTTCAAGGGTGAACTGGGGGATTTGCGCAGATCTTAGAGTGTGTTCTGCATCACTGGCTCTGATTTCGTGTATGGGGAATAGTGCGCTTACGATGTGATCCATTTTGACAGCGGTTAAGTTAGGTGGCTTTGCTCGAGCGCCGAGTTTCTTCATCACCATTCTATTCTCGAGTCCCCAGGAGTTTCTGTTGATATCCTCGCGTAGGCCCTCCCATTTTTTCTTTCTGCTATCGTCGATGGCTTTTTTCAGCTCCTTTTTTGCTGCTTTGTATTGCTCGGCTTCTTGCGATGAGGCTCCTCTGTGCCTGGATCTCGTGTAGGATCTGCGAAAGCAGAGGCATGTGCGTCTGAGTTGGGCGATATTTTCAGTGCACCAGTAAACTACTGCTTGACATTGATTTTTGACAGCCTTTTGTTATATTAAGCATTGCGTGCTCGACAATTTCTTTTCCATTTTTTGGGGAGCTACTAGATTGGTTTTGGTCGTCTATTGCGGAGATCAATTTCGAAGTATTTAGCTTCGAAATGTTCCATTTTCGTGTTGCAGTGTTTTTCATGTACTGGTTGGCGTTTGTGTCCGTATCGATGGTGAAGAAAATGTACTGGTGCTCGCTGCCAGTGTTAACCTCCAGGACTTTCCATTTCTTTATTGAGCCTGCCATGCGTTCTGATGATAGGGTAATGTCTGGTGTAGGTTCCTCGAATCCCGGTCTTCTAAATATGGTTGCATTTCCCGAGTTGAGTACTATTAGGCTTAGTCGCGCAGTCATTTCTAGAATGCGCTTTTATCTCGAGTCCGTGTTTGGCATACCTCACTCTACGGCTTTGGAAATTAGGTCGCCGGTGATAATTAATTGACTTTATATAGACCTGGCTGTGTTCTCAATATTGTCGAGCTTTTCTTGTAATTTCTGTATTCTATCGCTTGTCGTTAAGTAGCAGTTATTTACTGTAAAAAGGTCGCATTTGGCCCAAACAAAACTGTTGGCGTTCCCTTTGTTTACAGTGATGGCGTTACTCTCTCTCTCTCTTTATATTGCTCGCTTATGATGATTAACTCATAGGCGTTCTCCATCACCATTTGCGAGAGTAGTGCGTCAGCAGCCTCGCGTCTATGCATATTGGCCTATAGGATATTCATTTGTTTGGGTATTTCCTATATACCATACGTTTTGCGTAGGAATATGGGCGACTTTTTCGTGTTTAGCCTCCACGCAAAGGTAGCAAGAAGGGGGTTTTATGCACCCTTTCACTTTGTGACCTCGTTGACCGTAGTCCCAGGATAAGAACCCTGGTCCAAACCAGCAAAAGCATATTTTTGGGGTTCCTTTCAGTCGCAGCCAACAGTTAACCCATCCAATTTTTATGCGTACCTCTCGCATCGGTATTCAGCCTTATTCTCATCGAGCATTATATATTCCCTGACCTGCTCTCTTGTGTTAGCTGCTGTTACTTATAAGACTTACGTATCGTCAAGTCTTCGACAAAATCCTATAGCACGTTTTACCAGCCTCTGCTCCTCCTTTTTTGTTAAAAGGGAGTCGAGGTCTTTAATCTCTATTGTGGCTTTTGATTTAAGGTCGGCCACAGTTGCGGATTCTCGGAGGGTCGTTTTGAGTACCTCGCAGAAACTGGCTTTTGCGGACTGGACCTTCTCCAGTTTTGTAGTAAAACCCCAGCTCTTGTTTTGCGGATCCCTTTGATCTTCACCTCTGCTTCTTTTAGATTTACCTTGCTACGGATATTTTTGATGACATCGGCATTACTTGACTTAATGATTACGGCCTCCGATTGCCGTTTGCGCCTACCTTTGGCCGTCCTTTTCATTTCTTGGTCGCACTGCTCTCGCCCGCCGTTTCAAGGTTGTTGGCTCTGAAGTCGCGATGCGCCTGCTTAGAAGCCCGTGTCTTTTCTCGTTTTCTGCGATGAGCCAGTTTCTGCGGTAACTATTGATTGCGTCGAAGAGTCCATCCAGCTGTGCCGCTCCGTTCTTGACATCCAAGCTGACGATCTTTTGATGGCTTCGCCGTCTTCATCATTTACATGATGTCCTTGCATTTTTTGAACGACTTCTGTTTCGGTGAGTTTTGAGGTCCTCCTGTGGTGGCCACTAAAGTGCTCTTCTCTTCTACTTGTTTTGCTGGTGGTGCTTGTGTGGCAGGAGTTTCCTTTGGGGCTATCCTTTCTCCAGTTTTTTTGGATTGTTTGATAGTGATGGTAACTTAGTGTAGTGGATCTAAGTATCCTACTACTTCCCTGAAATACGGTCCCGTATTCCTCGTCTTGAACATCTTTGTTTTGTTGTCCTTTATATTGTTCCTTCTGTTGGGGTTTTTGATGTTTTTGTGGTTTTATTTATATTTTATTTTATGGGTCTCCGGTTCAAGCCGCTATCTACGTACGTTGTAACAGTTGACTTTTATGAACCCCATAGTAATCTATGCAAGCAGGGAAACTACGAAAGTGTTGACATAAGTCCTTTTCAGAGCCATGTTCAGGCACGAATCAGGAGCTCGTCTCAACAGAACCTGTTCGGCCAAAAAATTATGGCGACGTTTCGTTACTTTAAAAAAGCATACCTCTACGAATATGGGTGTGCATTAGGGTGGGTCGATTCCGGACTTTTTTCGATTCGGGATTTCTAATAGTGCGGAAAAGTTGCCTTAGTACTTCCTGATTCCAAAGCAACTTTTTGTTTTGAGATCGGATTGCTTCTTCAACCCCAACTCCGGCCTTGAAATTTCGAAAACTCGCCTAAAATCGTGAAATTGTCTACTTAACGCCTGAAATACGCATCTCACGGCAAAATGTATAAAAGAAAAGTTTTTTGTCACGTCATTTGCTACCGAAATGGTATGTGATCATGACCGTAGGACGAACCGTTCCCGAGATACGAGCGAAAGTGCGGCCAGCCGCAGCGCAAGGTGAAAATCGGCTTGCGGCCACACTTCTTGACTTTGATTTCGCCGAGTGCTATCACTCACATTCATTCACCTACGCCAAACGACACGTTCGGATAGGTCTCCACACAAATATTTTTTCATCGAGTTCCTTCACTCTTGTCGTTGATTTCGCCGAGTGCTATCACTTATATTCTCTCAACAGAACACAGAACTCAAAATGTCTGTATCTAAATTTAAATTTAGACAGAAATGTCCTGTGTTTGGCATATATCCGTACAATCTCTCTAAGTCCCAGTTACCTACTTACCAGGATGTTCTTTTGTGTTATCAGTTTAAAAGATTTTGTATAGGGCGACTCTGAGGCGACAACTATGAACCTAGGAGTAAAGAGGTTACAGAAATAGTTGCAAAAAAGGTTGAAAATACTTTCAAAAAGTCATCTATTCCGATAGTTTCACACACCAGAGTTGCACAAGTGCTCACCACATACCATAAGAAATTTCTTACTCTTAAACAAATGTTTTTAAGGAACCCAATAGGCTTGAGCTCTAAAAGAGACGACTTTGTCTCTTCTGCCGGAAAATTATTTGACATCGCTGCTTCTCATTGCATTCATTTTTCTTCTTGCACTTGTCCAAAGGAAAGGAAAGTTCCTATCAATGAACAACCATTTCTCTTGGACCAGAGAACCAGAAGAACTGGTCGCATTAGAAATGTTGATCTACCTGAAACAAAAAAGATTACAAAGGAAAATGAACGTAAAGAAAAGCTTTCGAAACGTCATTCAACATCAACACTTACCAGAAAAGTATCAGCTAGAACACGTGACCATTCAGATAAGCCAGACTCTCATACAGACGACAACAATGTAGGTGCATCGCACATGGATTCTCCAAAAAACGATGCTGATGATGAATTTTTTCTTCCATCCTCTAAAACCAAACAAAACACATTAGTATTAGAACACACTGCTTTAGCTGCCCAAAGATTTGGAGTAAGTGATAGAGCAGCGGCCTTGATTGTTTCATCTGCTTTTCTGGATGCCAAAAAAGCAGGTTTGATAACAGAGGATCGGGCCAGCTTCATCACTGACAAATGCAAGATTAGTGGGGAAAAAAAAGTGTTGGAGTTAAGCTCCAAAACACCGACAGTATTGACTCCGTATATGGGCTGTATTTTGACGACCGCAAAGACAATACCTTACACAAGTCAGCGAAGGCGAAAAGTACTACCGCGACACTGTCAAAGAGGAACATATTTCTCTTATAGCGGAACCTGGTTGTCATTACTTTGGCCACGTCACCTCTCGTGCCAGGTCAGCTGAGGATGAGACGCAAGCTATATGGCAGCGCAACATTTACAAGACAATTCAGCTGATGTGGAACATCTAGAAGTTGTCGGTGCTGATGGCACCAACACGAACACAGGTTGGAAAGGTGGAATCATTCGGAAACTAGAAGAAAGAATAGGTAGGCCATTACAGTGGGCTGTTTATCTTCTACATTTCAAATTTCAGATGGTGTCTCAAAGAGTCCAAATACATTCTGAGAATATATATTTCTACTGACAAACCAACAAAGGAAATAAAGATTTTGGTCAAGTACATATTTACAGTTTACTCACCTTTGTGGTTCTCAATAAGATTCAACAGTTCAATCAAAGATGGCTCGCGCCATCTCTATGCTGCAATTCAAAGGTTGAGATTCATATCATACTGCATTTCGTGAATACAAACGCAAACTGAGAATAACAGACCACAATTCATGGCGTTCATTTTGTGGTCAAGTATACAGTATAAGTGATACGGAAAAAGGTAAAAAATGTGTAACGAAAGATCACATGAAGATTGCACTAATGGTTGACTGCCAAGAGTGCAGAGTACTTTACACAGATAATTATGTAAAGATATTATAAGATGCTCATTTCCATCGGTTGAATGCGGGACATTTTCAACTTTTCACATTACCCAGGGATTATAACGGTCTTATGTTCGCCCAAGAAATGTTTGTCAAAGTGCTTAATGGTTTAAAACCTTTTAAGGCAGCTGTTGCGGATGGTATATTTTCCACTCTAATACAGAATAGTGCAAATTTAGTGTCCCACCCTGTTGCTAGTACTTATAATGCTTGTGTTCCAAATAGAAGGCAGCAGGTCAAAGTTATCAAATTCTCAGAAAGTGTTCAAGGTCTAAGCACGTACTTTTAATTCCATCCGTAAATTCTGTGTTTAGAAAAAGCAAACAAACAAAGAAAAAAACACAAAAATAGATAAAATTGAAAACAAACAAATAGAAAACAGTGCACACAAATTGTTATCTCCTTCTTCTTTATTGGTGTAGACACCGCTTACGCGATTATAGCCGAGTTAACAACAGCCCACAAGTCGTTTCTTTTGTCGCTACGTGGTGCCAAATGGATAATTTAAGCGAAGCCAAGTCCTTATCCACCTGGTCCTTCCAACGGAGTGGAAGTTTTCCTCTTCCTCTGCTTCCCCAGGCGGGTACTGCGTCGAATACTTTCAGAGCTGGAGTGTTTTTCGTCCATTCGGACAACTTGACCTAGCCAGTGTAATCGCTATCTTTTAATTCGCTGAACTATGTCAACGTCATCATATATCTCGTACAGCTCATCCTTCCATCGAATACGATACGTGGCCAACGCGCAAAGGACGATAAATCTTTCACAGAACTTTTCTTTCGAAAATTCGCAACGTCGGCTCATCAGTTGTTGTCATCGTCCAAGCCTCTGTACCATACAGCAGGACGTGAATAATACTTCTCAATATAATGCGGTCATAAAGCCGATTTGGATTTATGGCGTTCAACTGTGGGGTACGACCTGTGCAACCAATAATTGATATAATTAAAATGTTCCAATCTAAATGGAGGTTGGAGTTATTTGTAGAAGTTCACGAAAGTGAGGAAAGTTCTCTGATCGCCATTCACTTCGGAGTGACCAGAAACAATTCTTTTACATACGACTCAAGCAGCTCACGACTTCCGGACCAAGTATCCTCTGGGTAGCCTAAGAACATGCGTTTAAAGGCGAGCTAAAGTGAGAAGACGAAATATCCCCTGCATAGGGTTGTGCGCTGGGTTAGGGACCCGCCACGTAAAAAAACGCCTCAATGAAAAATAAACAACGGCCTCAGATAAGAGGCCCTCCCTTTTGATGACGACCATGGCAAACGAAATAAGGACTACGAATTGAGGGCATGCACCTGGAATGTCCCTTAATTGGGAAAGTGCCCCTGCCTACCTGGTTGATGTCCTCGTGAAAATAAAGGCTGACATCAACCGCCGTCCCAGAAATGCGATGGACGGGACAAGGACAAAGACAATGGCATTTACTGCAGTGGCCATATAAAGGAGCGCAAGTTTGGTGTGGGATTCGTGGTGGGAGAGAAACACCGTCGCCGAGTACTATCATTCACTCCGGTGAATTAACGTCTAGCCACAATCTGCATCAATGTGAGGTTCTTCAACATATCGCTGATTTGCTCCCACGACCCGACGGAAGAGAAGGACGATGTGACCAAAGATGCGCTCTATGAGCGCTTGGAGCACACCTATGAGCGCTGCCCCGCCACGATGTCAAAATCATGCTTGGCGACTTTAACGCCAGGGCGGTCAAAAAAGGGTATCTTTGGTACGACGGTCGGTAAATTCAGCCTCCAGTAGGAAACATCTCCAAATGAGGTGAGGCTGATCGACTTCGCCGTGGCCCGAAATTTGGTTATCTGTGGTGCTAGATTCCAGGACAAGAAAATACATCAAGCTACCTGGCTGTCTCCGGATTGAAAAGACACCAACCAGATCGATCATGTTGTGAAAGATGGAAGACACGCACCCGCCTCTGTGCAGAAAAAAACGCTCGTCAACAAACACAAGGAAGGTTTGACGTCGAGAAGCTGCCATCACAACAGACAGCCGAACGATTTTCTACTCGACTTGCACTCCTGCTCTCTGAGAGCACTCGTCTACAACTCGGTATAAGGAAACTGTGGGATGGCATTTCAAACTCCTTACGTACAGCTGCAACCGAAAGCATTGGTTTTCGGAAAGTGTGAAAGAACAGCTGGTACGACGATGAGTGCCGTGTCGCAGCGGAGAGAAAACAGGGTGCCTACCTCGCAACGTTACGATCGACAACAACACGTGCGGGATGGGATAGATACCGAGAGTTGAAGTGGAAAGCGAGACGCATTTGCAGAAAGAAAGAGGCCGAAATGCGTGAGTACTAAGACCATGATAAGCTGGCCGACAAGGGTAATGCTCGAAAATTCTATGAAAAAATGCGGCGGCTTACAGAGGGTTTCAAGACCGGAGCATACTCTTTTAGAACCCCCAAAGGTGATCTAGTCACCGATGCCCAGAGCATACTTAAATTATGGATGGAACATTTCTCCAGCCTGTTGAATGGCAGTGAACGTACAACGCCAGGAGAGGGTGAACTAGATTCCCCAATCGAAGATGATGGAGCAGACGTTCCATTGCCCGACCAGGAAGAAGTTCCCATAGCAATTATCCGCCTGAAGAACAACAAAGCGGTGGGGGCCGATGGATTGCCGTCCGAGCTATTTAAACACGGCGGCGAAGAGCTGGAAAGGAGCACGCATCAGCTTCTTTGTAAAATATGGTCGGACGAAAGCATGCCAAACGATTGGAGTTTAAGTGTGCTATGCCCAATCCATAAAAAGGAAGACCCCACAATCTGCGCCAAATACCGGGGGATAAGTCTCCTCATCGCGTATAAGGTTCTATCGAGCATATTGTGTGAAAGATTAAAGCCCACCGTCAACAAACTGATTGGTCCTTATCAGTGTGGCTTTAGACCTGGCAAATCAACAACCGACCAGTTATTCACCATGCGTCAAATCTTGTAAAAGACCCGTGAAAAAAGAATCGACACACACCACCTCTTTGTCGATTTCAAAGCTGCTTTCGACAGCACGAAAAGGAGCTTCCTTTATGATGCGATGTCTGAATTCGGTATCCCTGCAAAACTAAAACGGCTGTGTAAACTGACGTTGAGCAACACCAAAAGCTCCGCCAGGATCGGGAAGGACCTCTTCGAACCTTTCGATACCAAACGAGGTTTCAGACAAGGCGACTCCCTATCGTTCGACTTCTTCAATCTGCTGCTGGAGAAAATAGTGCGAGCTGCAGAAATTAATCGAACAGGTACAGTCTTTTATAAAAGTGCACAGCTGCTGGCATATGCCGATGATATTGATATCCCCCGCACCGTTAGTTCTGCTTTCTCCACGCTGAACAAGGCAAAAACGCAAATGGGTCTGACAGTGAACGAGGGCAAGACGAAATATCTCCTGTCGTCAAGCAAACAGGCACGAGTGCGCCGCCTTGGCTGTCACGTCACTGTTGACAGTCTTAGCTTTGAAGTTGTAGATAATTTCGTCTATTTAGGAACCAGTACTAACACCACCAACAATGTCTGCCTGGAAATCCAACGCAGGATTACTCTTGCCAACAGGTGCTACTTTGGACTGAGTATTCAATTGAAAAGTAAAGTCCTCTCTCGACGAACAAAAACCAAACTCTATAAGTCGTTCATAATTCCCGTCCTGCTATATGATGCAGAGGCTTGGACGATGACAACAACCGATGAGTCGACCTTAAGAGTTTTCGAGTGAAAGGTTCTGCGAAAGATTTAAGATCTTTTGCGCGTTGGCCACGGCGAATATCACATTCGATGGAACAATGAGCTATACGAGATATACGACGACATTGACATAGTGCAGCGAATTAGAAGACAGCGGCTCATGTTGTCCGGATGGACTAAAACACTCCAGATGTGATAGTATTCGACGCAGTACTCCCCGGGAGAAGCATAGGAAGAGGAAGACCACTCCGTTGTAAGGACCAAGTGGAGAAGGACCTGGCTTCGCTTGGGATATCCAATTGGCGCCACGTAGCAAAAAGAAGAAACGACTGGCGCGCTGTTGTTGACTCGGCTATAATCGCGTAAGCGGTGTCAACGCCAATTAAGAAGAAGAAGAATCTAAAATGTTTAGAACAATAAAGGGTGCTGAATGGTACATGCGTAATGAAAATATCCATAAAGACCTTGGTATTCCTATGGTAAAGAAAGAAGTAGAAGACATCAGAATTAAATATATATCTTAACTCCGAGGTCACCCAAACCCTTTGGCTAGTGCTTTGGTACATACATTCCTGCGATCAAACACGCCTTAAAAGGAGAGATATGCCTGCGTACTAAAGAGCAACGTTTCACCAAAACAGCTCAATCACTTTCTAGAGCCTGTCTAGGTTTTAAATAGATTTAAGATTTTATAACATATTGTTAGCCTTAAAAAAAAGCAGATCCAATAAATAAAATAATCTAAAAACATGTATGTTTATACCGATACCGGGAAAGAAAACCTATTCTTTGCCTAAATCTTACACACTGATCTGTCTACCTTCCTTCCAAATTATAAGTATGATTTGCGTCGATCTTATTAAACGAAAAACCTCACGAAACCGTTTAGAGTTCAAGCAGCATATGTATGTCCAAGCAAAATCGATTGATACCGCCCTGTATAATGTAGTGCGGCAATCGAAAGTTTCTTAGAAAAACCAGAACTCACCCTGGCGGCATTAATTTACGTGGAAGTTGCATTCAATAACGCTAGTACTGCTATATTGTTTCGCTGGTTATATGCTAAGCAATAGACAAGCCATATACGATAGGCAAGGTAAAAAAATCAATCACCAGATCACTTGTGGCACCTCGAAAGGAGGCATTCTACCCCCTCTTGCAGTGGGTCATCTTGATCAACGAATTATTACCTTGGCAGGGGCAACTGCAAGGATGTATGCTACGTAGACGATCTCGCTGTCCCCTGTTCAGGGTTAAATTTTAATATCATATCCCGCCTTATAGAAAATGCCCTTGAGATCTCCGCCGGATGGGAAGAGGGCCACGGACTAATTGTAATTCTGACAGAAATATGTCTCTTTACAAGAAGGAAGAAAGCTTTGCAATTTGATTATCCCTCATTAAGGGGTAGAACTATTACTCTCTCAAGCTCTGTCAAAAATAGGGCTGTTCCTTAGAAAAAAAAACTAAGCTGCAGATAACACATTGAGAGCAGGACTTCTAACGCCCTTCGATGCAATGGTGTGGTGGATGGCCCTATCGAAAGAGTTCCACATTAAACCCCTGCAACAAGTATAACGAGCTTGGGAATGTAGGACTTGCACGGAGGATGCTGTTGTTTGTTAAATCAAATGTGCTGGAATAAGAATTGAAATCATGACATCTACGGCGAAATGGTTCTTTAACTTAAAAAAGTTTTAATTGATTAGTACATGAAGGAACATTTAACCTTATCCCAATGTAAATGAGTTAAGACAAAACTCTAACTTCTCCCAATCGACTTAATAATTATGGCTATCAGAGAAGAATACTGCAGTATAGGCCTTACCAAAGATGAAAAAAATATTTTTTATAATAAGCGGATCTCCAAATTCTTTAGACCAACGTTTAACAAAACTAACAGCGGCTTTAACTTTAATAAGTGTTTTACAGTTCATACTTAAGTTATGCTTAAGTATTGAAAATGGGAGACTTAAGCAGTGCTTTTAAGAAACAGCTGATTTTGTTTTGTCTTTGTTTTGTTTCTTCATATAACTTTCCTCGCAAATTTATCTGTTATAATTTAAACATTTCAAAAATATTTTTATGGATTTGTAAAACATATGTTGCCCATAACGTTGCAATATATTATAATAAAATTTTATAGAAATTAAGCATTGATTGTGAAACGCAAACGACTACTCAGTCTGCAGCAATGCTTAGCTAAGATTTAATTTGGGCACAACTTAAGTATGGACTGTGAAACCGGGCAAAGTCTTTTTGCAACTGACATCTTTCACCATTTAAAGTCTATGATCGTCGTATGTTTTACATAGTCGGTATATAATAAAACACTTGAAGGCCTGAAGCGACGTTAACTACATAAATCATAAAAAGTATTGTTAAACATAATTAAGATGAGAAGCAACCCATTTTAGAAGCATGTTCGTACATAACTTCTTCAATTTATAATTTGTTGTGTTCTATTTATCGACTTTTAAACAAAATGGACATTCTTTGTATTTTTGATTGTTTTTGGGAAGTTCCCCAAGTTATAAAACACTATTAAGAGATTTGACTTAAAGTAAAAATAGGTAGTCTATTTTATTTTAATAGAATTATTTTGAGAAATACTACTGAGTCAAACCGATTTTGAAAATTAGTACTTTGTTGTTGTTCACGTCAAAACAAATTGCAAACTATGTAACACAACGCGGAAAACGTTCACATTCGATCTTGTGCAAAAAAATATTGTTCATTCATTTCATTCTGAAGATATTGAATCCTGTGTCCACCGTTGCGTTCTCAAAACGCGGTGCACATCGACAAGCGCGTTGTGCGCTAAGATTCAGATATCTGTGCGGCAAGAAAATTTTTGTCAGTTATTACGCACGTATGCAGAATGTGTAACATATGTCATGAAATTTCATCGATTGGAAGTGAAGTAATTTTGTTTTACGTTTCAATTGATAAATCAAGCTCATGGCGATGATTGACTATCCCGTAGCCGAGTGCACGAGTGGTTTCAACGTTTTCAACATGTGGGCCAATCAAAATCCATGATCACCGGAAATTCCATCAAAACTGTGCGTGAATTCATAAAAAATCAGTCAAAATCACAATTGCAATTCTTGGAAATGAAATTGAACATCTCCAAAACATCGATTAATCGCATCTCAACCGAACATTTGGGCGTGTGCACGGTTTGTTCCGAACAAATTAATTTGGTGTTTGCTGCACGATAATGCGCCGTCTCATCGATCGACGCTTGTGACCGATTATTTGACCAAAAATCACATTTTAACCATTAACCACTCTTCGTATTCACCTGATATGGTACCGTGCGACTTCTTCCTTTTCGGAAAAATGCATTTGCCCATGAAAGGAAAGCGTTATGCAGACGTAGAGGCCATTCAAAAGGCTTGCACCGGCATACTGGCGGCCATATCGGCCAACGAGCTAAAACACTCGGTCGACATGCTTTTGGACCGTGCAAAAAGCTGTGTTGAAGCAGAAGGAGACTAATTTAAATAAAATAAATTGATTTTGCCGAAAAAACTATTGGTTCTGTTTTTTTTTAAGTCCTGTTTGTTTTGGAAAGCATCTTATATAATCATATAACATTGTATTTTTCTTTGCCGCAGATTAAGAGATAAAATTTTTAATACACTTAGTATAAAAATCGTAACAATGTTTTCTTGAGAACATAAAGCGAAATATATTGTCTGGTTGAAGTATAGAAAATATATCAGCAGCCACATCGAAAAGTGTACGAAAGTTAAGAAAGCGCTTAAAAGGGAGGAAGAACACAACACTGAAAAGTATATAAAGAAACTGTGTCTAAATTCTAGCAAGCAGAACTCCATTTGAAAAGCCCGAAAGTCTTTCAAGCCACCAGTAGATTCCAACATCCCTCTAGTATAGATGAGGAAAAAGCAAATTGCTTTCCCAATCACTTAGAAAAGGTATTTCAACCCAATTGCCCAAAGAACAACTTTAAGTTGCCAACCTTGCCCAATACCGCCAACAGCCGCTTAATATTACTCTAAAAATGATAACTGAGTTACCAAATATTGCTATATAAGTGCTCCTCTTGCTCTCTAATGCAATTCTTGGTTTCGGATACTATCCAACTTCGGGGAAAAAGTCGCAGATCTTCATGATAGATAAACCTGGTCTTTACCAGATCTTTTCTAGATCTAACACAGCCGTCTTCCTGCAGACTAATAAGTCTCTTATCCTGTATTTCTAAAATATTTGAATATCCTTGATAGGATGACTCCTTTCCTCCACAAGAAATTTACAGTTTAAGGAGCAGACTTCATATCAGAAGAACGAGTAATAAGGGCTAGTGTACAATAGGGTAACGCGCTAGGCCCAACTCTGTACATAATACATTATATACAGCAGATACTCCAACAGATACTAACGTATTGACATCCACTTTCGGTTATGATAGTAAGCCGTAACAAATGCCCCCATCGAGAGTATTAGAGCAGCACTTAACTTTGATCGAAGAATGGCTAGCCAACTAGCGTATAAATATTAATGAGCAAACATGCAAGCATTATTATTAGTTAAAATAACCACCAGTTATCTATCATTGAGTGCGGTCAACATCCAAGTGTGCTCCGTAATTGCGACAATTTGCACATAAACCAATCTATGGTAATTCGTGGGTGTATACGTTGTGGGAGACATTGATGTTGTCATCACGTTTCACATCGATTTCCTTGGATTAGTGGTAGCAATTGGTAAAAATCATTCAAAACAAATCACATATTTAATCGAAGTTTTTTTTTAACAATAACAAATCAAATAAACACTCAAATAATTGATTTTCTCGGGAAAAAACACGTTTCCACGTTACTTCTGCTTATATGTATTAAATCAGCTGTTCTGTTTTAGCAATTCCCAATTGCAATCAGCGCTGCCATACTGGTCAAATAAAAACAAAAAACAAAAAAGTCTTATTCAAACTGAATTATCAACATAACGACAGGTTTCTAGTACCCAGTAGAGAAATCATTAGAAAATAAAAATGGCTGAACCGCTTCATGAGGTGACGCCGAGAAACAGTCTCAGCTCATTTGGAGTAAACAAAATAAGATAATTAGAAAAACTAACTCACTTATAAATGAGAGGGTTAGAACTTTGGAAGCGATGTGCAATCAGTTGCATAAAGATGACATAGAATTAAAAAGAGAAAACGAAGAACTAAAATCTAGTAAAAGCAAGCATGTGAGTGTTGAAGCAAAAAAGTGTTGAATTTAGATCAAATATGCGAAACCGATGAAGATGAACTAGCTAAAGAAACTGAGTGAATACTCAAAAAGAAGCGCTCTTCAAAAAACGCAAAGCGGATACTTCTCCAACAATTATTATCCCTTCAAAAAAAAAAAATAATAAAAATAATAATAATGAGCAGGCGGCCAACAATGATACCAAAACCCACCTCTTATTATAATAAACGATGTAAATGATTTTAATAAATTCTTCTTCTTCTATACTGGCGTAGACACCCCTTACGCGAT
Organism: Bactrocera correcta; assembly: GCA_027475135.1. Classification (NCBI taxonomy): domain Eukaryota; kingdom Metazoa; phylum Arthropoda; class Insecta; order Diptera; family Tephritidae; genus Bactrocera; species Bactrocera correcta. Next base: position 22,988,358 of record CM050322.1, read on the forward strand.
TATAGCCGAGTTAACAATAGCGCGCCAGTCGTTTCTTCTTCTCGCTACGTGGCGTGGACCAAGCGAAGTCCTTCTCCAATTGGTCCTTCAAACGGAGTGGAGGTCTTCCTTTTCCTCTGCTTCCCCCGCCGGGTACTGCGTCGAATACTTTCAGAGCTGGAGAGTTTTCGTCCATCCGGACAACATGACCTAGTTAGCGTAGTCGCTGTCTTTTAATTCGCTGAACAATGTCTATGTCGTCATATATCTCGTACAGCTCATCGTTCCATCGAATGTGATATTCGCCGTGGCTAATGCGCAAAGGACCATAAATCTTTCGCAGAACTTTTCTCTTGAAAACTTGTAACGTCGACTCCTCGGTTGTTGTCATCGTCCAAGCCTCTGCACCATATAGCAGGACGGGAATTATTAGCGACTTAGAGAGTTTGGCTTTTGTTCGTCGAGAAGGGACTTTATTTTTCAATTGCCTACTCAGTCCAAAGTAGCACCTGTTGGCAAGAGTAATCCTGCGTTGGATTTCTAGGCTGACATTGTTGGTGGTGTTAATACTGGTTCCTAAATAGACGAAATTATCTACAACTTCAAAGTTATGACTGTCAACAATGACGTGACAGCCAAGTCACGAGTGCGTGATGACAGGAGATATTTCGTCTTGCCCTCGTTCACTGTCAGACCCATTTGCGTTTTTTCCTTGTTCAGCATGGAGAAAGCAGAACTAACGGTGCGGGGGATATCAATATCATCGGCATACGCCAGCAGCTGTGCATTTTTATAAAAGACTGTACCTGTTCGATTAATTTCTGCAGCTCGCACTATTTTCTCCAGCAGCAGATTGAAGAAGTCGAACGATAGGGAGTCGCCTTGTCTGAAACCTCGTTTGGTATCGAAAGGTTCGGAGAGGTCCTTCCCGATCCCGATTCAGTTTATACAGCGGTATTAGTTTTGCAGGGATACCAAATTCAGACATCGCATCATAAAGGAAGGTCCTTTTCGTGCTGTCGAAAGCAGCTTTGAAATCGACAAAGAGGTGGTGTGTGTCGATCCTTTTTTCACTGGTCTTTTACAAGATTTGATGCGTGGTGAATAACTGTTCGGTTTTTGATTTGCCAGGTCTAAAGCCACACTGATAAGGACCAATCAGTTTGTTGACGGTGGGCTTTAATCTTTCACACCTAGTCCACCTAGACATAATATAAAAATAGAAATGTATATGCATTTATTAAAAAAAAAGATGACGGAAGGGACATCATTGGTGGCGACTTTAACGCAAAACACACTCTTTGGGGATCTCGTTTAACTACAACCAAAGGCCGAGAACTTCTCAAAGCTATACAAGTAGTTAGTTGGATGCAATTTTGTTTCTACAGTTAGACCCACTTATTGGCCTACAGATATTCAGAAATTGCCAGACCTTCTTGACTTCTTTATAATTAATAAACTACCTAAAGTCAATTTATGTATTGCAGATTTCTCAGACCTAAGCTCTGACCATTCCCCAGTGATACAAACTCTGTATGAAAAGCCAATTATTTCGGCCGCTAAGCCAACGTTATGTATTAAATACACTAATTGGTATAAATTTAAACGTATAGTGAATAAAGTCGACCCAAAGCTTAAGCATATATCGACTGGTATTGAGTTGAACTCCAATTACTATGAAATAAATTAAAAATCTTATCGGGAACACAAGACTCAAAGCACCTGGGTACGATTTAATAACTGGAGAAATATTACGCAATTTACCAAAGAATTGTATAAAAAAATTTATAAACATGTGCTTTATGCCTAAGATACGTGTCATCGCTTTGGAAAGTATCTAAAATCACAATGATACCTAACCCGGGTTAGCCAGTACACGATGTAGACCAATTTCGCTGCTGCCAGCTTTATCTCAAACCTTTGAGAATATATTCATAAATAATCTCAAACCAATAATCGCTTATAAATACCTAATACCAACACATCAATTTGGCTTCCGTGACCACCATTCAACAATTGACCAGGTACACCGAATCGTTAATTTTGTTGAGAATACAATCGATGAAAAGAACGTTTGTACGGCGGCCTTTTTGGACGTGTCTCAAGCTTTTGACAAAGTTTGGCATACGGGTCTACTGCTAAAATTGAAATACGTGCTACCCAAACAATTTTGTGAAATAATTCCTTCATACCTAAAAGACAGATACTTCCGCATTAAGCAAGAGGATGCATATTTAAACTTGCAACTGATACAAGCGGGTGTTCCCCAGGGAAGCGTGTTGGGGCCAATGCTTTACTTGCTTTTTACCAGTGACCTCCCATCTGATTCTAGATATATGACAGCGACATTTGCGAATGACACAGCTTTGTTAGCAGCTGGAGAGACAACTTCAGTATCTAGTCGACGAGTGCAAACAGCACTCAACGCAATTACTAACTGGGCACCTAAGCGGCGCATAAAATTAAACGATACCAAATCAATTCATGTCGACTTTACCTTGAAAAAGCCGGCATATTATCCAATTTATATAAATAACATTCCTATACCACATCATAACAGTGCTAAGTACCTAGATATCACCTTAAATGCTAAGCTACGCTGGAAAAAGCATGACAAAAAAGAGTAGTGAGCTTGATATGAGATTTGGCAAACTATACCACCTAATTCAAAACAAACTGTTGATTATATAATCAAGTTCTATGGGGTTGCTCAAGTCAAAGCTGTATTGTCAGCATTCTGCGCTTTCAAAGGACTTTAGTTAATGTTCCTTTTTACATTAGATCTGCTGACCTACACCGTGATCTAGGCGTGAATTCAGTGGTAAATGAAATCTCCAAAATAGTAAAGTCTCACGAACTGAGGCTTAGACAGCACGTTAATGAGGAAGCCTCCAGACTTATCGAAACTGCTGGGCGAGAAAACGGTTTGGAACACAAGAAGCCTTCCGACCTAGTTAGAAAACAGTAGCAGCAAATGTATTTCTAAACATTTAGCTTTCTCTCTCCTAATTAATTAGAATAGAATTGTTGTTAGTATTTTATTTTTATATACTAAGTACATTGTAAACTAATATTATATTAAAAAAAAATAAATACACAATGTCCTAGTACCTCAAGCGAATGAAGTAACTTATCCTGGAATTCACCTAAACCGAAAGCTCACGTGGCGAAAACATATTGCGAGTAAAATAACTTGCATGAAGTTAAGAACAGCAGATTTCAATTGGCTTCTAAACAAAAATTCTAAACTTAGCTCAGACAACAAAGTCCTATTGTATAATGCAATCTTAAAACCGATCTTTAAAACTAATACTACGCGCTTTCAGCGCCAACTAGCGAAAATACCGCAAGACTTTTTTGACAACCTAATATACTCACTGACAAACACATCAGGTTCGTTAGAAAAACAAAAATCATTAAATGTAGTACATGGGAGTTGGGACCCGATTTTCTTTATTTTTTTCCAATACTACAAACTATACGCCTATGCAGACGATGTAGCACTTATGGTCAAAGGAAAATTGCTTAGCACCGTGTACGAGTTGACGGAGGGATATCTCAGCGTTGTAACAAAATGAGCGGTCGGAAGTGGACTCGCCATTAACCCAAATAAAACAGAAATGGTTTTGTTCAGCAGAAAATATAAGATCCCAGTGGCACCGCTGCTGCAAATGGGAGGTATTCGCCTGCAACCGGTGGATATAGTGAAATATTTAAGGCTCATCCTGGATAAGAAGCTTTCATGGAAGCCGAATATCGAGGAGAGAGCAAAACATGCATCTTTTGCCTTATACTGGCCGTAGAGGGGCTACTGGCAAAAGATTCACCGAAAGTGGTCATCTGGCTCTATGACACCATAGTCAAGCCCATAATGTTCTATAGTGTCTTTATGTGGTGTAGGGCTTTAGGGAAGGCCACACTTGCCAAGAAACTCGAAAGCGTTCAACGGGCTGAGCTAATTAATTTTCCCCGTTATATCAATTGATTCTTGATTTGTGTACTGGAAAATTGACGACTTAAAAGTGTTTTATATGGGAAGTAGGCATGGTTACTGTTCGATAACGTCAATTTTCGTACTGTGAATGCCACTAATTATAATAATAATACTTAATTTTGTCGAAATCAGTCGGTCGAGTCCCGAGATATAGGATTTCATCAAAAAGTGGGAGTTGCCAAGCTCATTGTCCAATTTTACTTCTTATGCCATCTCGGAGGTAAAATTTAATGTCCCTGGCGTGTTTAGTTATTGATTTATTGCGCTATTAGTAGTTTTTAACAGTACCGTTATATGGGTAGTGAGCGGGGCTATTTTCCGAGTTCATCCATTTTAAAGTGCTCTTGTAAAACAATTGTTTTAAAATAATAAAACAATATATCATTATATAAAAACTACTTTGTGATATAGTATAACATATACCTTTATTCTCAATACACATTTCGATTTATGGGGATTAAGCACGATTTTAAATTGCAATATAATTTATTATAAGAGATAATTTTTAAGCTATTTTCATTTGCACAGTCCGTGTGTTTCTATTGTCATAATTCTCGCGCTTTTCGTAGCTTCTACGAATGGGATAGAGCAAAAATGTATTTACCGTTAGTTTTATTGGTGTTTTAAGAAATAGCTTTGATACAAACCGATGTAAATTTCAAACTTTTATTTTTTTATTTTTGGCCTACGAAATCGACCAGTGTGCAACGGTACTGGTTAAGAACTATTAATTTAAAATAAAAATTTAAATTTTACCACCGAGATGGTATGAGAGGGCGTTCTGGGAGCCGGTATGAAAATTGGACGACAAATCGAAAGTAATTGAAATAACGTTCTAAAACTTTGCAAAAATAATTCCTTTAAAGTACGCCACCTTATGACCGAAAATTGTCCTAATCCAAAAAAGAACGATTTATTCTAGGTACCGAATATGTGGAGCCCAGTGTCTATAGTTAATTTTTGTCCGAAAATATCGGTCAATGTGTAATATATACAATTGAAATTCGGACAGAAAAGTTCCTAACAATAATATTTCTGTGTATTAAAAATGGGTTAAAATGGATCAATATTGCTACTATTACTCTTTGAAATTCCAGGTGATATTGGCAAGAATAGATAAAATCGGGTCGATACTAGGGCTGACTTCCTAAACGTATTTTGCTTTGTATTCGAACAATGTAGCACATTTCCAAAAAAGCAATCGGCACATCACTAACAATGTTGATGCATTTGTTCAATACAATGACGACCGAAAAAGAGAGGTAAGCAAATTTTTAAACTATTTACTTTTTTACAATATTTCAAGTTGAAATCTCATTTTTATAACAATAAAAAGTGGACGCACGACCGTAAAACCCTTTTACTCTCAATAAGGTTGGATATGGAGCCAGATTTTCAATCGAAAAGGAAAAATCGTGTGGTCTTATTAAAGACACCGATTTATCATTTCCCGAATTAATAATATTCTTTAGATGTTATTTAAAAATATATTTCACCAGGATTCCTCCTGGGTTTCTTTATTGAACATTTAATATTTTACAATATTATTACCGGCTATGCTTATAGATATATTCAAAATGCGAACAAGTATTGTATGCGCTCTGCTCTTTAATAGTTATGCTAGAGTAGCGTGTCGTACTTTGGTTACTTGATAAAATAGTGTAACTTAAGTGGCGTGTCGCATTCTGATTGGTTAAGCCTAGTTTGATCATGCATTGCTTGCGTGATCGAGTGATGTTATGCTTATCGCTGCTATGCGGATGTATATGTATGCTAGCTGTTATCAGTTGGGTTCAGTGTAGGTCATGTATTAACTCCCCCCTCCTTTATTGAAAAGATCTCCTGATCTTTTTATACGCTGGTGATTGCATCTTTCTTTATGAGATGTTCCAATCCCTGAGCCTTCAGTATTTTTCATATCTTTTTTGTTGATTTTCTTTAAGTTTTAAAGTTTATATTTTTCCAACTGGCATAATACAATTTAAAACTTAAGTATATTGTTGTAGCTAGTATACATAAAATTATTAGGGTTAGAAATATGTTTTGTATTGGGTGTTCTTCGTATGGTATAATAAATTGATGTAGTTTTTCAATGTTATTAAATTTATATTTTGAGTTTGATTCTAATATATCTAGGATGTTAATATTATTTTCTTCCTTTGACAGGATATATTTTTTAATTTCCACGTTTCGATTGTGAAATGTTATATTATTTAATTTTATATTTTCTTTAAACTGCACAAGGTATGCTCCTGTGACAATTTCATTATTTACTTTATTTTTACCATTTATTAAAATATTTCCTTCATTGATTTCAATTATTTCTTCATTTGATTCTTCTTTTACATTGCATTGTGTTTGAGGTTTAATAACGTTGGTATTGTACAAGTATCTGTTTAAGTTTCTTGACATATAAATTTTGATAAAATATTTTTACATTTGTTAATTCTTTTTATTTCATTTTTACAATTAGATACTTTATTGTCTAATTGTCACGGTCGGGCAATGGAACGTCTGCTCCATCGTCATCGATTGGGGATCGGGTTCGCCTTCTCCTGGCGTTGTACGTTCACTGCCATTCAGCAGGCTGGAGAAGTGTTCCCACCATAATTTAAGTATGTTCTGGGCATCTGTGACTAGATCACCTTTGGGGGTTCTGCAAGAGTGTGCCCCGATCTTGAAACCCTCTGTAAGTCGCCGCATCTTTTCGTAGAATTTTCGGGCATTACCCCGGTCGGCCAGCTTATCAAGCTCTTCATACTCACGCATTTCGGCCTCTTTCTTTTTCTTTCTGCAAATGCGTCTCCCTCTTCAACTTTCGATATCTATCCCATCCCGCAAGTGTTGTGATCGATCGTAACGTTGCGAGGTAGGCAGTCTGTTTTCTCTGCGCTGCGACACGGCACTCCTCGTCTTACCAGCTGTTCTTTTGCACTTTCCGAAAACCAATGGTTTCGGTTGCAGCTGTATGTAAGGAGTTTGAAATGCCATCCCACAGTTTCCTTATACCGAGTTGTTGACGAGTGCTCTCAGAGAGCAGGACTGCAAGCCGAGTAGAAAATCGTTCGGCTTCCTGTTGTGATTGCAGCTTCTCGACGTCAAACCTTCCTTGTGTTTGTTGGCATGCGTTTTTTGCTGCACAGAGGCGGGTGCGAATCTTGGCTGCAACAACATAGTGGTCCGAGTCGATGTTAGGACCTCGGAGCGCACGCACGTCTAAAACACTGGAGACGTGTCTTCTGTCTATCACAACATGATCGATCTGGTTGGTGGTTTTTCGATCCGGAGACAGCCAGGTAGCTTGATGAATCTTCTTATGCTGGAATCTCGTACTACAGATAACCATATTTCGGGTCCCGGCGAAGTCGATCAGCCTCAACCCAATTGGGGATGTTTCCTCGTGGAGGCTGAATTTACCGACCGTAGTGCCAAAGATACCTTCTGTGCCCACCCTGGCGTTAAAGTCGCCAAGCACGATTTTGACATCGTGGCGGGGGCATCTCTCATAAGTGCGCTCCAAGCACTCATGAAAGGCATCTTTGGTCACATCGTCCTTCTCTTCCATCGGGGCGTGGGCGCAAATAAGCCGAATGTTGAAGAACCTCGCTTTGATGCGGATTGTGGCTAGACGTTCATTCATAGGAGTGAATGATAGTACTCGGTGACGAAGTCTCTCTCCCACCACAAATCCAACACCAAACTTGCGCTCCTTTATATGGTCACTGTAGTAACTGCCACAAGGACCTACTTGTCTCTGTCCTTGTCCCGTCCATCGCATTTCTTGGACGACGGTGATGTCAGCCTTAATTTTCACGAGGACATCAACCAGCTGGGCAGCGGCACCTTCCCAGTTAAGGGACCCGTCATTCCAGGTGCATGCCCTCAAATCGTAGTTCTTAATTCGTTTGTCGTGGTCGTCATAAAAAGGGGGGTCACTCATCCGAGGCTTGTTGTTTCCTTTCATTGGGGGTGTTTTTTTTGCGTGGCGGGTCCCAAACCCAGCGCACAACTCTAGATAGGGAATATTTCGCCTTCTCACTTTAGCTTGCCTTCAAACGGATGTTCTTAGGCTATCCAGAGGATACAAGAAGTTCGAATAGCAATTACCCGCCTGAAGAACAACAAAGCGGCGGGGGCCGACGGATTGCCGGCCGAGCTATTCAAATACGGTGGCGAAGAACTGATAAAGGAAGGGAAAATTGGGGATCCCAAAAGGGGGTTCCTTTGGCCCCAAAAAATATGGGTTTTTGGGATTGGTAAAAAGATTGGACCTTATCAGTTTGGCTTTAGACCTGGAAAACCAACAACTGACCAGATATTCACCATGCGCCAAATTTTGGAAAACCACACACCACATATTCGTCGATTTCAAAGCTGCTTTCGATTGCACGAAAAGGAGCTCCCTCTATGTCGCGATGTCTAAATTTGGTATCCCCGCAAAACTAATACGGCTGTGTAAACTGATGTTGAGCAGCACCAAAAGCTCCGTCAGGGTCGGGAAGAACCTCTCCGAGCCGTTCGATACCAAACGAGGTTTCAGACAAGGCGACTCCCTATCGTGCGACTTCTTCAATCTACTGCTGGAGAAAATTATTCGAGCTGCAGAACTTAATCGAGCAGGTACAATCTAGACTGAACAAGGAAAAAACGCAAATGGGTCTGGCGGTGAACGAGGGCAAGACGAAATATCTCCCGTTATCAAACAACAGTCGTCGCACTCGCGACTTGGATCTCACGTCACTGTTGACAGTCATAACTTTGAAGTTGTAGATAATTTCGTCTATTTAGAAATCAACATCAACACCACCAACAATGTCAGTCTGGAAATCCAACGCAGGATTACTCTTGCCAACAGGTGCTACTTCGGACTGAGTAGGCAATTGAAAAGTAAAGTCCTCTCTCGACGAACAAAAACCAAACTCTATAAGTCGCTCATAATTCCCGTCCTGCTATATGGGGCAGAGGCTTGGACAATGACAACAACCGATGAGTCGACGTTACGAGTTTTCGAGAGAAAGGTTCTGCGAAAGACTTACGGTCCTTTGCGCATTGGACACGGCGAATATCGCATTCGATGTCTGTAGGAAATATACGACGACATTGACATAGTTCAGCGAATTAAAAGACAGCGGCTACGCGGGCTGGGTAATGTTGTCCGGATAGATGAAAACACTCCAGTTCTGAAAGTATTCGACGCAGTACCCGCCGGGGGAAGCAGAGGAAGGGGAAGACTTCCACTCCATTGGAAGGACCAAGTGGAGAAGGACCTGGCCTCGCTTGGAATATCCAATTGGCGCCACGTAGCTAAGAGAAGAAACGGTTGGCGCGCTGTTGTTGACTCGGCCATAATCGCGTAAGCGGTATCTACGCCAGTAAAGAAGAAGATGTATATAAAATAATAATTGTGTTATTAATTGTACAAATTGAATTGAATGAATTTTCCATTATATTTATTACAGGAAGGCCTGAATTCTTTAATTTAATAATTTTTTCTATATCTTCCGTGTTTAACGATGCAGAGTAAAAGTTTTTATTTATAGCAAGATTTATTGTTAAAGCTAAATCTTTAAGTTCTTTGAGTATTTCTTGTAGCATTACTTGTTGATGAATTGTTTTATAATTAAAGCATTCCAACAGTTTTTCGAAGTGAGTGTTGATTAACCTCTGTTTATTATTATTTTCTACTATATCATTAATTTGTTGTTTTATTTTTATCATATCTTCATGATCTGGTACGCCTTTTATAAAGCTAAGTGCTGATCCTAAGAAATTTATGCTTCTTTTCTTTTTTCTAATTATTAGTTGATTTTTCAACACTTCTATTCTGTTGATTAAGGCTGTGTCCCTATGTAATTCCGGAGAGTTTTTAGATAATGTTGAGATTGTGTCATAATGTTCTAAAATTTTTGTTCAGTTTATCATGTAATATAAGTAATCTGATCCATTATAAATGTATGACGGATATGTGGCGGTTAATATAAACTTTTTATTTTCCTTAATAGTTATTTGGTATTGTAGTGATTTGTTCACTAGAATTATTAATATTATTAAACATTTCGTACGTTATCCTTGTGTATTAATTTATTTTTCGTTGTAAGCACCGTATTTTCTTTATTTTATTTTACTATGTGTTTAATATATCTTTTGTTATATTTTTCTCTTCCACTACTTTTCTCATAAATTATTTGTCCTGGTTAAAAATCTTTGTGGCTTCTTTTTTTATTATGGTATTCTAACATACGTTCCTGGTTTTTTCTTTTATTATTTTTCACTTTTTCGATACTGTCCAGATCGGAGAGTTGTATGGACTTTTACTTTCTTTAATTATGTTATTTTCTAATAATTTTTGAATTTCCTTCTCTACGACATCCTGATCTGCGTGTGGATAGGGGTATTGTCTAACCCAAACAGGTGCTTTGGACGTAGTCCTAATCTCAGCCTGAATCATAGTTGTGAAAGGTAGTATTTCGTTATTATAATTATTTTTCATTAAATTCTTTATTTTATTTTCATATGTTTTATCTCCTACTGTATACGAGGGCTGTCTGATAAATAACCGACCTAACCATCATGCACGCGACTTTTTCAAATTTTTTTTTCTTTTCTACATAGTCTCCTTGTAACTCCACACACTTCTCCCAGCGATGCTCTCATCTCTGCAACCCTTCCAAATAGTACTTGGCGTCTTTGTCTGCAAAATACGAGTTCACGAAAGCCGAGCGCAGTTTTAAGTTGAGGAAACAAAAAAAAGTCGTTTGGTGCTAGATCCGGTGAATAAGGTGGATGGTCAAGCAGTTCGAACCGCAATTCGTGGATTTTCGCCATGGCGACTGTTGAGGTGTGAGATGGCGCGTTGTCTTGGTGGAACAAGACTTTCTTTTTTTGCAAATGTGGCCGATTTTTCGAAATTTCTTCCTTTAGCTTGTCCAATAATGATGCGTAGTATGCTCCTGTTATAGTTTTTCCTTTTTCAAGACAGTCGATAAAAATAATTCCATGGCTGTCCCAAAAAACACTCGCCTTCATTTTCCCAGCCGAATACACAGCTTTAGGTTTTTTGGGGCCGGTTCCCTCTTTTCAATCCACTGTTTAGATTGGATTTTTGTTTCGGGCGTATAATGATGAATCCAGGTTTCGTCTACAGTTATCAATCGGCGCCAAAACTCGGTCGTATTGCCTCTAAACTGAGCCAACAGTGCGCTGAGAATGTTCATGCGCGCACGTTTGTGGTCTAGCGTAAGCAAACGCGCCACCCAACGCGCGGACAGCTTTCTCATGCCCAAATATTGGTTTAATATGTGACAAACACGTTCTTTTGACATCTTCATAATCTCAGCTATTTCCTTATCTTTAATCCGGCGGTCGTCTAATACCAATTGATGAACTTTAGCGATGTTATCGTTAGTGGTTACAGCTTTTGGACGCCCAGGACGTTCATCATCTTCCAAGCTCCTGCGACCACGTTTAAATTCAGCTGCCCAAAATTTTATGGTGGTAAACGATGGTGCAGAGTCACCGTACACAGAGTCCAACTCATCTTTGATTTGTGAAGGCGTATTGCCTTTCAAAAATAAAAATTTAATTACAGCTCGATATTCAATTTTTTCCATTTTGGGGAAATCACCGAAATAGACTCACAAAAACGACTGTCAACAGATAATTGCGCAAGATAAATTTCTGAAATTTTAGCGAGTAGCTATTATAATATGCACAATTTGATGTAGAAACTTTTTTTTCAGAGGTGCCGCTAGCTTCACGTTGAGGTCGGTTATTTATCAGACAGTCCTCGTAATTGTTCTTCTTTTTTTTCATTTATTTCTTCCTTTTCAAATGTTGCCGAATAGTAGTACAGATCTATCCTAGTTTTCATTTCCCTCAAAGAGTCTTCTCCTAAAATTATATCAAATTCCTTTAAATCTTCTGTCTCAAAAAATTCTAAATCAAAGCCTACAAGGTTAATCTCTCGTTCGTGTGTAACTGTTGAAGTCCCTTGAACAGTATTAAATTTAATAGGTTTTTCTAACTTGATCCTATCTGTAAAAGGACAACATCCAATGGTTCAGGTGGCGGCTCTTGATTCAGGAGACGTTGCTGTTGATACTGCCTCTGCATGCCTTGTAGGTAATGCATGTTTCCATTCTTGGAACATATTCCAATTGATGATAGTGAGAGTCGTGCTGCATTTTGCGAGCTATCCCATATCCTTCCATTAGGTTGGTGCAAGATATTGAGTAAAGTGCATTTTTTGTTTGCGCAGCTTTTCCTGTTACTTTGCCTCTCAGTAAGATCAATGCTTCTGTATATATGTTCTGTCCTCGGAACTGTCTTGCATTGTTCATCAGTGTAGTGGCTATCTTTCTCCCATTGCGATACTCGTAGTAGTCCCCACAGAATGTTGTTAATGCAGCTTTGAATAGATTTAAATCTACTTCCTTTGGATCTGTATATACGCAAATTTCGTCTCTGACCTCCCCCAATGGAGTGGAACCTATTTGTGCTTCAGCAAATCTTCGCTGGAGATCCATTACAATGGATTGTAACGCGGTAATATCAGCTTGTGCCATTTTGTTTTTATTTTCTCAATTGTTTCACTAGAATTTTTAAATGCTTTGGATTTTATTTCTGAATCCTTTATGACTTATCAAGTTCTATTAATTGAGTTTTTTATTTGGACACTTAAATACTTTGTAAGATTTTATTTCCTGAATCCTGCCCCTGCTCGGGCGCCAATTAATAATATTCTTTAGGTATTATTTAAAAATATATTTCACCAGGATTCCTCCTGGGTTTCTTTATTGAATATTCAATATTTTACAATATTATTACCGGCTATGCTTATAGATATATTCAAAATGCGAACAAGTACTGCATGCAATGCCAATCGAGCCCAAATGTAT
>CM050322.1:23002227-23219302 GCA_027475135.1 Bactrocera correcta
CATGCCCAACGATTGGAATTTAAGTTTGCTATGCCCAATCCATAAAAAGGGAGACCCCACAATCTGCGCCAATTACCGTGGGATAAGTCTCCTCAACATCGCGTATAAGGTTCTATCGAACTTATTGTGTCAAAGATTAAAGTCCACCGTCAACAAACTGATTGGATCTTATCAGTGTGGCTTTAGACCTGGCAAATCAACACTTGGAAAAGACCCTTGAAAGGAGAATCGACACACACCATCTCTTCGTCGATTTCAAAGCTGCTTTCGACAACACGAAAAGGAGCTACCTCTATGCCACGATGTCTGAATTTAGCATCCCTACAAAACTAATACGAATGTATAAACTGACGTTGAAACGAGATTTCAGACAAGGCGATATTGATATTATAGTTCTGCTTTCTCCAGACTGGACAAGGAGGCAAAGCAAATGGGTCTGGCTGTGAACGAGGGCAAGAAGAAATATCTCCTGTCATCAAAAAAACAGTCGTCGCGACTTGGCTCTCACGTCAGTGTTGACGTAATAACTTTGAAGTTGTAGATAGTTTCGTATATACGGGAACCAGTCTAAACACCACCAAAAATGTCAGCCTGGAAATCCAACGCAGGATAACTCTTAACTCCATAAGTCACTCATAATTCCCGTTCTGCTATATGGTGCAGAGGCCTGGACGATAAGAAACAACTGATGAGTCAATGAGCTGTATGAGATATATGACGACATTGACATAGTTCAGCGAATTAAAAGACAGCGGCTACGCTGGCTAGGTCATGTTGTCTGAATGGACGAAAACACTCCAGCTCTGAAAGTATTCGACGCAGTACCCACCGGGGCAAGCAAAGGAAGAGGAAGACTTCCACTCCGTTAGAAGGCTTCGCTTGGAATATCCAATTGGCGCCACGTAGCGAAAAGAAGAAACGACTGGCGCGCTGTTGTTACCTCGACTGTAATCGCGTAAGCGGTGTCTACGCCAGTAAAGAAGAAACAGATTTTCTTTGCTGAGCAAAGAGCCTAACGATGATGCAAAGAGTACCACCACAGTCGTTAATGCCAAACCCGCTCCAATCTATTTGCGTAGCTCAAATGCGCTTGTGTCCAAAATAAGCAATTTAATAGACACACACAATGTTCATATTGTGTCCTTGAAAAAAGGTAACATAGATGAATATTTCTTGTCAAATAAAAACAAAAATTACCATTACCAACTGAAGATCTCTAAAGGCTTAGTAGTTGTTATAAAAGGTATAGAGTCTTGGGTAGATTCTAACGATTTTAGAGAAGCGCTGGAAGAATTTGGATTTAGTATTAAATCTGCGGTAATTTTTTTTATCAATATTCAAAATGGAGTTGATTCCAACTTTTAACCAACTAAACGAAATGAAACGCACCCAATTTACAATTTAACATATCTGCTCCATTGCAGAATCACTGTTGAGGAACTACATAAAAAAAATGGTCTAGGACAATGTACAAACTGCTAAGAGTATAGACAAACGAAAGAGTATTGCACCCTACACAGTGTCAGTCTGGTGTGTGGTGATCTACATCCTATTTCACAATGCAGTCTTAAAAAAGAGGATTTAAATAAAAAATGTCGTTATTCTGGAGGAAATCACACTGAAAAGTATAGGGGTTGGCTTGTATATAAAAACTTAAAAACAAAATTGTCTCTCGGAAATCAAGCACCTCGTAACCAAATGTTCAATATTTTTCCTAACGAAATTATTGAATTCCGTGTCCATATTCCACCACCAATAAATCTTAAAAGCTACAGAAAGGAGCTATGCAACCAGTTGATACATGTACATCCTCTGATCACTCTCCTGTATTAATAAGGATATGTGAACAACCCATATTCGTTGATCCAAAAAGCGGATTTAACATCTTATAAAACGAACTGGCTATACAATTACGTGAGACAAAAGTATAAGAGGACTCAATGATATAATAGCTAATATATAATAACTAACGCAGCAAGGCCAAGCAAAACCTATAAGGAATAGAAAACCTGGCAAATGAAAAAGGCGCGCAAGACAAGAATGACAAATAAATCTCACCCCTTCCATACAGCTTCAAATGAAATCTACTGAACGTAAATTAAAACAAGAAAAAATACCTTTCACAGGTGTATTTTTTTTAATAACTATGTGTCCAGCTTGTATGGAGCCTATATGCTATAGTAATCCGATCTGAACAATTTTTTCGGAGATTATGTTAATACTTTAAGCAGTAATTCTTATCAAATTTCGTGAAGATACCACGTCAAATGAGAAAGTTTCCCATGCAAGCATATGATTCCGATAATTCAGTTTGTATGGCAGCTATATGCAGGGTATAAAAATCACCGCATCCAACAATCCACGCGGTGAATCGACCACGAAATAAGAAAATTGGAGCTCGAAGCCTTAACCCATATTCGGCCGCTGGTCGATTTTTCGACCATCAATTTTGGAGGTCCCTATTTTTTCGAAGCTAAAAATTAAATTCTATTTCTGAAGCTAAGTGCTATTTTCATGATTTGTTTTCAGAAAAATTAAATTCTGAATTTTATTGAAACATAAAGAATAGTTTTTTTTCAGTTAAAACATTCGATGAGAAATTTGGTAGAATCATAAAAAAATTAATTTTTTAAAGTGTTTTTGTTTATTTTAAAAAAATTGCGAAAACAAAAAAAAAATTGTTTTTATTTTTAATTGTTTACGAAGACAAGAGATCAACTTTTAACAATCAAAAGAAACTCACCCCAAAATTACAAGCTTTTTAACTTTTAAAACTACATACTCTTTGGTGGTCGAAAAATCGACCATTGGCCAGAAATCGTCAAGTAAGACAAAATTTTTTCAAGCATGATTTTTGTTATTATTAAGTAAAAGGCAAGTATATATCTTCAAAATATCAAATATTTAATGACCCTTGCTTTAGTTTTTTCGGATTTTATACTTTTATCGTTTTAAGTCTGGCATCACCTGTCCGAATGTAACCTTTTCGTCTCATATACTTGTCTCCCTCTGACTATCGTAACGTAAAATTTAAAAAAGGGAGTTCCCCGAATTGATTCTGTTTGCTTTTGTTATTGCAAAAAGAAAGATTTCGAACTTGCGTAAAACAATAAAATCAATTGGTGAAGAATGCTGATTCGTAAAGCAATAAAACTTTGTGAAATCATGGTCATTTTAAATGAGCCATCTTCAGATGACGAGGAGGATCAAGCTGTATTGAATGCAACAGATGTCGACGTCGTGTACATTCCACCACCTCATGTGGAGTGTATGAAAGATGAAGAAGATATGGACGATGACCGGATTAATCTGAATGACAACAATGATGATTTTTTAAATGAAATCGCTGGTCATGTTGAACTACAATACTCATTGGAAGGAGAAAACATTCGGGATGTAGGTAATGAACTCAGTGAAACTGAAAATCCATCAACATCTAATGCACATGGAAATGCTATGATAACTGGCGGATTTAAGAGGAAATCTGATTTTGCTCTCCCCGTATGGCGAAAACCCAGAAATTTTGAATACACATTTTTTTTTTTGAAATTGGTAAGCAATTGATTAACTATTTCTAACTATTTAGTTTAAACTGCCATTTCTATATATGCATAAATTCATATATATACTTATATACGCATACGAATATTTATTCATACTTAACTTTTTTGCAGGCTCTAAATCTCCGTATGATATTTTCTCGTTGTATTTTGATAAATTAATAATTGCAGAGATAACGCATTTCACAAACGAATATGCGAATCAACACAATGCTGCTATTAACGTCACGCCAGTGGAAATACGTAGGTTTATTGGTATTTTGTACATTTCGGGGTATCACACCTTGCCTCATATTGACCATTATTGGTCTGTTCGGCCCGACACGGGAATTCCAATTGTAAAACAAGCGTTGAGTCGTAATCGGTTTAAAATAATAAAATGGCTCTTACATCTCGCTGATAACACCGATTTAAATACAGTAGATTGTTTTGCCAAGGTTCGCCCGCTTATTGATGCTCTCAATAAAAAATTTATGCAGTTCGGAGTTTTCAGCCATATTCTTTCCGTAGACGAACAGATGATTCCATACTTTGGTCGACACTCATGCAAAATGTTTATCAAAGGAAAACCGATTCGTTTTGGATTTAAGTCGTGGTGCTTATGTTCAGAAAGTGGATATTTATTTTTTAGTATACTATATGGGGGTGCAGCAACCCCTCACGATAAGAATATCGGTCTAGGAGCACAAACTGTTTTAGATTTGCTTGCTAAGGTAACTGACTCCGACTGCCATATTATTTTCTTTGACAATTTTTTTTCATCCTATCATCCTATGTGCCTATTGAATGACGTCGATTTTTTGCAACCGGTACTATACGTGAAAATAGGATGGCAAAATCGACCTTGAGGAATTTAAAAAAAGAGAAACGCGGGGCATTTTACCAGCTACTCGATGGTCAACAAGAAATATTGACTGTACGGTGGAACAATAACGCTGTCGTCAATGTTATTACTAATAACTCCACAGCCGAACCAATGGTATAGCTAAAAGATATTGTCGGAAGCAAAAGAAAACTGTCACCATTCCAAAGCCTAAAGTAATACAAGAATATAATCACGGTATGGGTGGAGTGAATCTTTAATGACAATGCTGTGGCCAACTATCGGATATGTATACGAGGAAAAAAAATGGTGGTGGCCAATATGGATTAATGCTCTTGTTAACGCAATGGTCAATGCATGAAAGTTGCATTGTGTGTTTGCAAAATTTCAAAAGACGAAACCACTTTCACAAATTGATTTTCGATCTGAAGTCACAAACCATTTGTTGACTTACGACAATAAGGAAGATTACGAGAATGGAGATGAAGATGAGGTCTCTGGACATCCATCGAACCTCTCTCGGATCAACAAAAAGGTACACGCCGTCATGAGAAGTCTTGAAAATAAATATCGGCGCTGTAAGTTATGCAAGAAACATACTATTTTTACTTGCAAAAAGTGTAACGTTTATTTCCATACTAAATGTTTTGATGAATATCATCAAAATTTTTAAATTTACGTCTGTACAATAGACATGTATTATATAAAAAGCAAATGATTTGAACTAAAATCATTAAATTTTTTTTAAAGAAAATAAAACAAAAAAAAAAAATATTTTTTCATACTTGACGGTTTTTGGCCAGCGGTCGATTTTTCGACCAGTTCATATCATATCATATTTTCTTTTAATTATTCTTGATTATGATCATAAAACCACCCCTTTGAAAGGAAATTAAAAACTCACTGTGATTTCATGTAGCGGCCGAAGATGGGTTAAGAAGAAAATTGTTATAAAACCTCGTAGAATATATAATTTTTAGTTTTAAGCATTTAATGGACTTCCTTTTATTTAAACAAGCTTTATTTATTTTATTTTTATTCAATTTATTTATTTAGTAAAGCATAAAATTTAAAATAAGTTATGGTCCTAAGAATTGCGAAGAAATAGAAACCGGTGTGGTGAATCGCCTCTCCACAATCGGTCAAACGATAACAGACCAAATAAAGTAGGCTTTATTAAATTTTTTTTCATAATATATAAGTTAACAAATAAGAATTGTACTTTTTGTTTGTGAAATGCAAGAATGACGCAATGCACATTGTTTTATTTCAACATTCTGCTGACGCATAAGTTCTTTGCCCTGCGGCCAGCTGCCTATGTCCCAAGCGACTGTGTTGGCGTATGGTGATCCGGCTTGCCGGATATAGTAACTCACACTTATGATTTTGGGTTCAATAATACTTTTGGAGTTCAATATTCAGTTCAGTTTGTATTTTACATTTGATCTATAATAAAT
Organism: Bactrocera correcta; assembly: GCA_027475135.1. Lineage (NCBI taxonomy): Eukaryota > Metazoa > Arthropoda > Insecta > Diptera > Tephritidae > Bactrocera > Bactrocera correcta. Next base: position 23,008,068 of record CM050322.1, read on the forward strand.
GTACTTGCTCCGGCCTCGCCATTACAACATTGCCTTCTTATTTGACTCTGAAAGGACAATAACATAATCGTCAGAGGAAACAACTTAATTGGACAATAACATAATTGTGAGGAAACAACATAATTTATATGTCTTTAACTTTGTAAATAATACTTTTTAATGTAAACTGAAATACAAAAACTTGTTCATATAAATTAATTTTCTTTATTTTTAATGAATTATACCATTTTTTGGTTTTTTGTTTTGGTTCCTTATTACTAATCCTCCTTAACATCGGATAGATGGAGGATGGAGTCATGTGAAGTTCACACAGGAGAGAAAAGTTATTTGATCACCATTCACCTGGGTGTGGCCAGAAACGATTATTTTACATATGGCTTAAGCAGCTCACGATTTCCGGTCTTTGACCAAGTATCCTCTGGGTAGCCTCAGAACATCCGTTGGAAGGCGAGCTAAAGTGAGAAGGCGAAACTTTCCCTACAAAGGGTTGTGCGCTGGGCTTGGGACCCGCCACATAAAAAACAGAACCAATGAAAAAGCACAACAAGCCTCGGATTAGTGACCCCCCTTATGATGACGACCATGGCAAACAAAATAAGGACTACGAATTGAGGGCACGCACCTGGAATGTCCGGTCCCTTAATTGGGAAGGTGCCGCTGCCCAGCTGGTAGATGTCCTTGTAAAGATAAAGGCTGACATCACTGTCGTCCAAGAAATGCGATGGACGGGACAAGGACAGAGACGAGTAGGTCCTTGTGACATTTACTACAGTGGCCATATAAAGGAGCGCAAGTTTGGTGTTGGATTCGTGGTGCGAGAGAGACTCCGTCGCCGAATACTATCATTCACTCCGGAGAATGAACGTCTAGCCACAATCCGCATTAAAGCGAGGTTCTTCAACATATCGCTGATTTGCGCACACGCCCCGACGGAAGAGAAGGACTATTTGACCAAAGATGCCTTCTATGAGCGCTTGGAGCACACCTATGAGAGCTGCCCCCGTCATGATGTCGTGCTTGGCGACGAAAAGATCCGGCGGCTAACTGATGGTTTCAAGACCAGAGCATACTTTTGTAGAACCCCCAAAGGTGATCTAGTGACCGATGCCCAGAGCATACCTTAATTATGGCCTGCTGAATGGCAGTGAACGCATAAGGCCAGTAGAAGGCAAACCCGATTCCCCAATCGATGGCGATGGAGCAGACGTTCCATTGCGTTCGAATAGCAATTACCCGTCTGAAGAACAACAAAGCAGCGGGGACCGATGGATTACCGGCCAAGCTATTCAAACATGGCGGCGAAGAACTGATAAGGAGCATGCATCAGTTTCTTTGCAAAATTTCGTCCGCCGAAAGCATGCCTAACGATTGGAATTTAAGGGGTTAGGCCACTCTAGAGGGCCACAAAATAGGCCTTTTCTGAGATTTGTTTTCGGGAAAACTATTGAATAAATCTTGTTTTTAACAAAAGAGATTTATTATACATATAATTAACTGCTTATAAATATTTATGAAGAAAAATTAATTGAAAAATGGCGGCTACACAGCGTTCTCCCTAGGATGTCTCCGTTTTTTCGGGAACCACGGCCGGGCACACAGCTCCTGTAATTTTTTTGTTTTAATAAATTGTTTAACGGTTTCCGTTTGTAAATAGTACTAGCTACAGACGTACGTAGAATTTTTTCGATATATGCATTTTTGGCAAAATGGCGGGCCTTTAAAAGGACAAGTAACAATTTGGCCTAAAAAATTGTTCGAAATTTGTTAACAAAATGTAAAAAAAATCCTACGTACTTCTGTAGATAATATATATGTATATGAAGATGTTGCCACAATTTCAAGTGAATCGGTTGTAAATTGTTTGAGTTATGTTTCCGGCCAACTTGAAAAAAAAAAACAGTTTTGAGATAAACGCGTTTAAAGTTTTGAGTGGGCTCCCTGCCGAACGAACGGCCTTCGACTAGATAACGAAATTGGGGCATTTAGTCATAATGTCATAATCTTTCGGGATAACATTTATGAGACCATAATGTATCATTTTTAAAAAAAAGAAATCAATTTTCCGAATATTCTAGAGTGGCCTAACCCCTTAAGTGTGTTTTGCCCAATCCATAAAAAGGGAGACCCCACAATCTGCGCCAACTACCGTGGGATACGTAAAAAATGAACTTACTAAATATCTGTATATGGAATGCTAACGGTGCTAACCAACATAAATTAGACATTATCAGATTTCTGTCTGAAAAGAATATGGATGTAATGCTTATTTCAGAAACTCATCAAGCAAATAAAAATGATTTCAATATACCAGGATTTAGACTGTATGTTACAAATCATCCGGATGGAAAAGCGCATGGTGGCACGGCAGTGTTGATTAGAAATCGTTTAAACCACTATGCTCTAGAATCTCATGCTACACCGCAGTTACAAGCTACAACAATATCACTAAAAAATCGGGGTTGTCACTTAGACCTTACGGCTTTATACTGTCCACCTCGTTTTAAAATTACAGAAATCGAATTTAAAGATTTTTCTGGAACATTAGGTCAAAGATTTCTAGCAGGGGGAGATTACAACGCAAAACACACGTACTGGGGCTCACGTCTTATTAATCCGAAAGGACGACAGCTGTATCAAACTGATATAAATAGGCAAAATAACCTTGAAAAAATATCTCTAGGTAGGCCGACATATTGGCCTAGGGATCGTAAGAAAACACCAGATTTAATTGACTTTGCTGTAATCAAAAATACAGATAAATCGCACGTAACAGCAGATACATGTACTGATCTATCTTCTGATCACTCTCCGGTACTAATAAATTTATGTGAACAACCCATATTCGTTAATCCAAAAGTGGGTCTAACTTCTTACAAAGCAAATTGGCTAAAATATAAAAAATACGTCAGTAGCCACATTAATATTGAGTACAAAATAAATACAGGAAGAGATGTTGACGAAAGTATAAGAGAAGTCAATGATATACTAACCAGCGCAGCTGTCTTAGCAACACCAAACCAAAGCTATAAGCCGCTTGGTTTCAGAAAAATCTCTAATAGAGAAATAGAAGTGCTTGTAAAAGAAAAAAGGCATGCAAGATTTGAATGACAGATAAATCGTTCCCCTTCCACTCAGCTTCAATTAAAATCTGCTGTACGTAAATTAAAAAATGCACTTAAACGCGAGGAAGAATTGATCACCGAAATGTATATGATGAATCTGTGTCCAAATTCAAACCAGTAAAATTCCCTTTGGAAAGTCCAAAAGTCCATGAAGCCATCAACTATTCCAACGTGCCTATACGAGACTTGGGAGGAAATTGGGTTCGTAGTGAGAGGAAAAGGCTAATTGCTTTGCAAATCACCTAGAAAAGGTATTTCAGTCCAATTTGCCAAAGAACAACTTTAAGCTGTCAATCTTACCCAACGCAGCTAAAGAGTCGCTCGAGCCTCTTATGACTTCACCTTCTGAAATCATTGGTATCATCAAAGAACTTAATCCAAAAAAGTCGCCGGGACATGATAAAATTTCCTAAAAATGCTAATTGAGTAGAGGTGCTCTCTTTGCTCTTCAATGCAATTCTTAGTTTCGGATACTATCCAATTTCATGGAAAAAATCGCAGATTATCTTGATAGATAAGCTTGGGAAAGACTTAACGCAGCCGTCTTCATACAGACCAATCAGTCTTCTACCCTGTCTTTCAAAAGTATTTGAAAAAGTATTACTATCCACGAAAATAATAAAATACCAATACATCAATTCGGATTTCGTGCGAAGCATGGCACAATAGAGCAAGTAAATTGAATTACTAACGAGATAAGGAAAGCGTTTGAGCACAGGTAGTACTGTTCAGCAATACTTCTAGATGTAGCTCAGGCGTTTCATAAGGTGGGGCACGAAGGTCTTTTATATAAGATTAAAAAAAATTCTACCTCTAGAATTGTATAAAATATTGAGGTCTTATTTAAAAAATAGAAAATTTATGGTAAAAGTGGGAGATTTCATATCTGATGAACGACAGATAAGGGCTGGTGTACCCCAGGGCAGTGTTTTAGGCCCAACACTACACATCATATATACAGCAGATCTTTCAAAAGCTAATAATGTATTAATTTCAACTTTTGCGGACGACACAGCTATAGTGAGCCGTAACAAATGCCACATTTTAGTATCAAGAATATTAGCGAAGCATTTGAGTACTGTCGAAGAATGGCTAGCGAACTGGCGCATAAATGTGAATGAACAGAAGTGTAAGGACATTAAATTTTCTCTAAGACCAAAGATGTGCCCGGCAGTAAAAATAAACAATATCTTAGTACCCCAAGCGAACGAAGTAGCATATCTTGGTATTCACTTAGATAGAAGGCTCACGTGGAGAAAACACGTATCTTGTAGAATAACATGTATGAAGATTAGAGCTGCAAAACTCCAAACTTAGCCTAGACAACAAAGTGCTTTTATATAATGCGGTCATAAAGCCGATTTGGATGTATGGCATTGAACTGTGGGGTACGACCTGTGCAACTAATATTGATATATTAAAAAGGTCCCAATCAAAAATGCTTAGAACAATCACGTGTTCACCATGGTACATGCGTAACGAAAATATCCATAAAGACCTTGGTATTCCTATGGTAAAGAAAGAAGTAGAAGACAGCAGAATTAATTATACATCTCAATCACTTGCTTAAGTCTGTCTAGGTTTTAAATAGATAGAAGATTTTATTACCTATTGTTAGCCTTTAAGAAAAATCAGTTACAATAAATAAAATAATTTTGAAAAAAAAAGAACACATCGCTTATAAGGTTCTATCGAACGTATTGTGTGAAAGATTAAAGCCCACCGTCAACAAACTGATTGGACCTTATCAGTGTGGCCGTAGACCTGGAAAATCAACAACCGATCATATATGCACCATGCGCCAAATTTTGGAAAAGACCCGTGAAAGAAGAATCGACATACACCACCTCTTCGTCGATTTCAAAGCTGCTTTCGACAGCACGAAAAGGAGCTGTCTCTATGCCGCGATATCTGAATTTGGTATCCCCGCAAAACTAATACGACTGTGTAAACTGAAGTTGAGCAACATCAAAAGCTCCGTCAGGATCGGGAAGAACTTTTCTGAGCCGTTTGATATCAAACGAGATTTCAGACAAAGCGACTTCCTATCGTGCGACTTCTTAAATCTGCTGCTGGAGAAAATAATTCCAGCTGTAGAACTTAATCGAGCAGGTACAATCTTTTATAAGAGTGACAGCAGCTGACGTCTGCCGATGATATTGATATCATCGGTCTCAACACCCACGTCGTTAGTTCTGCTTTCTCCAGACTGAGGAAGCAAAGCAAATGGGTCTGGCAGTTAACAAGGGCAAGACGAAATATCTCCTGTCATCAAACAAACAATCGTCGCACTCGCGACTTGGCACTCACGTCAATGTTGACAGTCATAACTTTGAAGTTGTAGATGGTTTCGTATATTTGGGAACCAGTGTAAGCATCACCAACAATGTCAGCCCGGATAACTCCTGCCAACAGGTGCTACTTCGGACTGAGTAGGCAATTTAGAAATAAAGTCCTCTCTCGACGAACAAAAAAATAACTCTATAAGTCACTCATAATTCCCGTTCTGCTATATGGTACAGAGGCTTGGACGATGTCAACAACTGATTAGTTGACGTTGCGATTTTTCGAGAGAAAAGTTCTGCGAAAGATTTACGGTCCTTTGCGCGTTGGCCACGGCGAATATCGCATTCGATGAAACGATGAGCTGTATGAGGTATATGTTGATATTGACATAGTTCAGCGAATTAAAAGACGGCTACGCTGGCTAGGTCATGTTGTCCGAATGGACGAAAACACTCCAGCTCTAAAAGTATTAGACGCTCTAGCCGCCGGAAGAAGCAGAGGAAGAGGAATACCTCCACTCCGTTAGAAGGACCAGATGGAGAAGGACCTGGCTTGGAATATCCAATTGGCAGATGCTACTTCAGACTGAGCAGACAATGAAGAGTAAAATTCTCTGTCAACGACACTGGACACTTGGAATCTCCAATTGGCGCCAAGCAGCTAAAAGGAGGAACGATTGGCGTACGGTGAAATAAAGACTTCTTTACATGAGCGGCAATAAATAAGTTCAGAAGCTTTTGTTAACTTAAATCACCTGTGCAAAAATTTTATTTTTCTGGATCAAAGTTTAACGTAGACCTCAAATCTAATACTTATCAGAGTTAAACATTTGTTAAATTAAAAGTGAAACATCTCGACAATCATAACTTCTACAAATCCGACTTCGTGGCTGGAATTGATGTTTACCGCCTCAATAAATGCATGACATTCTCAAGAAGGGTTATTAGTAATGAAAATTTCTTTAATTCGATAATATATTTTTGCATAAGTTTGCTGCTTTTCTGGAGTAAAAAATATATTGATCCGAGTACAGATGTACTAAATTTTATGGGAAATAATGAAGATATTGTTAAATCAACTGAAAACAAATGTCACTTTAGAACGAAGCTTTTTGCTGTCCCTGCTTCTTGCAGTTTGCTGAGGTATACTTGCTGTGCCCACGGTTCGTTATCATACATTTGTAACCAATGGATCTTTTTACAAATCGTACTTTATTTTATGATTTCTTATATTTACAGTTCCTCGTGCTTTAAATATACAGAATGGTGTTTTTCGCGTTGTAGTGTCATCACCCAAGTATAGCGCCATGTATAATGCATCGGTTATAATCTGGTACGTGCGGGGACGCTCGGATTATTTGCCGGCGCTCGTGAAGGCAATATTGACGATGTCCTGTCTGTGTCCGCACTATTTAAGCTTCGGTGGCGACTGTGTCGAAACGCGCGGTGTACTGGGGTGTTAATGCGGTATAGCCGCGCAAAACCCTGGACTAAGAAAACTATGTTGGTGACCGCAATGTGAAGACTGCGGTCGATGAGAGGATCAACTCACTACTATAGGGTAGCAAAACTAGCCAGAAGATCGACTCTCTGCTAAGTCTAATGCCGACGTGTATACGCTGTCACAATTCTGTGCTGACTGTCTCGTATTCGGCCTGCTAACTTTGCGCCAAGAAGTGCGCTGCTTGTTCGCGCATTAGTAATATGCTGCCAGAGATAAAGAGATGCCCAACTCATCTCTCTTTGGAAGTGGGAGAGCAATTGCTAAACTCGATCAACTGTCAAAGTTCAGGAGGTTTAGACGTTTAGCAATTGGAAACGAGGGATGACCAAATTGAAATCTTACCAAAAAAATATGTAAACGGAGGGATTTATTACAGCGTTCAAGACTACTAAAAATGGAAAACCATGAAAATTTAAAAAATTAGTGAAATTTAAATGTATTTGATAAAACGTTTTGTAATGAGAAGCATCATAGTATTAATTTTCAATGGAAAATGATTAAACTGATTTTATTATTTTTTTTTTGTGATTGAGAGCTAACAAACTTAAATCCTTTTATTGGTTTTAAAGGTCAAAAGTCATACGAAAAAAGCCATGTTTTTGTGATTTTTTTCCTGACGAAACAGTAAAAATTTATCCAACCAATGATACGTTGAAGTATGACATTCGAAAAATGTTTTATCAATTTTTTACAAAGAAATATTAAAAAATACGGCAATGACAGCAATTGTCCGGACGGGTCTCGAAAAAAGTTGAATTGCGGTGCCCCTCATAACTTCAAAACTACTGCACCGATCCTTTTAAAATTTTAAACACTATTTCTGTACATATTTTACGAGGTAACTCTTTAAGGTTTTTTTTTTGAAATTCTAATTTTTGTATTTTTTCTAAGACTCTGAAATGAAAAACAAAATTTTTTGGGAAAAAATCGGCTAATTTGTTATTACGAAATAAAAACTATGATCAATAAAAAAACTCTTCAGCGAAACGTGATCACTTACGTGATGAAAATTTATATCTTTAATTTTATATTTTCTGTTTTCAGGAGTTCTATTTGATGTTTAAGATGTACGATATCTTTGGTATTGTTTATTAATGTTGAATCAAAAGGTTTTATTTGTAATTCTGGATTCCTTTAACCCAAGAAGAGAATAGCAATTCTTTATTAATTTCAGATTGTACGTGATGAGACGCGTTAGTTACTCCTCGTTAAAGTTACTCCTTCATGTCGGGCTGTGCATCCTTCTCTTATTGTCATAATGCCTTGACTAGGGATTTCCTTATGCAATTGTTGATTATTATCACAACACAAGATATATATTATTGCTTTGCTAAATAATTTGTAAAGCCACCGATTTTGAGAAGATAATTTTATCCAAACGTTTTCATTTGTAGAAAGTTTGAAATCACATGCTTAATTTTCTAATTGTTTTAAAGCTGCTACTTCACATGAATTGTCCGTCGCTGATTGCCAAGCAAAGTTTCCAGGACATTGGTAATGATTCTCTGAGTTAGTAGAACATTTATCTAGATCTACTTGGTTTATAAGTGAATATTGATTCAAATCAAACTTGTATATTAAATATTCTGCCTTTAATAATCATATTCCCTTTTATTTTATTGGAAGTGGATTTAATTTATATACGTTTGACGGTTCATACGATATTAAGGGAATTTCTTTATTTTTGGCTGGTCGTAAATCAACAATTAAACTTTTAGCAGTCATCGATTTATAAATTTTTTTTAATTCATAACCTGATTGTCTTCCAGGTAGTATTAATTTGTGTGGTAGTTTGTTTCTAATAAATTCTATTTCTTTATTAAGTTGCGAAGGCTTTAATAGTTATGGATTTATGCGACCATGATTTAAGTTTGGATTTCTTCACACTCGTCCATTACTATTCCTATTGAAATGGTTAATATTTGAAACATCAAGGTCATTCGCTCAGCATTTTGATCTTTTATTAGTTCGTTATTAAATTTATTAAGTTCTTGATTCATTTTCTCAAAATTACGGTTAACTTCGTCTGTTGTCTTTTTAATATATTTATGGTAGAATCAACTACCGATGTCTGCCTTCTAAGCAATTCAGCCAGCATCCATAATTCCGAATAATATATGGTAAATTGAAACAACAAATTCGAATTGTGGTCGCTCGTTTCGATTTTGTTCTTTCATATACAATTCATTATTTGTCTTAAGACTATTATATTTGTCCTTTAAAGTTGCAGTAATCATTATGCAGGCATCTTCGTAATAGGTCAATATTTTGCATTGATGTTCAAGTCTGTTAATAAATTCTTGTACTTTATGCATCCGATCTTAATAAGTACTTAATTCGCAATACACAATTAAATTTCATTTTGAATTTATTATGTCCATTTTACTAATCGGTTCCAAATATATTGCTATATTATTTTTAAGTTTAGTCACTGAAGCTCCTGGTTTAGCTGTATCATTAATGTATGTATAATGACTTAGTTTGCGTTGCTAGCTCGAGTATCGTTAAGAACCACATCATCAATTTCCTTGTTTTACTCGGTCGTTCTGAGGTTGCAGTATTTTTTGTTATTCTCAAAGTCAGGAAACTTGTAACATGATTTGCTTCCTCCGATGCTGTTTGTTACCTCCAATGGGCATAATTTGTGAACGGGCCGTTTAAGTATGCCATTTTGTAATTTTAGAGTTACAACTCTTATGTTTCCATCCTTTCCCGGATGAGTTTCAATAACTTTTTCTAATAGCCATTTGGTTGGATGAATTTCTTCATCTTTAATAATAAACATTTGTCCTTGTACGAGATTAGCTTGTTTGGTTTTCCGCTTCCAAAAGTTTTTTTTTTAAGTTTTTGCATTAATTTCCATCTATCTAATGAACCTATTTGGTTATCATTAATTGCTTCAGGGCAATCTATTATTGGACATCCCATTAAAAAATGTCTAGGCGTTAAAACGTCTATATCGCTTTCACTATCCATTGCACATAGAAGTCGTGAATTCAATACTGCTTAAATCTGTGATAGCAAAGTAATCATTTCTTCAAATGTCAATTTACTTTCGCCTATCACTCTTTTTAAATGATATTTCACCGACTTCACTCCTGCCTCCCGAATTCCTCCGAAATGAGGACCTGCCGGAGGCCCGAAATGCCATTGAATTTTATCTGCTCCTAATATGGGAGATACGGTTGAATTATTTTTGATTGCCACTTTAAAATCTCGGTTCAATCTTTTACAAGCTCCGACAAAATTTGTTCCATTGTCCGAGTATATATGTTAACTTTTACCTCTTCTAGCAAAACATCTTTTTAAAGCAGCTAGGAACGCTTCGGTTGTTAAATCACTTACTGCTTCTAAATGAATAGCTTTTGTTGCCATACAAACAAATACAGCTATATATCCTTTAAATGTTTTTTGTCCTCTTCCGTTTGAATATTTCATATGAATCGGTCCTGAATAGTCTACTATATACCAACGTGTGTAAATGGAATTGACATAGAAGTTAACATAAACTGCTCTTTGTCAACAATAAAGTCCGCGCGTGGTCTGAGTCAGCGAATCCACATTCTCACGCTGGCAGCTAGCAGTTAACATAAGCAGCACTTTGTCATCAACAAAGTTCGCGAGTGGCCTGAGTCAACGAATTCACATTCCCACGCTGACGGGTAAGGCACAGCGGTAGCGGCAAACTGCCAACGCAAGCTTCGGCGTCATATCCGCTGCAATAACTCTACAACTACTACTAACAACAATAAAACTCGTCATATAATTCAATTTACAAATAGGAAGCACCTTATTGAGGAGATAAAAATAGCTGTAAACCCAAATGTGGTAAATGCCATACATTGCGATCTACCAACATTGGCCAGCATACAACATGAATTGGTAAGGAGGTTTCCGTCAACAAAGTTTTAGCACTGCAAAAACATGGTGGCTGATATTGTCAACAAAAACGAGCAGAGGGAGATTGTTGTTGCAGAGCACAATCGAGCTCACAGAGCAGCCCAGGAGAATATTAAACAAATCCTCTGCGATTACTATTTCCCAAGGATGACAAATTTGGCTAATGAAGTTGTCGCGAATTGTAGGATCTGTGGTAAGGCCAAATACGACAGACACCCACGTAAGCAGGAACATGGTGTAACTCCAATCCCCTCCTATATCGGGGAAATGTTGCACATTGATATCTTTTTCGACAGATAACAGGTACTTTCTTACCTGTCTGGACAAATTCTCAAAATTTGCGGTGGTACAGCCTATACCTTCTCGAACAATTGTGGATGTAAAGGTCCCAATCATTCAGTTAATGAATATATTTCCAAACACAAAAACAATTTATTGGGATAATGAAGCTTCTCTAAATTCTGAAACCATAACCACATTGTTGGGGAATAGTTTTGGTGTAGACATCGTAAACGCACCACCCCTTCATAGCACCTCGAACGGGCAGGTTGAACGCCTCCATAGTACACTTTTGGAGATAGCCAGATGTTTGAAACTGGACAGAAAAATTAACGAGACGACAGACCTCGTATAAATGGCAACAACTAAATACAATCGAACGATTCACTCGGTGACCAATATGAAACCAATCGAAATACTTCACGCCAACCCACCCGAACTGAGGAATGAGATAACCATGAAAATAATGAAGGCTCAACAAGCACAAATGGATAGGAATAACCCCTCCAGACGAAATAGAGTATTCGACGTGGGGGAAAGAGTATTGGTAAAGACTAACAGGCGACTCGGAAATAAATTATCCCATTTATATGTTGAGGAGAAAGTTGAAGCAGACTTGGGAACCACGGTTCTCATAAAAGGGAGGGTGGTCCACAAGGACAACCTAAAGAAAGGGAAAATTCTTAGCATATTTTAGAATTCTTTCAATTGTATAAGGTAAATTATTTAAGCTTTTTTCACACTATCTTTTAGGATACTGATTGCGAAACTCCTTATTCAAACGACGACGGCAAAATTGACCGACTATTCGAGACTTTGACGATTTCGAAAACTTAAAGTTCCAACAACAGGAACTCGTAGACTCAGAGCGACATCAGGTAAAAATAAACACAAGGATACAAGAAAAGATAAATGAACTGACGGAAACGGTTAACCACATCATTAAAAACTCAAAAGCTGGACGGATCGACACTGGTCACTTGTATGAAATGTTGCTTGCAAGAAATAGGATCATTATAAATGAAATTGAAACTTTAATTTCAACTACTACCTTTGCAAAGATAGGGATAATAAATCCCATGTTGTTAAACTCAAAAGATATAAAAAACATTACTGAAATGCACTCTACAAAAAGAACTATCACTGATTTAATGGAGGTATCATATATTAAGGTTGTATTAGACGGTAATCTTCTACATTTTATTATCTAGTCTATAAGAAAATTATTATTTTTCCTGTCCAACACCACGGAACAATTCTGCACCTTGGGAATACAACAATGTTGCCGATTGTCATAATCAAATTTTGGCGATTGGAAATTACAGCGCAACGCTCACATCAACGTTTTGCAAAAAATTACAACATCCAACGTGCGCGCAGCAGCTTCATTCTGGTAATGTTGCCCACTGCAGCACTCGCCTTAGCCACCTTGAACAAATTATGGTGGTCGATGATGGTATAATCATCATTAACGATAATACCGCTTTAGTCAAGACTACCGAGAAGACCATAAAGGGAACTTATTTACTTTCCTTCGAAAATGAGATTCAAATTAATGGATCCTACTTCAAAAACGTAAACGGCATGTTTAAAAAATTACCAGGATCGGCAACGACGGCGCTCCTCAATATCACCAGTCATCAACAGATTTTGAGTCTTCCATACCTTCACAAGATAAGTATGGAAAATCTGCGTTTTATCGGGAAAATCGAAGGGAGAACTATGATAGAACCAACGATATCAGGTCTCACTAGCATTGTCATACTAATTTCCTGTTACGGTCTAATGAAACTATACGGAGAACGAAAAAGAAGACGCAAATCCCAGAACCTTCAGAACGTTATAAACAATCTTAAGAAGTCCGTGGACGGCCTTCATTTAGAAGTGGAGGAGTTAACATAAGCTGCCCTTTGTCAACAATAAAATCCGCACGTGGCCTGAGTCAGCGAATCCACATTCTCACGATGGCAGCTAGCAGTTAACATAAGCAGCACTTTGTCATCAAAAAAGTCCGCGCGTGGCCTGAGTCAACGAATTCACATTCCCACGCTGACGGGTAAGGCACAGCGGTAGCGGCAAACTGCCAACGCAAGCTTCGGCGTCGTATCCGCTGCAATAACTCTACAACTACTACTAACAACGAATTGCAGGACACAACAACTAAGACAAGGTGCAGGGACTTATTTAAGACATTAGCTTTAGAATGTAACTTTCAGTTTGTAACAGAGAACTCATCAGACAGCATGATCTGATTAATAAAGTGATAATAATAAAGAAACAAGACGGTTATTTGTAATTTAGATACTTTGAATTCTGGAAAATTTCCCAATAATTGTTTTGTTACTTCTATGCGGTAACGTACGCATCGACTACAAGATCGAATTGTCTTTTTAATGGAATTCTTTAATCCAACAATCCAGTATTTTTCTTCTAATCATTGATTCCATTAACTTATTTCCTCCATGCAAAGTTATTTTATGAATATTTTCAATTATTTATGATGATAAATGCGACCTATTTATTATTGGGTGCTTTTGATTAAATTGAAGATTTGCATTACCCAATCTACCTCCTACGCGAAGGATTCCCTTATTATCCAAAATTGGGTTTAAGCTTGCAATGCTACTTTTATGATTAATTTCTGCTTTGATTTCTAAACTTTGAATTTCCTTTCTAAATTGTAATTTTTGCTGATATCTTATTAACATCTCTTCAGCTTCTTTCATTTCTGAGTTTACTTAGTATTCAGGGCATTTTTTCCCTCTTATTCTCTTTATGAATCGCAAAATATTAGCTACTACCCTTATTAATTTGCTTAAACTAGAATATTTTAGTATTACTATACCCAAGAAATGTAATTCCATTGAGGTTGTCACATACGTTGCATCGATTTGAATAATCTTCATTGGCCAATGATGTTCCTCTTCTCGCAACTATTTTGGACCCTTCCACCATAAATCGTGTTGTATTAGTTTATTCTGGATTGTTGGATTGTCCTTTGTTCCAATGTGCTGCCATTTCGCATTGGAAGCAAGTACTTTAATTTCATCTACTCGTGTTTAAATAAATCTGTCTTTACTTTGGCAATTATTTATCCATGCTAACTGTATAGTTGAATCGCTCCAAGCAATTATTTTAATTTCTCTGTTGAAGACTGTTTTTATCCATTGCATCAATTTAGCAAGTAGTTAGGTGAGCCGCGCATAGTTTTAGTTTTGGTAACGTTTTCTTATTATACCCTAAACAGGGTATATTAAGTTTGTCACGAAGTTTGTAACACCCAGAAAGAAGCGTCGGAGACCCTATTAAGTATATATATGAATGATCAGGATTTCGAGCTGAGTCGATTTAGCCCTGTCCATCTGTCTGTCCGTCTGTCTGTCTGTCTGTATATATATGAACTAGTCCCTCAGTTTTTAAGATATCGTTTTGAAATTTTGCAGACGTAATTTTCTCTTCAAGAAGCTGCTCAATTGTCAGAACGACCGATATCGGATCACTATAACATATAGCTGCCATACAAACTGATCGATCGGAATCAAGTTCATGTATGGACAACTTTCACATTTGACAGGATATATTCATTAAATTTGGTATGGTTTATTTTCTAAAGCAAATATGTAATCTCCGAAGAAATTGTTCAGATCGTTTAACTATAGCATATAGCTGACATACAAACTGAACGATCGGAATCAAGTTCTCGTATGGACAACTTTAACATTTGACAAGATGTATTCACGAAATTTGGTACATATTATTTTCTAAAGCAACAATGTAATCTCCGAAGAAATTTTTCAGATCGGTTAACTATAGCATATAGCTGACATACAAACTGAACGATCGGAATCAAGTTATTGTATGGACAACTTTCACATTTGACAAGATACATTCACGAAATTTGGTATATATTATTTTCTAAAGCAACAATGTAATCTCTGAAGAAATTTTTCAGATCGGTTAACTACAGCATATAGCTGACATACAAACTGAACGATCGGAATCAAGTTCTTGTATGGACAACTTTCACATTTGACAAGATATATTCACGAAATTTGGTATATATTATTTTCTAAAGCAACAATGTAATCTCTGAAAAAATTTTTCAGATCGGTTAACTACAGCATATAGCTGACATACAAACTGAACGATCGGAATCAAGTTCTCGTATGGACAACTTTGACATTTGACAAGATATATTCACGAAATTTGGTATGGTTTATTTTTTAAGCCAACAACATATTCTCAAAAGAAATTGTTCAGAACGGATTACTATAGCATATAGCTTCCAAACTGAACACATAGTTACTAACAGAAATGGCCCTGTGAAGGGTATTTAGCTTCGGTGCAACCGAAGTTAACGTTTTTTCTTGTTTTTAATTGGATTCACTTTAGTTTTAGCAGCAACAATTGTTATAACTAATCCAACTTTAGTATATACAACTGCTGCACAAGCTTTCTCTGAAGCATATGCGATTTCATGTAGTTCAAATTTAAAGTTGTTTTTAGTTTCAAACCATCTAGGAATTTTTATTTGTTTTATCTCTGGTATATGCTGCTTAAAGTCTTGCCATTCTTTTGATAAATTCTCGTCAAGTGATTCGTCCCAGTTGAGTTTTATCAACCAAAGTTTCTGTATAAATAACTTTGCTATAACGTTTATTGGTGAAAGCCATCCCATTGGGTAGAAAATGCGCGCTAAATCAGACAAAGCTTGTCTTTTTGTATCTAGCGTTTTGCGTTGAAAGATTCGTATTAAATCCAAAGATGTCTTTGGCAGGATTCCATTGAATACCCAATGTCTTTATTGTTTCGTCCTCTGCTATTTTTATTACTTCATTTGCGTTATTTACTGGAATAGTTGCTATGATTTCACTGTTGTTTGACATCCACTTCCTTAAGTGAAATCCATATTTTTGTAGTTGTTTCGATATTTCATACTGAATGGCCTTACATTCATCTATTGAATCTGCTCCTGTCATTAAATCGTCCATGTAGAAGTCGTTTTTAATGATGTTTGAAACCAAATAGTTGTGGGGTTCGCATAATTTAGCAGTTTCTTGTAATGTTCTCGGTGCCAAGAAAGGAGCTGATGCTGTCCCATATGTAACTGTTTGTAGTTTGTATTCTTCTATCGGCTCTCCTTTTGTTGATCTCCACAATATACGTTGGTAATCTTGATCACTATCTGTTATTTTAATTTGTCGAAACATCTATTCAATAACACTTGTTAATACATATTGCCAAAGTCTCCATTTGATTATAATGTCAAATAGTTTTACGTTCTACTGTCTTCTTGCATCACTGCTTGATGTGGCAAATAGTATTTTGCGCATCTATTTTCCTTTGCTTTTTCCATGTGGCCCATTTCTGAATATTCTTTTATAAATTAAACATATTGTTGTTTTAACTCGTCGTTTGTAGCGAACTTTTTCTCGCCATAGCTTGTTTGCGAGAATCGCCCAATTCTTTTTCTTGTTCAAAAGGCAGATTGACGGCAAATCGATTATTTTCATCTCTCACTGTTGTTTTTTCAAAAATTTTTAGGCATTCTCCATCATCTGCTGTATCTGCTGGAGTTGTGGTATCTTCTATTTCACAAATTCCAGCGTCTCAAATGGAAAAGAAGGTAGAATTTAATTATCTTCCAGCATCGTACAATTTAAATTTTATTTGATCATATTTTTTTGGCACTGCCGATTGCTTTGAGCATATCAACATTTTCAGTTTTCTTTATATACTTATGGAAATCGTTGCATGACATGTTCCTATAATTATATTTAGTGACAGTCATGTTGCGAACATTTTTAACAAGGAGACGATTGCGTTCATCACTCCATTGGAATAGAAAAAAAGTCCTGCGCAATTTTCAAAATTTCAGAAAAGGAATCAAGGTTTGAATTCGCTTTAAAAAATGCATAAATCTGGTCATTTGAAATTTGTGAAAAAGATTTTTTGGATTCCTCGTCATTCTCTTTTTTCTTTTCTATAAATAAAATTGTTCAAATTCACCAATTGATCAATTATCTTCTCTTCATGGATATGAACATTTTTTGACTCAAGAAACTGCATTGTTTGCACAACTTCTTCATATCGAATTTCTTTTGATGTGCGATCAAATTTTAACCATTGGAAAACTTTTAATTCGGACAAAGATGAAGTCCATTTCAACAAGTATTCAAGAGCTTCCTGATAAACACTGACGGGTTTATCTAGATATCGGCTCCGTATAATAACACGCTGACTGTTGTCAACATTAGGAGATTTCTCTTTTCTTGGCCGTGGCCTCCTAGGTTGGCAATTAATGGGCTAAGTTGAGAGGTGATTTTCCCTGCCTTTCTTGCAGCGTGCTGGATTTGTACCCAGGATGTTAGTCTGGGGTCCAGTTTTACGCCTAAGTAGTTTACTGCTTTCTGTGTCCTAAGAATATCCGAAGTTGTGTGCATGCTCAAGAGGTATGTGCTTGTTTATAAGAAGTAGTAGTTCTGTTTTCTCGGTAGCGAGCTGGAGGTTGTTTGAGTCGAGCCATGCTTGCGTCCGGATCATGACCTGGTTCAGCTTTCATCGTGCTTCTTCTGTATATCTTGCTGTGATTACTGTCGCAATGTCGTTTACGTAGCCAATTAAATATGATTCGTCTGGCATTTCTAATTTTAATATTGCGTCATAGCTAATGTTCCATAAGTCTGGGCCTAGAATGGATCCTTGCGCTGCTCCTGACGTAACTTCTATTTGTCGTGATCCCTCTCTAGTTTTAGACAGCAGTTTTTTATTGCTAAGGTAGCTCCGCACAACAGCCCTTATGTAATCGGGTATCGTGAAGCTTTTTTCTAGAGCGTTGATCATATCCCCATATAGCGCTGTTGAAGACGTTTTGGACACCTAGAGGCGCCACTAGTTTTTTTTATTTATGGCATCAACGCTGTGCAGCTTCTAAGCTTTCAATGACGCATTTCATAGCTCCTGTAGTTGATCTGGCGGGTCTAAATCCATGTTGTCTAGGAGACAGTCCTCCAGCTTCGTTGATAGCCGCTTCGAGCATGGGTTTAAGTAGGCTTTCGTATAGCATTCCCTCTGTGTCAAGCAAGCACAGTGAACGGTATGCTGATGGCGAATTGGGGGTTCCTTTTCCCTTATTGATCAGCACCCGCTCTTGCTTTTTCATGGTTCAAGGAACATTCCGGTTCTAAGGCAAGCGTTGTACATGTTAAGTAGTACTGCCGGGCGATCTGCAGTGATTATTTTGAGAATTTCTGCTGGGATCCCGTCCGGGCTGGGTGATTTGTTGGCCTTGAGCTTGCCAGTGGCTAGCTGCAGCTCTTCAAGGGTGAACTGGGGGATTTGCGCAGATCTTAGAGTGTGTTCTGCATCACTGGCTCTGATTTCGTGTATGGGGAATAGTGCGCTTACGATGTGATCCTTTTTGACAGCGGTTAAGTTAGGTGGCTTTGCTCGAGCGCCGAGTTTCTTCATCACCATTCTATTCTCGAGTCCCCAGGAGTTTCTGTTGATATCCTCGCGTAGGCCCTCCCATTTTTTCTTTCTGCTATCGTCGATGGCTTTTTGCAGCTCCTTTTTTGCTGCTTTGTATTGCTCGGTTTCTTGGGATGTGGCTCCTCTGTGCCTGGATCTCGTGTAGGATCTGCGAAGGCAGAGGCATGTGCGTCTGAGTTGGGCGATATTTTCAGTCCACCAGTAAACTACTGCTTGGAATTGATTTTTGACAGCCTTTTGTTATATTAAGCATTGCGTGCTCGACAATTTCTTTTCCATTTTTTGGGGAGCTGCTAGATTGGTTTTGGTCGTCTATTGCGGAGATCAATTTCCAAGTATTTCAAAAAAAAATCTGGGAACCCGCCTTTTCCATTGTTTAGTCCCCGTTTTGTTGATGGCCCTGTGGTAACTAACGGGTGATTTTTTTGAGTTGATTTTCATTGCGTAGTTTTGACAGATCACTATGGATGTCAGACTGGTGTCAAAGAGAAAGATGCTCAGTTCTTTGACATTTCATATGTAATAGACTTACTAACGAGCAACGCTTGCAATCATTGAATTTTATTCGTCAAAATCAGTGTTCGGTTCGAATGTGTTTGCCGTCCGTGTCCGATGAGCGATGAGGCTCATTTGCATGGTTGTGACCTCTAGGATATTCATTTTGCGGAGGGATATGGTCGACTTTTCGTGTTTAGCCTCCACGCAGAGGCAAATGAAGGGGGCTTGTGTGTGCTCGTTTAATTTGTGGCCTGGTTGTCCGCATTTATGCAACCTTGTCCTCTCCTAGCGGCCCCTTTGCAGTCCCAGGTTAAGTGCCTAGTGAAAGCACCTTTTGGGTTTTTTTTGTCGCAGACTGCTGTTAATCCATCAAATGTTAATGCGTGCCTGTCGCATCGGTACATCGGTCTTATCCTCATCAAACGTTGTATATGCCCTGGCCTGCTCTCTTGCTGTTATACTTATGGTCGATTCTTCGATGGGGTCCTGTAGCATTTTTTACAGGCTCTGCTACTTCCTCGTATGTTGACAGGGAGTCGAGGTCTCTAATCTCTGTTGTGAACTTTGATTTAATGTTGGCCACAGTTTCAGATTTTTGAAGTAAGTATCGTATTACTTCTACGGAACACGGTCCCTATTTTTCCTATTTTTTGTGGGTTGTCTTATGTCGTCTCTAAAGTCTACAGAAATAAGCCAGCAACTATTCCAGCTTTGGAAGACAACATTTCCGAAGAAATTCGGGCTATTCCGGCCGAAATGCTCGAAAAAGTTGCCCAAAATTGGACTTTCCGAATGGACCACCTAAGACGCAGCCGCGGTCAACATTTAAATGAAATTATCTTCAAAAAGTAAATGTCATGAACCAATCTAACGTTTCAAATAAAGAACCGTTTTTTTTTTTAAAAAAGTTATCAAGCTCTTAAAAAATCACCCGTTATATAGCGGCGGTCGAGTTGCTACCTTCTAGCCAGTTACCCCTCTCGTTCTTTTTATATTGCTCGCTTATGATGATTAACTCGTGCGAGAGAAGTGCAGCCTTGCATCTATGTATTGACCTCTAGGATATTCATTTTGCGGAGGGATATGGTCGACTTTTTCGTGTTTAGCCTCCACGCAGAGGCAAAATGAAGGGGGCTTGTGTGTGCTCGTTTAATTTGTGGCCTGGTTGTCCGCATTTTATGCAAACACCTTGTCCTCTCCTAGCGGCCCCTTTGCAGTCCCAGGTTAAGTGCCTAGTGAAAGCACCTTTTGGGTTTTTTTTTGTCGCAGACTGCTGTTAATCCATCAAATGTTAATGCGTGCCTGTCGCATCGGTACATCGGTCTTATCCTCATCAAACGTTGTATATGCCCTGGCCTGCTCTCTTGCTGTTATACTTATGGTCGATTCTTCGATGGGGTCCTGTAGCATTTTTTTACAGGCTCTGCTACTTCCTCGTATGTTGACAGGGAGTCGAGGTCTCTAATCTCTGTTGTGAACTTTGATTTAATGTTGGCCACAGTTTCAGATTTTTGAAGTAAGTATCGTATTACTTCTACGGAACACGGTCCCGTATTCCTCGTCTTGGCCATATTTATTGTGTTGCTCTTATTGTTCTTCCTTCTGTTGGAGTTTTTATTGTTGTTCTGGTGCCGCTTTCTCCGCCTTTATGGCCAAATAATTATGGCGACTGCCAGTCATTTCGGTAAGAAGTCACTCTTGCCTACTGAAGTGATAGAATACTTCCCTCACCAGCCCTTAGTCAAACTCATTCGTTTCGGGTTTCCAGTACTGTAGTACTCCAGCGTTGTTGCCTCCCTCTCGTGGGCTTATTCAAAGGCGGCATCTTCTCGCCTCTTCGAAGGTGGTTCATTGGGCGCATTATTCGCAGCTAACCTACTTAGCGTCCACTATCTGCCAGCTTCTAACAGATATGAAAGTAGAAATAAGAACCGAAGATGGAAAACCTATATGTTAAAAACAATGTACATATTCATTATCCGCGCATAATTTTATTAATCAGGAAATCCAAGCTTATCGGAAAAAGGAATTATAAGGCATAGCAAAAGTCCATATAATCCTCCTATTTGGGTTGTTCCGAAGAATAGAATAAATGAGGACGATAGTCCAAAACTAAGAATTGTCACCGATTTTAAAAAATTGAACGAAAAGACAATAACGGATAGATATCTTATACCTATCCCATAGGTTATACTCTTTCATTTCTTAAGCCTTTGGGAGAGACCTTGAGTGCCAACACACCTCGTTTTTAGCGAAAATATGAAATAAGCTACATACAAGGACTGTACGCAAAAGAAACAGAACTTTTTAAATATAACTGTTTCTGGTGGCGCCCCCTATTGGAGGGTATATGAAATAAGATGTTTGAACTCTTGTTGACATTTCGTTAATATTTAAGACAATTGGATAACTTCAATCGATGTTTTGGATTAAAAGGTGACAGCAGCTTTTAGTCATCGGTCGTAAAAGGCATTTCGAACAAAGAGCAAATATCAAATTTTGTTTTAAACTTGGGAAAACATTTCAACTGATGAAAAAACCTTATGGTGATCAGTGCCTAACCCGTAGTTATGTGCATGAGTGGTTTAAGTGATTCAAAAAAGGTCGTGAGGACCTCTATGACGATCAGAAAGGGCCGGCCAAAATCAGTGAATACCCAAAGCAATATTGAAAAAAAGACGATTCCGAGGGTATTGTACACCGAGAGTTCGTCCCACCTGGCCAAACGATTAATGCTGTGTTTTACCTTGATGTTATGAAGCGTCCTTCGTCGTGCTCGACCACAATACCGTGAGGCAGGATCCTGGCGCCTGTTGCATGATAATGCGCCGTGTCATCGGTCAACGTTTGTCACTGATTTTTTTACAAAAAACTCCATATTAACCAATAACCCTTCTCACCTGATCTGGCACTTTGTGATTTTCACCTATTTGAAAAACTTCATTTGCCCATGAAAGGCCACTGGTTTCAGGACACTTCAGCTTTCCAAAAGGCGACGACCAATATTCTCAAGAGCATTCCGAAAATTGACCTTAAACACTCATTTGAAATGCTAATTGACTGGGCTAAAAGCTGTATCGAAGCACAAGGAAACTACTTTGAATAAAAAAATATAACTTTTGAAAAATATTAATTTTTTGTTGTTTTTTTTTAACAGTCCTGTTTCTTTTGCGACAGACCTTGTATGTGCGTTTTATTTGTCCATGATTTAACTATTAGCTTTTAATGGTCAAATAAAACACGCCTATTAATAGAAATTTCAAGATGTTTAAAACAGGAATATTGTTTAATTAGTAGAAAAAACAAATAGTTGCAGAAGACTTAGGAAATAAATTAAAATTACAAAATAGAAATAGAATAATACATAAAGACAATATTAAAGTTTAATTTCACATCTTATGGGCACAATGAAGGCATTTTTGCAGATTTCGTTGAAGTTTTTATGTTTCAGCAATACTATATCAGACATAATTGTCTACACAACACAAAATTACATACTTGCAGAGGAAGAAGATACAGTGATTTTTGAAAATTACAGATCTTTATACCATTTAACCACTTTATAATTACTTGAAAATATAATAGAAATATATAAAACTAACAAATAAGTAATATTAATTGACAATTCATGTATAAACTTTGAAATACAAATAATAGAAACAATATTAAGATTTATTAAAAATTGACAATAACAAGCCAAAAAGAAGCATTAATGAATTAGGTACGGTATGGAAATGGATTTCCGGTATAACTGACTATGAAGATTTTATGAAAATTACAAACAAGGTAAATGGATTAATAGAAAATAAAAACAAACAACTAACTCACAAATATTTAAAACAATCACAGAATTAACACAAATAATAAAACCATTACAAGGCAGTTTGAAGAGACTATTTTAAGACCGAGAAACAAACTAATAATTACTGAACTTGAAAATACAATACATACTATTACATTATCAAAACTTGGAATTTTTAATCCCTTAGTTTTAGATATGGCAGGAACCAAAGAAATAATAAGAGATTCTTTCGTCGCTCGTCGTCGTATTAATGTCAAATCTTATTTCAGAATTTAAAATTGCATAAAAGAAAGATCTAGTAATAGTATATATTAAATATTCGAAAGTACAAAGTATTTGTGAGTTATTTAAAGTAATACCCGTTTCACAAAGTGATGGAAAAGTACTAATCGAAAGTGAAATAATAAAATGCGAAAATAAATTTTATTCAGTCTAATTTTGCAAAAAAGTGTTCAATAATGCATTTTGTATGATAAAAAGAATACATACTTGTGTATCAGACATGTTAAATAATAAACGTGCTAATTGTACAAAGACCAATGAAGCAAATAAAGTAACAAATATTTTTAAAGACGGTTCTATAATAGTTTCCGGAAAATATACATATTGTGAATAATGATACAATAGACGAAGTCTATTTTATAACTTTAGAAAATAATGTAATAATGGATAATATAAAATATGAACGCCGCACTAGAAAAAATTAAAAAATCCTGTTTGTTGGACAGATAGTACTTTATTAATGATAATCATATTATAATATTTTATTACAAAAGTATTAACATACATATGTTACATTAAATTTTAAAATTCAAAAGAAAACGAGCAATCTTATATATAAAAATGAATCGCAAAATGTGTTGGTAAGCGCATAACTCAAAAACGCCTGGACCAATTTTGCCAATTCTTTTTTTAAAATGTTTAGTGAGTCTCAAGTATGGTTTTTACGGAAAGAAAAATTCGAATAATTGCCGGGAACCCCTAAGAACAGCCCTTTTCTTTTTCCCATACAAACGAATGAATGTTTGTTTATTACTAACGCTTAGGGAACGACTGAACCAATTTTGATGAAATTTTCAGAGAATGTTCCGTGTGGATCGGGGAAGGTTTAGAAATAAAAAACCTCTATGCTTCTCATGAGGAAAAGTCGGAAAATTGGACAATTCCAAAAAGTTTATTTTTTCCATAAAAATTTTTTTTCAACTTTTTTTGTTTTGTTTTTCGTTTGAAAATTATTCAGTGAAAATGTTATGTGTGTTGCACACAAAGTGATCAATTGTTACGATGCCACGAAGAAGTCGCGGTAATATCGGTCGGCGTTCTTTTTGGCATCAACATACATTAGCAGCCCAAGGCACATGACCGAGTACTCCCAGGATACGATGACATACGTGCGGTATTATGGGTCGCGGTCAATCAGAAAGCGATAGTCACGTTGTCACAACAAGACTTTTCAAGCAACAGCTTCGATGGATTTTATTTTGAAGCAACGTATGTATATATGGTGTTGTTAGATGCTAGATGCACTCTGTTGAGTGCCTAAAGAGAGGTTTGCTGCACGCACACATTTTTATTGAATGGTGGATGGTGGTTACACCAGATCAAATTGATGAAATCATTCAATCATGCGGAAATTCCTGATGCAAAGAAATATCCAGTATTATACGAAGTGATGAAAACCAATATGGTTCATGGACCTTGCGGACACCACAATCCCACTTCGGTTTGTATGTCTGACAATAAATGCACGAAACACTATCCATGCGCTTTTCTTTCGGAAACACAAACTGGAAATGATGTATATCAACTGCATCGGCGTCGCTCACCAGACGATAATGACAGAACATTTCGCATTCAATTTAGAGGCGTGAATATCGAACAACACATCGAAGTTGAAAACACATGGATCGTACCATATTCACCACTGTTGTCTAATTCACATTCAAAAGTCATGTCAATGTTTCGTATTGCAATTTGTTGTAATCGATAAAATACGTTTGTAAGTACGTCACCAAATGAAGCAATATGGCGGTCATTGGTCTTGACCGATTCGGTCGATACGTGAACTGTAATAAAGCGCTTTGTAGGATATTTACTTTTGCAATTCATGAACGTTTTCCGACTGTTGTGCGTCTCGAAGTTAATTTGGAGAATGACCAAAGAGTATATTTCTACCCAAAAAATACAGTATATCCAGTGGAAACACCGCCACCAACAAAATTAATGTTTACGAGTTTTTTCTCAACGTTTGTCAGTGAACCGTTTGCGAGAGCTTGCTCTTTTTGGAAATGCCTCGATATTATACATAGAATGCATCGTTGAAGAAATAGTTACGCAGAAAGCAAGGCCAACCAGTAGATGGTTTTACGCAATTCCCCCGAAAAACGACGATTGCTTTTATCTTTGGTTCAAATTCATTTGAGTCATTGCATACTGTGACTGGTACGGTGTCTCCAACTTTTTGAGTATCATGCCAGCAATTACAGTTGCTGGAACATGATAATCACTGGAATCTAACGACGGACGATGCGATAGCTACTTCGAATGCCACTGAAGTTCGCACACTTTTCGAGATGATCAGCCTTCAAATCCGCGTCAATTATGGGATACGACCAAAAATTATATTGCCGAAGACATATTATATCGTATACGCTAAGAATTGAAAATGGGTCAATACTGGTTGATACTTCCGGTGGTTTGATATCAATTCCATATGCCGTTTATCAATTCACGAAAGATTGACTCATCACGAATGTTTATACGAACATTGGCTAAATTATCATAAGTACGATTCCTTGAGTGCACACGCAATGTCAGCTCCCACAAATACCTATATTGTTGACTTAAACTGGAAGATTCAAAGTCAAATTCCGGGAGACTTGCGTATAACAAATCGATCGATCGTCTTGGCAATGAAGACGACACCGTGAATTATCCAGTGGAATTTCTCAAATAGATTGTGACGCATCTATCAAATATAAGGGGCAGAATGCTTGATTCTACGGATTTATTTTGAGTTCTAACGATTTGTCATTTCAGTTCAAACGTATTCCGTTTCCAGTGAAAATGGAATTTGAGATGACGATAAATAGGATAGTCGTATAGTGGGTTTCATAAATTTAGTTTTCACACGGCCAGATATATGTGGCGTGCTTACGAGTTGGAAAACCATCTTCTCTGTACATTTACGCACCACCGGAACAGACACCAAAAAAAAAGTTGTTTATCAAGCTGCGTTACATTGAAAAAAAAAATGTAAAAAAATCGCAAATAAATGATTATCAGCACAATATGAATTTTTATTTTTTCATTTCAAAACATATAATTTCACGCAGGACAACGGCTGCGGGGTCAGCTAGTTGTTAATAAAGCTATCAACGCAAATTAATAACTTACAGAATATACATATATTCGACGACGGTACATATCGATTTAGAGGTGGGGCAGTTAACGCCACCAATAGCTAACAGCACTTATGTATGTATAAATGTACACACATATATAATTTCTATCACCATCAACGTTCAAGAAACACAAGGTTACGACAACCGTTGACATCATTTAAAATCGGTGTTAAAAAAGGGGTTATTGCTCTTCTCACGGAGAAGGGTCATCTGTCCAAGTTCAAACTCTTTCACTGAGACCTTCTGTGGCATATTGCAGTGCTATATCTTAATGATGCAGGGGTTAAAAAGATGCATGCAAGCTGACTTTCGACCTCGTTACTCGTGCGTTGATCATTTAAACATATTGAGAGTGATTCTTGAGAAGTTGGTTGAGTGTAACACGCTCGGCTTTATCTGTTTTAAAAATTACTCACACACTCTTAAACATTCCACAATGTGGCGGGCTCTTTCATGCAGAAGAGCGGCAAGAAATATAATATTCTTTATAAAAGAGTTGTACCCGAGCGCAAAATGCCATTTGGAAAAAGGAAATTATCTGAGCTATTGCATCGAAATTTAAACCATTGTAAGGCAAGGCTATGTTTTATCACCGCTTTTATCTTAGTGCTGTAGCAAAAACTATTATCCCTAAAACACAGGCCACCAGTATTGTCAAGTACATTAAATGTCTTTGTTTATTCGCGTTCGCTTTTACAAAAGATATTTCATATTTGGGAAAAACAGATTTTGATTTTGTAAATATTAATTTTATTGATTAATTTGTAAACAATAATTGTATGAGTAAGTCAAAAGTCAACAAAAACACTCAAATTATTATAACCTGAATAACAGCTGTAAAATTGTCACTAGACAACTTGGCCCATACTGATTTAAACCTTTATCGATTTCGTCTCGGATTCCGGTTCTAGATCGTTACTTAGATCTTTACGTGCAGCATATATACGAAGGAGGCTCGTTTTCATTAACTAGAATGTTTATTGAGATTTAATGACGCTGATTGAATCGTTACCTCTGTTATATGTTTACTGCCACTTGCTTTCGTTCTTCTTTCGAGGACTGTGTAGAATAGGTGTCATCAATATTACCGTAGACTACTGCTTCTAATTGGTTGGTTACTAATTATTGC
This sequence comes from Bactrocera correcta, assembly GCA_027475135.1. Taxonomy (NCBI): domain Eukaryota; kingdom Metazoa; phylum Arthropoda; class Insecta; order Diptera; family Tephritidae; genus Bactrocera; species Bactrocera correcta. The sequence continues at coordinate 23,035,482 of CM050322.1, forward strand.
TCTGTGAACTCGAAAACAAATTTATTTGAACTGAAACCTGAAACCATTCCGACAAAAATATAAGTATAATTTGAGATACCAAATTCTCGTGTCTTCAGTTCTTCTGATGAATTTTGAATACGTTAGTTAACGCGCTCTACTTAATCATTCCTACGTTTCAGTATTTTCGTTTGTTGAATGTTAAGGTTACCATAAAGCTCCGGTGATGGTTTGCAATGGCACTACAACCACGCCTATTTCTTATATACCATAATTTTAGATTTGCTTTCCAGCAGGCAAATCAAGCGCCTTTAAACAGGTATCGGAATAAAATTTTGCACGACCAAAATTTGTCTGAACCGAAACCGCTAAAGTCAAATTTAAGGGTTAAAATTTCAGGAATTTCTTTGTTTCAACATCAAAAAGGAAAAAATTGTGTCAGGGAAGAAACAAATTAAAATTAAATGAAACATCCTACTCGTATACAGGTCATTCGATCCAAAATTCACATTCAAAAATTTGTTCACGCAAAACTTTATTCTTGTTCATTTTATTCGACTAAGATAGCTAACATATTGAATAATTTGGATGGTACAAGGCCAACCAGAAGTTTGAAAATCATATGTTAGGTTTATAGGAGATAGGGGTAATGTCAAACGGATGTTATTTATGTTTGGCTTTACTACATATTATTAATAGAAAAACCTGATCTTTGAGTTTTGCCTGGATTCACTCATTATTTTGTATACAGGAAAGTGAAAAAATAAGTGGAATTTAATATTGCGTTATATGAGAAGGACGTGTGGTTATAATCCCACTTCTCCTATTTTCACGCTCCAACATAGGATTATCCGATTTCACCCATTTCACCTACTGTCGCTAGAGCTGCTAAAGAGAATTGTCAAGAGCGAAGTTGGTTATTACATATAACGGGTGATTTTTTTGAGGTTAGGATTTTCATGCAGTAGTATTTGACAGATCACGTGGGATGTCAGACATGGTGTCAAAGAGAAAGATGCTCAGTATGCTTTGACATTTCATCATGAATAGACTTACTAACGAGCAACGCTTGCAAATCATTGAATTTTATTACCAAAATCAGTGTTCGGTTCGAAATGTGTTTCGCGTCCGTGTCCGATGAGCGATGAGGCTCATTTCTGGTTGAATGGCTACGTAAATAAGCAAAATTGCCGCATTTGGGGTGAAGAGCAACCAGAAGCCGTTCAAGAACTGCCCATGCATCCCGAAAAATGCACTGTTTGGTGTGGTTTGTACGCTGGTGGAATCATTGGACCGTATTTTTTCAAAGATGCTGTTGGACGCAACGTTACGGTGAATGGCGATCGCTATCGTTCGATGCTAACAAACTTTTTGTTGCCAAAAATGGAAGAACTGAACTTGGTTGACATGTGGTTTCAACAAGATGGCGCTACATGCCACACAGCTCGCGATTCTATGGCCATTTTGAGGGAAAACTTCGGACAACAATTCATCTCAAGAAATGGACCCGTAAGTTGGCCACCAAGATCATGCGATTTAACGCCTTTAGACTATTTTTTGTGGGGCTACGTCAAGTCTAAAGTCTACAGAAATAAGCCAGCAACTATTCCAGCTTTGGAAGACAACATTTCCGAAGAAATTCGGGCTATTCCGGCCGAAATGCTCGAAAAAGTTGCCCAAAATTGGACTTTCCGAATGGACCACCTAAGACGCAGCCGCGGTCAACATTTAAATGAAATTATCTTCAAAAAGTAAATGTCATGAACCAATCTAACGTTTCAAATAAAGAACCGATGAGATTTTGCAAATTTTATGCGTTTTTTTTTTTTAAAAAGTTATCAAGCTCTTAAAAAATCACCCGTTATCTTCAACATATGTGCATAAGACCTTTTAAAGGTGGTGGTCATTCCAACTTCTTCAAAAATTTTTTATCAGGATATACCCCTCCCTAATGTGATTTCTTGTAACGTCGATTATTGGCATTTTATGGGTGAGATGGTGTCTGATTACGCCACTTTTAGCCAAGGAAAACGTGAACCATATCGTAAGATATCTTACTTTTTACTCAACTTACCACTTGCACAGACGCATAGACAGACAGTCATTCGTAATTCAACTGGCCGTGTCATTTTGATCATTTATATATAGATAAACCAATATCTATATCGATAAGTTTTAAGTATAAGGGTGGCCCAGCGCTGACCAGGCTTCCGCGAGGCCCAGCTCTTCAGTAATAGAAGATAATGCGGGAGCACAGATCCGCTTCCATTATACCGACAGCGGTTCTAGGTGCTTTTCTTGCTAGCTCATGAGGTTTATAGTTGTCTGCGATTCCGCTGTGGTCTGACACTCACAAAGATACTTGATGCTATTTATAGCGAGGTTAGGTCTTCGATCAGCTCTGAACGCATTGTTAATGAGTTCCAGACTAGAATCGCCGCTCTGTTAGTTGAGTGGATGGTCACTTCTCTGAAGGAGGTTGCACTCCGGAGTAGTAAATCTATGGCTACCTTAATGGCTCCAATCTTGGCCTGGAAGACCCTGCAATAGTCAGGAAGTCTGAAACTGGAGTTGATAGGGAGCTCCTGATAGTAGATCACTCCACCAACCTTCCCCACAAGATTTGACCCGTACGTGAAGAAGCTCACTGTCCCTTTTCTCCAACGGATTCTTCCCACACACAACTCCGTCGCCGGTAAATGGGTAGAAATGGAGCCGTCAGAGTTGGGTTTAGCGACTCCATGATCCAAGTGATCCGGTATGAAGTCAAAGTAAGTTAGGATTTCCGAGACCCGTGCTCTTTTAGGAATTCAACAGTGTAATATTTTGAACACACAAAGTTTGACAATAACTAAGAAGAAATGGCAACAACTTAACAACCTTACAGATTTGATTCCAGCAGACTGTTATAATTTTTATGGTAATATACGTTTTGAATAACTAATTGCTTAATCAATACTAAATAAACATTATCCTCAATTTTTAGCTTAAAATAATTTAACTTTTTCCAGTACTTTTGTATACACTAGCAATAAAAATAACATGAAATATGAAAAACGGTTTTTATTTACAATGAAAAAAAAAATATTAATATTAAAATTTTTTATTATTATACAAATTTAGAATGGTCATACGTCATTTTGTTTCAGAAATGAAAATTCAAAATAATGCAAATCACCTATTATAAAATTTTCTTTATTTCTTCATTATATTTTATCTAACATATACTTATAGCTTCATTTTAATTCAGATTTTAAAATTTTGTTGCAATATTTCAAGTGGTTTTCTTTTTATACTGTATTTTGCTTCTCCTGTAAGCTTATGAAAAGTGATGATACGTTATTTTGCATTTCAGGTGACGATATGCGCTAAACAATTCATTCACTGGCCTTCAAATTCAAAAAGACAACTATAGACACTGGGTCCACATATTCGGTACCTAGGGTTTTGAACAGTTTTGATTGGACTTGGAAAATTTTTGGTCCAAGGGTGCCGTACTTTAAGGGAATTATTACTGCAAAATTTTATGCGTACTGGAAAGTGAAAGAATGAAATGGAATTTTAAAATGTGCTATATGGGAAGAAGGCGTGGTTGTAGTCCGATTTTGCTCATTTTAACAATGTGACATAGGAATGTTTTAAAAATTATACCTACTAAATTTAGTTCAAATCGATTAGTCAAGTTCCGAGATGTGGGATTTCACCAAAAAGTGGGCGGTGCCACGCCTATTGTTCATGATTTATCGCGCTTGAGTAGTTTTTAACAGTACTGTAATATGGGGAGTAAGCAAGGTTATCCTCTGATTTTATCCATTTTCACACTGTCGGTAGAAGTTCTTACAAGATTTGTTGTCAGCGAACTTGGTTCTTGTAGATTTAGTGGTTTAGGAGATACATATATTGAAGGGCCCGCATGTGCCACTTACTACTGCGATGCCCTACGCCAAATTATAATTTTATATTTTAATTTAGTGCTTAGATAAGCTACTTTACATGTTTTCGGATAATGGCGATTTGTGGGCGGGGCAGTGTTCCGATTACGTTCATCTACTTGAAATTATCTTTGTACCAAGGACGGACGGACAGACAGACAGAGTAACCTGCATTTCTACATTTCTCGTTGTCCTGATAATTTATATGTATATATATAACCCCATATCTATCTCGATTAGTTTTAGATGATAGGTACAACCGTTAGGTGAACTAAACTATAATACTCTGCAGCAACTGGTTGCAGAGACTTTATTTCATCAGTGTAAAACTTTCAGGGGTTTTTCTGAAAACTACACAAATATGTTAAAAACTTTTAAAATTTTATTTTTATTTTTTCTTCACAAAATAATCGTTATATTTTGATTTTAATTTATCGGTTACAAAACAATAGTTGTTTGATAAGATATAGTATATTTATTTCTCACCCAATAATAGTTACGCGGTTAGTTTTACTTACCTCTTAAGCAAATCGTTAATTTATTATAGAAATTTTAAAACTATAACTGCACTTTGTGCGACAGACTTAACAATTGAAGTAAAATTTGATTAATCCCAGAAGTATATATAACTCTACTTATACCACTGGAAAGAAAACTATACGTCGCACATTGGGGTAAATGGTGCTCAAAATGGAGATTAATTCCCACAAGTCTTCTAGTTATGGAAAAGTTATTTTTTTTAGTTAATTAATCATAAAGAAGTAAGAAAATAATGCAATTCGAGTTTTTTGATTGTTTTTTTTTTTTATATCTTAAAAAACAAATATATGCTGAACATCGGTTTTCTAAATTTTTAATTTTTTTAAGCTTCAAATTTTATTTAAAATATATAAACTGTTTCTTCATCATTGTCGTCATCATCAACTTCATTATTATTGCCACTCTCTATCATGATCAACTCTAATGCTTCTTTGGGTAAATCCTGCACTTTTTTTTTGGTAATTTTCTTGTGGTTGATATAACTGGGTCAGAACTGATTAAAAGTCTGTTAAACATGTCTTCATTTGCTTTTTATACCCTGAACAGGGTATATTAACTTTGTCACGACGTTTGTAACACCCAGAAGGAAGCGTCGGAGACCCTATAAAGTATATATATAAATGATCAGGATGTTGAGCTGAGTCGATTTAGCCATGTCCGTCTGTCTGTCCGTCTGTCCGTCTGTCCGTCTGTCTGTATATATACGAACTAGTCCCTCAGTTTTTAAGATATCCTTTTGAAATTTTGCAAACGTCATTTTCTCTTCAAGAAGCTGCTCATTTGTCGGAACGGCCGATATCGGACCACTATAGCATTTAGCTGCCATATAAACTGAACAATCGGAATCAAGTCCTTGTATGGAAAACTTTCACATTTGACAAGATATATTCACGAAATTTGGTATATAATATTTTCTAAGGCAAAAATGTAGTCTCCGAAGAAATTGTTCAGATCGGTTGACTATAGCATATAGCTGCCATACAAACTGAACGATCGGAATCAAGTTCTTGTATGGAAAACTTTCGCATTTGACAATGTATCATCACCAAATTTGGTATGGATTATTTTCTAGGGAAAAAATGTAATATCCGAGAAAATTGTTCAGATCGGTTAACTATAACATATAGCTGCCATACAAACTGAACGATCGGAATCAATTCCTTGTATGGAAAACTTTCACATTTGACAAGATATATTCACGAAATTTGGTATATATTATTTTCTAAGGCAACAATGTAATATCCGAAGAAATTGTTCAGATCGGTTAACTATAGCATATAGCTGCCATACAAACTGAACGATCGGAATCAAGTCCTTGTATGGACAACTTTAACATTTGACAAGATATATTCACGAAATTTGGTATATATTATTTTTTAAGGTAACAATGTAATCTCCCAAGAAATTGTTCAGAACGAGTTACTATAGCATATAGCTTCTATACAAACTGGACACATAGTTACTAACAGAAATGCACCTGTGAAGGGTATTTAGCTTCGGTGCAACCGAAGTTAACGTTTTTTCTTGTTTTCTGCTGCATTTGCGAGAAAAATGTTTTCTAAAATTCTTAAAATCTTTGTTTCGAGCTTTCTGAGCTTCTTCTGATAATTGTCCGATCGGCAACATAGCGTGCGATATTATTTCTGGTCCATGGATAAAATATTTGTGAAGTGTTGGAGGCATGTTATACCAAGGATAACATTCAAAGAAATATTTTGCTGTATTTAAAGCGTAGTCACGAAACTTCTGTACCTCAATATCATGCCCACTAGAAAAAACTACGAGTATCGTATGCATCTTTTTAATCAAATTTATGTCAACTTTAGTAATTGCTGCTGACATCTCGGGATTTTGAAAGAAACGCCTAGCTGTATTGCCATCTTTAGAATTCCCAAAGCCAGGTTTCGGTTGGTCAACAATCAGACCAATTTTATCTTTAAATACTTTTTGAATCCGTGCTTTATTTTCTGAAACTAATAGTTTTTCGCTTTCTGTTGGAGCTTGCCACTTTTTTATAGACAATTTATATGATAAGTGGAGAAGACATTCAAAGAACCTAATCCACCCATGAAGTATTGAAAGCCCAAATTGTAAATTTTCTGTTTTTACAACTTTCTTCACCATTTCATCAATTTTATTAAAATCTTTCGAGCTAGCTCCACATAAATAACATTTTTGTGTAGATGTTGTTTCTGTTAATGCGTTGCATACTTTTCCATCAACCATAGATAAAATTAAATTGTGTTTAACTTCCAAATATTTATTTCCATAAGGTATAGCCGAATTAACAAGATTTCGTATTTCTATACCATCTCTTTCGTTTTCAGTTCTAGAAACAGCTGTGGACTCTTTAACAAATTCAATTTTTAAAGGCCTGCAGAACCTGGTAGAAGCTGGGCGCGCATTTTGCCACATAATTTTGCTTCCACAAATCAACCTGATAGGTACAATACAGGTAATGAAAACTGATGAATCATTTGCACCCAGATTATGGTACGCTTGCTTATATGTGCTGTGTCCAGAGCTTCCATCGAATCCCCACTTAGTGTACAAGCATAAATTTGTAATTTCCTCATCGTTCAATGTTTTAATTACGTTATTTTGGGCTAAAGTTATACGCTTAGTGGTATGGTCTAAAAGGGCTTGCAAGCTTACTTGTGCTGAAATCTCGCAAAAATGCATGCTCTCACGTCTAGGATAACAATTCTTTTTTGCTGATTGGACATATGAATAGCAAGGAAATCTTTCTGGAGCAGATTGCCTTATAACATTGTACTGTCGTCGAGATAACTTTGCTTCCACCAAAACAAATAAAGCGTCTTCTTTGGACATTTGCTGTGATAGTGATGATTTGGCAATACCTTTATGAAATTTTTTCGTTCTCGATGGTGAACTTGCAACCTCTTTCACTATATTTGACGCTTCCATTTGCTCTGAAGCTCTAAAACTCATTTGTGCAGCATAAGCTAATAAAAGCTTTTTTTTGCTTTGTTTTCTCATTTGATTATTCAAATGAAAGCTCTTTGCGGCCACGTTTCATTCCTTGTGAATGGGTGAAACCTATCGAAGAATCCAGCCAACTTTGGTTTATTCTAAGGAAACGCTCTTCATGCCTATTGGCTCTGCTCCAACGAATTTTAAATTGACTGATAAAGGTTTTTATCCTGTCATCAAACTCTTTTATAAATTCATCAGATGGCTCAATACGCTTTTTCAATTGCTCTTTTAAAAATTCAAATTTTTCATTAAATTTATCACAGCCAGAGTTTTTCATTATGTCATAAAGACTTTGACGAGGAACCCAAATTACATTTGAACTGGTTCCTATAAGGAAGATAATAATATTTTTATCCTCTTTAAATGTAGTCAATGTCGGTATCGATTTTACCATGTTAGTTAAATATACATCACTATTGTTATTTCTCTCGACTGCACATGACATACAAACATTAGTAATAAAAATTGCGCGGGAAAAAACAATGTCGGTTATCAGGATTTTACATATGTATACCCTAAACCTTAGATAAGAACCTTATGCTATATTAATTAATTATTACAAAATGTAAGAAACCAAAATTTTACTTCAAAAATGTATGTGATGATGTTTATTATTATACATATATAAGTAAAACGCGAATTTTAGACTATTCCGGAATATGTTCTTATACATTTAAACTGCCGCTTATTGTAACGTAGGGCGTGAACAAAGCAAACAGGCATCCACTGAACAACAAAAACAATAGCAAACCTTCTTTTTGCAATTGCTGTATTTGTTCTTCTTCTGCCTTGAGAAATTCGTGTATGTTTGAGCAGGCAGCTCGCATAAAGAAATGCATATACTGAGAAAGTGCGCAGTATTGGCGCAACTTTTTTTTACAAAAAGAAACTACAACAGCCATAGATTCCAGGAATGAAAAAAGATTTGCTTTACCTCGCTTAACTCACAACTATATGTCTGCATATAAGGTCGAGATCCCAATATTTTAAGGCTTTCGCCCAAAAAAAAAAATTAAAATACTTAGAGACAAGTAAAAACACAAATGAAATCTTTTTGTATTTACTAAATTACCTGAACAAGAAGGCTCCATTACAAATTTCTTGCAATTTTCAGAGAATATTACAAGAAAACTGTAAATTTTTTGCAAAATATTGGTTCAGTTAGTGATGTAGAATTTTATCTACTTTTGTTCGATACCAAAAATTTACGATTTTTCCAATCCCCGAAACAGTTTTCATAAGCACTTTTTGGGATGGCTTTCAGATCCTTCAGCAAATTTTGTTTAATTTCTGCAAACGGGTTCCATTCCAATAATTGCATGTCAAACTCATAAACCCATGTCCCATCGGCAGATATAATGCTCTCCATGAATGTAGGATCCGAATTTGCACGATCAAGCATGTTCAAAAAGGTAAAAAGTATTCGTTTTAAAAATAATTCAGGGCTTTTTAAAATTTTGGGAGTTGGGGTTTCCCCCCCAAAAACTAATTTGGAAACAAAAAATTTAATCCCCCAAAATTTTTTTCAAACCCCCAAAAAACGGACTGCCAAAAATTGCAGCTCTTTTGCCATCTAATTAACAATTGCCTGACATTTTACCCTTCACTTTTTTTTTTTTATCAGTTAAGAGGTGGAATTTAACGTATTTAAGACTTTGTATCACTGTAGACAAGTTTTGATAATTAATACGTATTTTTTCCAACATTCAACGGTTGCACGAGGTGTGTTAACAGTGCGAAACAAATGGATGACAGACCCCGTTCATTTTCATAGAATAACCCTTAGGGAAAATATATTTTTTGGAAAATCATTTACGCGGGGATTTAATTTTAATTTTGGTGCGATTTTGACAATTTTTTTAAAACGCATTAGCTTCACTTTATTGGATGGAATTTTTGTGTACAGAGCGTATTTTTTGGGCAGTCTTGGTTTCTTTGGAAAATTTTTTTGTGGCTTAAGAAAATTATTAGCGCATTTCACCACATAACATCAGGGGACACGAAAATAGCAGAATTGAGCATTTTCAGTGTTGATTGAGAAAAATAATGATAATTCCAATGTTAAGGAATGTACGCTTACAGATTCCCTTTTTTACTATGCGCAAACGATGCTGCATATAATTTATGGATCGATATACATATACATACATATATACATATACATATGTATGCATTTGTTATGAAAGCACATAAGTATGAGCTATTTTATGATGAATTCCATAAAATCTTTGCAAATACATATGTATATGCATATAGTAATTCGATAAAATTTGTGTTACTACCTATTAGGGTGTGCCAAAAAAACGCGATATTTTTTTTTTCGCTCTCACCCCGAAATATCTTAGGAAATATCCAATCAAGTCTTCAGTTAAAAGCTGAGCTCAAAATTCGAATTTTAAGAGGTCCTCCATCGAACTTGAAGTTTTTCCGTCTAAATAACATGGAAAACATGATTTTTAGACAGTTTATTGCCCTGAAATACCGTTAAATGTTTTTGTTAGGAAAAAAAATGAATAGACCTTTTTCAGTATTAAATTTACTACAAAAAGTTCTGTAGAATCAAATTTTTATCTTCCATACCTTTTTTTTACAGAGCTTTAAAGTCAAAATTTTCGGTTTTTTTTCGGATTTTTGCATTTTTTAGCTAGACCGTAAGAGTTAAAGAAAAATGTCAAATGGCAAACTTGAAGTACGTTTAAATTGCTATAAAAAAGTTTTTATCAACTTTCTCGTATCACCAATAGCGACCAAGTTATAGCTCTACAAATAATTATTTTTTTAATTTTTTCCTATACGAGCTATAATATCGACAGTTGAACAAAAACTTTGTTATAAATTTACAATAAGATTGAATTTGCAACAAAGTTGAAACGATAAAATATTTGGTAGTATAAAATATAAGAAGTTATGGACTTATATGGTCGTATTTTTATGATTTTTTAGCTCCATTATGAAATTTATTGATAAAAAATATGAATGATTATTATTTTTAAAACATTAAAGCGCATTGTTCTGAAAATTTTGAATTTTCAATGAAAACAAGTTAATTGTGCTGGTGAATATTTGAATTTAAATTTGAATTTTCCGAGAACTTACTACCAGCGCTCTCTGCGTATTTATCGATTTTCCGCGCAATCGATAAATTAACCGCTTAATTACATTAATTAGCGAACCCTATTGTCTTTTGATTTAATTAGCCCTTAATTAGTTCAGTTTTTAGGTTGGTTTTTAGCTTGTTATTGCAATAATAGCAACGAGTATATCTTTTTAATAGAAGAACCATGTCTGCTACAACAAATAAACGAAATTACATAAATTTAGTGGGTTTTGAATGTCAAAATTTTAGTGGTTCAAAGAACTTAAGTTCTGCAAAGCATTTTGCGGAGCAATATCGAATAAAACATCAAGAGAATCTATGAAATTTTTCTCAAGTAATTTTTGTGCTGACGAATTTTTTCTATCTTTGTGAACTTGAGTTTTTTGCCACTCATTGTACAATTTTTCAATTTTCACAATAGAGTGGTGTGAATTATTTGCGGGTAACAAAAATTTATTCCACACTTTAATAACCTCACAAAGAACAAATTTAGCACTTTCGCGAATCACAAGTTTTTCTGTTCGATGTTTGTAAAATAATAATGATAAAACTTCGCGTCTCACAGGCAATTTTGAACCACTAAAATTTTGACATTCAAAACCCACTAAATTTATGTAATTTCGTTTATTTGTTGTAGCAGACATGGTTCTTCTATTAAAAAGATATACTCGTTGCTATTATTGCAATAACAAGCTAAAAACCAACCTAAAAACTGAACTAATTAAGGGCTAATTAAATCAAAAGACAATAGGGTTCGCTAATTAATGTAATTAAGCGGTTAATTTATCGATTGCGCGGAAAATCGATAAATACGCAGAGAGCGCTGGTAGTAAGTTCTCGGAAAATTCAAATTTAAATTCAAATATTCACCAGCACAATTAACTTGTTTTCATTGAAAATTTAAAATTTTCAGAACAATGCGCTTTAATGTTTTAAAAATAATAATCATTCATATTTTTTATCAATAAATTTCATAATGGAGCTAAAAAATCATAAAAATACGACCATATAAGTCCATAACTTCTTATATTTTATACTACCAAATATTTTATCGTTTCAACTTTGTTGCAAATTCAATCTTATTGTAAATTTATAACAAAGTTTTTGTTCAACTGTCGATATTATAGCTCGTATAGGAAAAAATTAAAAAAATAATTATTTGTAGAGCTATAACTTGGTCGCTATTGGTGATACGAGAAAGTTGATAAAAACTTTTTTATAGCAATTTAAACGTACTTCAAGTTTGCCATTTGACATTTTTCTTTAACTCTTACGGTCTAGCTAAAAAATGCAAAAATCCGAAAAAAAAACCGAAAATTTTGACTTTAAAGCTCTGTAAAAAAAAGGTATGGAAGATAAAAATTTGATTCTACAGAACTTTTTGTAGTAAATTTAATACTGAAAAAGGTCTATTCATTTTTTTTCCTAACAAAAACATTTAACGGTATTTCAGGGCAATAAACTGTCTAAAAATCATGTTTTCCATGTTATTTAGACGGAAAAACTTCAAGTTCGATGGAGGACCTCTTAAAATTCGAATTTTGAGCTCAGCTTTTAACTGAAGACTTGATTGGATATTTCCTAAGATATTTCGGGGTGAGAGCGAAAAAAAAAAATATCGCGTTTTTTTGGCACACCCTACTACCTATATGCATTTTATATAGGTTTGGTACGACATACATATGTATATTTATATAATATATTTAAATAAATATTTGCTTTGGTCAATAAACTTTTCGATATCATGTTAAAAGACCAAGCGGTCGCACATTTGGCCATATATAATTATGTTTGTATGTAAACAAATATAAAAAGACCATACGCATAATGTTTGTAAATTTGTCTAGACATACATATGTATGTAAATATGTACACTCAATGCTTCATGCGAAATCTCCGTTGACACGGACAACCAATGGCGAAGCGCGTTTTTTGCTTTCATGTCAACGAGTCAATGTCGACACAGCATTGTGTTGTTGGTAGAAAATCCGAGCTGTGCCGAAAAAATAAGCAAACGATCGTCTATTGTCACCGCTTCCCTTGCCGCTCTAACAGCTTTGCCAACAAACCTGCGTAAATATGTATGAATATATGTATACGTATGAGTCTGCATACATATCGACGAAGATTTTTGCGAGCCATGGAAAAATATTTTAGAATTGACAAATATTATAAATCGACAACAGTATGTTGCCACTTTTGTCACTTCTTTCTGTGTTTTGCGAGTTTGCGGGGTTGACACTTTTTCCTTCTAGCAAAATATCAGAAATTGCTCAATTTATGATTTTTAGCTTTTGCCATCGTCGCGAAAAGACGCTTGTCGGCAAAGACATGCTCGGGGAGATGTAATGGTGTTTGTTTTTATGAATGAAGCAAGTTTGCCTGTTGAAAGTGCGCTTGCGTTCATGAATGAAAATATTGTTGTTAGGCGTTTTTCTACAAATTTGGGCATCGACTGTTTGGCTGCCATATTGACTTATGACGCTGCTGATGCTATGTGAAACCATTGTTATTTTTGTAGAACAACATTCGTAATTTTTGCGACTGACATATCTACATGTGAACGCATGTAAGTAAGTATGTATGTTGTGTATGCGTTATTTGTGTGGGAATGTCATTCGCACATATTTACATGTGTACACATATTTGAATGTTGGTTTGCGTATACATTATTTGTTCGGCAATGTCGTATACATATGCATGTACATACATACATATAGAGCAGTGCGCGCACACTTTTTACTGATAAATGATAACATCACGATTTGAATTTGAATTGTACTTATGTAAGTTAAAAATAGAAGTCACGACTTGATTGTTCGCAAGTCAAATTTATTCTAATCCTTTCTTTGCAATCTCACGATAAACCCAAACCCTAAGCTTTTACGAATAACCGATTGACGCATTGCGGGTTGAATTAGATTAGTGAGCGAGGCAACAATTATTTTCTTACTTTTTAAGCGCCGCATTGCGGTTAGAGCGCGATGTATTGATCAAAGCATCGTTCAAGGCATCGTTATTGTTGTGAGAGCGCATGCGCTGTGTGGTGATGATTCTCATTATCCGGAAAAATATCAAGCCGCTCACTGCAGTCAAGGAGATTGCAGATGGGGCTACACTTGCTATCTTAACTTGTACATACATATGTATGTAATTGTAATATATAAGTTTTTGGGATCTCGTATACTTATATATATATAATATCGCATATATACAAACATATTCATATATGAAATTATATTATATTACCAAATATAAGAAATATTTAAAAATTTAAAAATTAACTGTTATTCACACATTAACTACGAATATATGTATGTATATTTCGAAAATAGCATAAATTAATTAGAATGTTATCAGTTTTGCATGTAGTCATAAAAATTCGCAAAATGATAATCCTATCAATTAATATATTGGCATGTAAGCATATAAAAATATAAGCAAAAGGCCAACATATGTACGTCTGCAATAGCAATGTATGTCTCTGAGCATAATTTTCAATTAATGCTCAGCTCTGTTCACGCGCCACTGTTAAAAATTTCTCCTTCTTAGCTAGATGTGGTGAAATGCACCCATCGCATTTTGTTAGCTTTTGACAGTTTACACGCTTGTCCGTTGTTGGACCTTCTCTATAAATATACGTTCTCTGGTTTAAGCAGCTCACCAAAAAGATGCGCTTAAAAGTATGTAACATCTATATAAAACTAGTTTTGGTGACATTTAAATAGTATACTGAGTTGGGCGTCGACCGTTCATAAGATGCAAGGTTGTACAGCAGAAAGTGTAGTAATTTATCTGGGCTCTCGACTGTGGGAACGCGATAGTAAGTTTAAGTAGTTCACCAAAAAGATGCGCTTAAAAGTATGCAACATCTATATAAAACTAGTTTTGGTGACATTTAAATAGCATACTGAGTTGGACGTCATAAGATGCATGCAGTAATTTATCTGGGCTCTCGACTGTTTGCTGCTGGACAAGCTTATGTAGCTCTTAGTCGTTGTAGATCTTTGGACGGTATTCGAATTGAACAACTTGACTGTTCAAAGTTGACAGGTAAAACCCCATGTAACAGTGAAGCTTTAGAAGAAATGATTCGATTAAGAAGTAATAATTCGTAAAGTCGTCAATAGAACTTGGTCGCAAATAATGTAACAATTAATCATGAAAGGTTACGAGAAGATATTAAATGCTGCCTAATTATCGATTTACTTAACCAATACTACATGTCATAGTTCATATTTTAAAAAATTTGGGGTTTCTCACATCAAACTAAAAAATCAAAAATAAATATAGTTTTAAAAAAACTAAAAAACACTCTTTTAAAGCATATTAAACTAAAAAGTGAAAAATAATTCTTTGTATAAACTAACAATAATAATGAAGAAAAAATTCCTGCATTATTTAGAGAAAAGTGTGGGCTGCTTTGTGACATATTTTTCATATATCGAGCATGCCACGCTTTCCTCACAATAATGCGGGATTTTTTTCTTTATTATTATTGTTATCATAGGAGGATGGAGTCATGTGTAGAAGTTCACGCAAGTGAGGAAAGTTCTCTGATCGCCATTCACTTGGGAGTGGCCAGAAACGATTCTTTTACATATGACTCAAGCAGCTCACGACTTCCGGTCTTTGACCAAGTATCCTCTGGGTAGCCTAAGAACATCCGTTTGAAGGCGAGCTAAAGTGAGAAGGCGAAACACCCCTGCATAGGGTTGTGCGCTGAGTTTGGGATCCGCCACGTAAAAAAATATCCCCAATGAAAACCAACAATCAGCCACGGATGAGAGCCCCCCCTTTTGATTACGACCATGGCAAACGAAATAAGGACTATGATTTAAGGGCATGCACCTGGAATGTCCGGTCCTTTAATTGGGAAGGTGCCGCTGCCCAGCTGGTAGATGTCCTCGTAAAGATAAAGGCTGACATCACCGCCGTCCAAGAAATGCGATGGACGGGACAAGGACAGAGACGAATAGGTCCTTGTGACATTTACTACAGTGGCCATATAAAGGAGCGCAAGTTTGGTGTTGGATTCGTGGTGGGAGAGAGACTCCGTCGCCGAGTACTATCATTCACTCCGGAGAATGAACGTCTAGCCACAATCCCCATTAAAGCGAGGTTCTTCAACATATCGCTGATCTGCGCCCACGCCCCGACGGAAGAGAAGGACGATGTGACCAAAGATGCCCTTTATGAGTGCTTGGAGCGCACTTATGAGAGATGTCCCCGCCACGATGTCAAAATCGTGCTTGGCGACTTCAATGCCAGGGTGGGCAAAGAAGGTATCTTTGGCACTACGGTCAGTAAATTCAGCCTCCATGAGGAAACATCTCCAAATGGGCTGAGGCTGATCGACTTCGCCGGGGCCCGAAATATGGTTATCTGTAGTACTAGATTCCAGCATAAGAAGATACATCAAGCTACCTGGCTGTCTCCGGATCGAAAAACCACCAACCAGATCGATCATGTTGTGATAGACGGAAGACACGTCTCCAGTGTTTTAGATGTGCGTGCGCTCCGAGGTCCTAACATCGACTCGGACCACTTTATTGTTGCAGCCAAAATTCGCACCCGCCTCTGTGCAGCAAAAAACGCACGCCAACAAACACAAGGAAGGTTCGACGTCGAGAAGCTGCAATCACAACAGACAGCCGAACGTTTTTCTACTCGGCTTGCACTCCTGCTCTCTGAGAGCACTCGTCAACAACTCGGTATAAGGGAACTGTGGGACGGCATTTCAAACTCCTTACGTACAGCTGCAACCGAAACCATTGGTTTTCGGAAAGTTCAGAAGAACAGCTGGTACGATGAGGAGTGCCGTGTCGCAGCGGAGAGAAAACAGGCTGCCTACCTCGCAACGTTACTATCGACCACAACACGTGCGGGATGGGATAGATACCGAGAGTTGAAGAGGGAAGCGAGACGCATTTGTAGACAGAAAAAGAAAGAGGCCGAAATACGTGGGTACGAAGAGCTTGATAAGCTGGCCGCCAGGGGTAATGCTCGAAAATTCTACGAAAAGATGCGGCGGCTTACAGAAGGTTTCAAGACCGGAGCATACTCTTGTAGAACCCCCCAAGGTGATCTAGCCACCGATGCCCAGAGCATACTTAAATTATGGAGGGAACATTTCTCCAGCCTGCTGAATGGCAGTGAACGCACAACACCAGGAGAAAGCGAACCCGATACCCCAATCGATGACGATGGAGCAGGCGTTCCATTTCCCGATTATGAAGAAGTTCGAATAGCAATTGCCCGCCTGAGAAACAACAAAGCGGCAGGGGCCGATGGATTGCCGGCCGAGCTATTCAAACACGGCGGCGAAGAGCTGATAAGGTGCATGCATCAGCTTCTTTGCAAAATATGGTCGGACGAAAGTATGCCCAACGATTGGAATTTAAGTGTGCTATGCCCAATCCACTAAAAAGGAGACCCCACAATCTGCGCCAACTACCGTGGGATTAGCCTCCTCAACATCGCGTATAAGGTTCTGTCGAGCGTGTTGTGTGAAAGGTTAAAGTCCACCGTCAACAAACTGATTGGACCTTATCAGTGTGGCTTTAGACCTGGTAAATCAACAACTGACCAGATATTCACGATGCGCCAAATCTTGGAAAAGACCCGTGAAAGGAGAATCGACACACACCACCTCTTCGTCGATTTCAAAGCTGCTTTCGACAGCACAAAAAGGAGCTGCCTTTATGCCGCGATGTCTGAATTTGGTATCCCCGCAAAACTAATACGGCTGTGTAAGCTGACGTTGAGCAACACGAAAAGCTCCGTCAGAATCAGGAAGGACCTCTCCGAGCCGTTCGATACCAAACGAGGTTTCAGACAAGGCAATTCCCTATCGTGCGACTTTTTCAACCTGCTTCTGGAGAAAATAGTTCGAGCTGCAGAACTCAACAGAGAAGGTACAATCTTCTATAAGAGTGTACAACTGCTGGCGTATGCCGATGATATTGATATCATCGGCTTCAACACCCGCGCCGTTAGTTCTGCTTTCTCCAGACTGGACAAGTAAGCAAAAGAAATTGGTCTGGCAGTGAACGAGGGCAAGACGAAATATCTCCTGTCATCAAACAAACAGTTATCGCACTCGCGACTTGGCACTCACGTCACTGTTGACAGTCATAACTTTGAAGTTGTAGATAATTTCGTCTGTCTTGGAACCAGCGTAAACACCACCAACAATGTCAGCCTAGAAATCCAACGCAGGATAATTCTTGCCAACAGGTGCTACTTCGGACTAAGTAGGCAATTGAGAAGCAAAGTCCTCTCTCGACAAACAAAAACCAAACTCTATAAGTCACTCTTAATTCCCGTCCTGCTATATGGTGCAGAGGCTTGGACGATGTCAACAACGGATGAGTCGACGTTGCGAGTTTTCGAGAGAAAGGTTCTGCGATAGATTTATGGTCCTTTGCGCGTTGGCCACGGCGAATATCGCATTCGATGGAACGATGAGCTGTACGAGATATACGACGACATTGACATAGTTCAGCGCATTGAAAGACAGCGGCTACGCTGGCTAGGTCATGTTGTCCGGATGGATGAAAACACTCCAGCTCTGAAAGTATTCGACGCAGTACCCGCCGCGGGAAGCAGAGGAAGAGGAAGACCTCCACTCCGTTGGAAGGACCAAGTGGAGAAGGACCTGGCCTCGCTTGGAATATCCAATTGGCGCCACGTAGCGAAGAGAAGAAACGACTGGCGCGCTGTTGTTGACTCGGCTATAATCGCGTAAGCGGTGTCTACGCCAGTAAAGAACAAGATTATTGTTAGTTTATACAAAGAATTATTTTTCACTTTTTAGTTTGATATGCTTTAAAAGAGTGTTTTTTAGTTTTTTTTTTTTTTAACTATATTTTTCATATTTATAACTTATAGCTTTCACGCATGTATGTTCTTTCATATGCTATTTAAAAAATACTTCTTCTTATATTATGTTGAGAAAAATTTAAAATGTTGGAGTCATCGGATAACGCAACTCCCCAGCGTTACTGTTAGAACTCTCCTGAGTTCTTGTATACACGATTTTTATACTCTTGTAACCAGTTGCTACAGAGTATTATAATTTTGTTCACCTAACGATTGTACTTATCATCTAAAACTAATCGAGATAGATATAAGATTATAGTATATATGTAAATGATCAGGACGACGACAAAAGGTGAAATGTGGGTGACTGTCAGTCTGTCCGTCCGTCCGTCCGTGCAAGCTATAAATTAAGTACAAATTTAGATATCTTAATGAAACTTTGTATACTGGTTCCTTGGTACAAAGATAATTTCGAGTAGATGGAAGTAATCGGACCACTGCCCCGCACACAAATCGCCATTAACCGAAAACATAAAGCACTAAATTAAAATATAAAATTGTAATCAATAAGTAAATACTCCAGAGACATTAAATTTCACCACAGAAGGTGTATAAGAAAGCGGTATGAAAATTGTATAATAGGCATGGCACCGCCCACTTTTTTGGACCTTTTTAACCGATTTGGACAAAATTTAGTACTTACAATTCTTTCGATATTTTTATGTCACATTGTGAAAATGGACGAAATCGAACAACAACAACGCCTACTTCCCAAATAAAACAATTTTAGATTCCACTTGATTTGTTCAAGGATACAACTCTACGCGAATAATGTCTTTAGTGTGTGTCACCTTATGACCAAAAATTGTTTAAATCCAATAAAATCTGTTCAAGTCCCTAGGTACAGAAAGTTTAGACTGCGGTACCTATATTTGACTTTTGATCGAAAATGTCGATCAATGTGTGATATAAACTTGTATAGCTGAAATTATGAGATACTCCTTCTGTTATAACGGTTTGTCTGTATGTCAAAAATGGGTTGAATCGGACCCATATATTTAATATAAAGATTTCCGAAATTCGGGGTAACTTTGTGCCGCCAATATGTGAGCCATTTTAATAAAATTAAAAGAGCGTTTTGTTTTTATAAGGGCGCCTATTTCTGCTTCGAAGGAATAAAATCGGGTGGAAGCTCGTCTTAAAATTGAAGGTACTTCCCTGGCCTTAACCCTTGCAAGATTCTGAAATGATTGTGCTTAAAGGGGACAAAGAAAAATACTTTTATATTTTTCAATACAATTTACTTTATTTAAAAAGATGAATTTCGACACTTCACATTTAACAATTAAAATTTATGATAAGTATGTATATAAAGGCATGCGCTACATTCCAAGATACGATCGTATAAATGAAGCGTATCCAGATGAAAAGTAGACGATTTGTGCAGAATCTCGGTCGAATTAGTTGTTGAATGACGAATGCAGGACTGACCCGATTTAATATATGTATATGATTTATAAGCGAGAGTTAATCGCAGCGCGCGGGTTGGGTATCGAAACAACGAAAATTGATGTGCGAAGTGTCTATGACGAATGTTGACGTGCGAATTGTCCGTAAGCGATTATCCAATTCCTTTTTGTTAGGTTGATGGTGTATGGTGTCGTCATGCGGTTATCGCTGGCTGAGTGTGGTGGTGTTGTCTTAGGGCGCGCCAGTTTTTCCCAGGCTGAGTGGTGTATACATGCGGTAGAAAACTTAAAATCCGGGAGACTGTGTATCTGTTCGTCCGTCTGTGCAAGTTGTAACTTGAGCAAAAATTGAGATATCTTGATACAACTTGGTATGCGGTTTCCTTAGTACAAAATAACGAGTTCGTAAATGGGCGTAATCGGACCACAAATCGTCATTAACCGAAGCGATAGTGCGAAAATGGATTAAATCGGATGGAAACCCCGTTCAGTCCCCATATAACGGTACTGTTCAAAAACGTTGAAATCTCTGACGAGATAGTATGATAAGGCTTTATAAGGCCGGGGTAAAACATGGAAGATGGGTGTGGCACCGACCACTTCTTTGGTAAAATTCCATATCTCAGGACTCGACCAACCGATTTCAAAAATTTATTACATAGCATTCTTTTACATTCTAATGTCACATCGTAAAAATGGACTAAAACGGACAACAATAATGCCTACTTCCAAAAAGCACAATTTTGAATTTCACTTGATTCGTTCAGTTTCCAATACACAAACCAAGAAGAAATTAAGGTAACGGGATAAAACTTTGCAAGAAAAATGGTTTTATATCTGTCAATGCCTGAGATATATAGTTCAAACTTAGGGATAGTACTTCTTGGTCAATGGTATGTCTATATGCCGAAAAATATTTTAATCGGACCGATAGTTCCCTTTGCCACATATGCTTAATATGAATATAATCGAACTTCTGTGTGGCTTTGATTGTTGGAAGTTGCATGAGTATAAAATCATCGGTTGTCAAGACAATCGATGGATTTGTATGAGCGCAAACCTTCCGGAATTTGACTTTGAACCTTCCAGTGTAAGTCATTACATCGGTATTTTTGGAAGCTAAAATTACACGTTGCTTGACAATAGTAGTTACGATAATTGGGCCAATATTCGGATAAACATTCGTGATGAGTGTATCATTTGTTGAAGTGAATTGATAAAAGGCAGGTGGAATTGATATCAAACCACTGGAAGTATCAACCGAAAATTGCTCATTTCCAATTCTTAGCGAATACAATCTAAAATGCCTTCGGCGATGTAATTATGGTTCATATCCCATAATTGACGCGGATTTGAAGGCCGGTATGTCGAAATGATCATCGCGAAAAGTGTACGAATTTCAGTGACATAAGAGGTAGCTCTCGCATCGTTCATCGTTTGATTCCAGTGATTATCATATTCCACCAATTGTAATTGCTGGCATGCCTTTCAAAAAGTTGCACACACCGTACTTTGAACCACCGTAATTGCCTGATTTGTCACCCTGTGACTTTTGGCTATTCAGCAAACTCAAAAGACTACGCCGAGGGCACCGTTTTGACTCAATTGACGATACAAAGCTGAATCGAAGCAGGCTCTGATGGTCATTACGGCGAAGAATTTTTCCAAGTGCTATGGAGACTGGAAAATTCGTTAGCACAAGTGTATTGCAGCGGGAAGGAATTATTTTGAAGGAGATAAAATGGATTTGCATAACAAAAAAAATTGTTTTTTTTAAATATAACAAAATTCACCTTTCAATTTTAACACAGATTAGGGCGATTTCTTCGTGGCATTGTGACAAATTTCAATCTGTAATTGATCACTTTGTAAAAAACACACATAAAGTTCTTACTGAATAATTTTCAATAATTGACTTTTTGAATAGCCGAAATAAAGAAAGCAAACGACTGAAATTGAACGATTCAATAATTTACAAATAAATCAATTGGAAAACAAAACAAAAAATATTTAAAAAATTTTTTAGGAAAAGTTACTTTTTGGAAATTTACGATCGTAAGTCGGTTAGAAATGAATATTTGGATTCCCTTCAAAGTGGTTCAGGTCATTTTTAATTTCATACAACGGTTTAGTCAGCTATAGCGAACAGACAAAAACCCACCTTATTTTTATTTATAAGATTATACTCATAGAGCATATTGCTGGAGAGTATAACAGTTTTGTTCACCTAACAATTGTAAATATCACTTATGTATACTTATATAAATGCTCCCGGCGACGAGAAAAGTCTGTATCTTGAGTAAAAATTTACATATTTTGATGCAACTTAGTACAATTAAAAAAAAAAATTACGAGATCCTAGATGAGCGTAATCGAACCACCGCCGCGCCCACAAAACAACTAACACAACTAACAACTAAGCTAAGATATAAAATAATTTGGCACAGGGGATCTGAGAAGCAAGGGACAACTGTGGAAAACATTTTTTAAAAAGGTGAGTTTCGCCCCACTTTCTAATAAGTTTAATGTACATATCTCCTAAACCACAAAAAGGGTCAGTAAGGTAATCTTTTTTGATTTTTTTTTTGTGTCTTCTGTTCCCTTATACCCTTAGAATTTATGTCGAAACCCACTTTACTATTGGAAGGTTTAGCTCGGAGTGCACACCTGGCGCATACTCAAGCTTTAAACGCGTTTTTCTCAAACACACACTTTTTTAAACTGACGGACAAGATTTTGGTCGAACTACTCAACCGATTTGCTTAATTTTTTCTCCGACAGATGTCATCAAAAAATTCCAAAAAAAAAAATTGTTTATACACTCCACGATATATGTATGTATGTACCTCATGAGATGTGAAAAAGTTCTATTGTGAAATAAGAGTTTCTATGAAAATAAAAAAATTAAAATCTCTTATAATAAATCAAATGACAATAAAGAATAATGTTTAATTGTCATAAATCGAAAAGAATATTGAGACGAAAAGTATATGTTATAAAACAAAGTGGTTTTTATATAATAATATTAGGTTGTCAAAAAAGTCTTGCGGTATTTTTATTGAATGATTTATTGAATTTATTGAAAAGCTTTATAACGGTTTGATGACTCACGCCCAGCTCTTGACCGATGCTACGGCTGCTACTATGCCGGTCTCTTTCGACCAATTCAGCGATTTTATCGCAATTTTCGACGACAGGCTTTCCGGAGCGTGGCGCATCTTCGACCACCTCTACACCAGAACGAAAACGTTGAAACCATCGTTGTGCATAGGAAATGGAAACTGTATCGGAAGGCTTGTCGTCGAAAATTGCGATAAAATAGCTGAATTGGTCGAAAGAGACCGGCATAGTAGCAGCCGAAGCATCGGTCAAGAGCTGGGCGTGAGTCATCACTATTATCACCGTTATAAACCATTTCAATAAATTCAATAAATTATTCAATAAAAATACCGCAAGACTTTTTTGACGACCTAATATTATTTTAAAACAATTGTTTTATTAATGCCCCTTTGAGTGGTATGTTTTTCTTTATATATCGATTGTTTCTATTTAATTATTTGTACAAACGAGTATATTATATTTTTTATGTTTTTTCGTCAGATTTATTTGAGCTTTGTTTTTCTTTTTCTCACTTTTATCAAATGTTTGTTTTATACGTGCTTTTATTCACTGTAAACTTCACGCGGTGTTTAGAAAATGTGTGAAGTAATATCACTTATCACAGAGCAAATTTAATAAGGCATCAGTATCTACTTATTAGAGCTTCGTCAACAGAAAACTTAATATTAACTTTTTACTCCGCTATGATAACATTTTAAATGAAAAACAGTTATCCTGAGCAAATAAAGGACTCAGAATCTGATGTTGAAGTTGGGATAAAAGAATTATTGAATTGAAGAGCTCTCAGAAGAATCTGCTGAATCAAGCAATAAGGACGGTATTGACTTCATTATACATGAAAGAACTAACGGGTCGCTACAAATCAGGACTTCCTGAACCGGTTACTTTTGAGCTAGATAGATCCTTTCATGACCAGCCAAAGAAAACTGTTCTGCATAATTAAATCAATTTTATTAAAACCAGTTTTTGATTTAGTTTAATAATATTCAAAAAATTAATTTTTTGTTTATCAGCTATTTTAATTTAATATAATTAGTTAAAATTCGTTACCATCGTGGTGTGGCAAAATTTTCACTTTTATATAGGCACTTTTATATAGGAAGTATTTTTGGCCGCTGATTCCATAAAAGACCGACTGTTCACACCAAATGAACACTTCCCTGCTTTGTCTTCCTAACTCGTCTAAATACGAATTAGATCACAATGCAAAAAAAAAAAAAACACTCAACAGTGCCAACATAACGAAGAATAACAGAAAGACACAATAAAACAAATCACTAGAGCGGACGGACACATACGCGGAATCATTAGCAACAACAACAACAACATCAGTAGATTCGTCAGCTCATCAACGCGGGAAAAATTAACCACATCAGGTTTTATTTCAAATTTGTATTATGTTTATAAATAACCCTTAAGTTAATTAACAATTACTTGTATAAACACACACACATAATCACCCAATTGTATTTTTTAACCTATACACATACAATATTATACTATATTTTTTAATAATAAAATACACAAATTTACATTGATATTGAAATCTAATAATAGTGCCTGATAAAATAAACCCACCCAATTAATCGTCCTTTGGATCATCAGGATTTACACAAATTCAACAACCCAATCAGCCACACTTCGGATCATCAAAAATATACACATAAGTATACCCACCCAATCAACCATTTTTGGATTAATTATGGGCAAACACATACGTGGAAAAAATTGCAAGTACTCACTCCCAAATTTATTAGTACAAGTCGGAATAAAACGGCATAGTGATACAAAAACAAAATTAATATTAATATTGTATTCAAAGTAAATCTATTGCTTAACCGGTATTAAGTACAAAGTATTTGCAAAATTTGTTATTACCATATTCCGCTTTACACTTTACCCTTTTATATACATATTCGCACATATTTTTTGAGAGCCAAGTAGCGTTGCTTTGGCACCCACTTGACCTACACGTACATATATGTTTTATTGCATTACCCGCTCAACTAACAACAAATTAACAATGACTGCTAGGGCAGTGTGAGCAAGCAAAAGGCAGAAAAAAAATTCAAAAGATCCATTAGGAAATTTTTCGTTCGTCGGAATTTCACCCCTCATATTTTGCGGTACAAAATATACACATGAACAAAAATAAATTCGTTGCTTATTCACTTATTAATATTCAAACTTATATAAATAAATATGTTTTCAAATTTATTATTTGTTTCATTTCCAATTTAATTAGTTGTTACGACCCGCTTTAAAAAAAAAAAGTTTAAGTGAATTTTTATCAATAATGGAGGAATAAAAATTTTGAATTTCCGATTTATTTGAATATATTAACGCACATCACGTCACACAACCCGAAAATGAGTCAATTTATACTCTGGAAATAAAAAGAGTTGAATTCAACGCGATATCTGACAAGGCAAGCAAGTCGTACGGTGCTTTCGTAGAACCCACAAAAGCCCGGTGAAACTATTGACTTTGCAAAAATCAAAGAAATATTTAAAAAAGGTCATCAATTATATTTGAAATGTT
Organism: Bactrocera correcta; assembly: GCA_027475135.1. Lineage (NCBI taxonomy): Eukaryota > Metazoa > Arthropoda > Insecta > Diptera > Tephritidae > Bactrocera > Bactrocera correcta. Next base: position 23,060,981 of record CM050322.1, read on the forward strand.
TAGGATCCATTAATCAAGCTATTGATGATCTCAAGACCACAACCCCAAATATATAAAGGAACGAGTTTTAGAGGGATATACATCGCGGGATATAGGACCCTCAATTTATCTACCCCCTTGTGACACGGACATATTTTATGGAGATTTCTTAACCTGGCCTTCATTTAGAGACATGTTTACGTCTATATATGTAAGCAATCACAAGATCAGCACGCTAGTGAACACTCAGTTAGAGGCAACAACTTTGCGAAAAAATCTCAAGGCATTGAAAGTTGTAAGCTATGTAGAACACAACATTCCATTCGAGAATACCCAAAGTTCTTACAAATGAATGTTGAGACTCGAATAACCGCAATAGAAAATAATGGTTGTTGCTTCAATTGCCTTGCATTATCCCACAGTTTCAGAGATTGAACAAATATTGTTGTAAAATATGAAGAAAGAATCATAACACACTTCTGCATAGAGATACTCCACACCGTTCCCAATCCCCCCCCGCAGGAATCAAGAGCCTCTAACCCCCCTCTTCACCTAAGTACCTCTCAAACCCTTAGTACCAATACAAATTCGCATGCCTACACAACCCTCTTACAGTCCACTAAAAATAAAAGCCAAGACCCACAAAACTTCAGAGGGAAGCAAATTTTGTTAGGTGCTGCTACAGTCCAAGCTTTATATAAAGGGAAATATTCAAAGCTTGCGCACTAGTTGACTCCTGGTCAGATGCCACTTTTATATCAGAGAGTTTTAGAAAAAATTTGACACATCCACGTTCAAGAAAAATGCACAACTGACTGAATTGAACAACACCGTTTCGGCAACACCCACCAAAATTTATGAATTTACCCTTTGTTTCCCGACAAGAAAGGAGTTTAAGATAACAACACACGCGTTTATCTTAAAAACTTTAACCCATAATTTACCCACTCACTCACTTAATATGATCATTTCTAATATAGATTTCGGTTTTAGTTTAGTTGAATTTCACTTTTATAAACTCAGCCCTGTCGACATCTTGTTCGGAAGTGACCTGTACCCACAAATAATTCTCAGTGGTGTGCGGAAAAATGTACTTGGAACGCTCCTAGCCCAAGAGAGAGAATTCGTTTGGATTCTATCCGAACCCACACCAGAAAAACCCTTCTCACCCTCAATAATGGCATTTTCCAATAAGATGTCCCCAGACAAGTTGCTCACACAATTTTGGGAAGTTGAAAAAGTTCCATAAAAGCATTTGTCCTAAGCTTCAGATATAGTTTGTGAGCAATTTTATAAAAATACAATCCGCAGAAACTCAAATGGACGAAAACGCAGTCATCAAACCGAATCGCATAACGACTCAACTCCGAGTGGTATTCAACGCATCATGCCCCACCTCAAACAGGAATAGCCTCAATGATGTACTACATACTGAACTCATTCTGCAAGAGAACTCGTAATCCTAGTAGTAAATTGGCGAATGTTTCGAATCGTATTCAACGCAGATATTAAAAAAATATATCGCCAAAAATCTTATTTAGGAAACCCCCTAACGATCCAATAAAAGATTTCGAATTACAAACTGTTACGTTTGTACGATGTACAAGGAACCCACCCACTGGCAGTAGGTATACTTCGAAACGGAAAGTATGTTGATGATGTACTTGCAGGAGCACATGAAGTACCAAAAGCGATAATGGCACGAGATGAATTCATTTTATCTTTAAAGTCCGATGGATTCACTCTACGCAAATGGACCTCAAATGACCCTAAAGTTTTATCTGGAATCCCATAAGAATACCGGATTAGCGGATACCAACTCACTCAGTTTACCAGAATCCAATAACACAAAAACACTAGAAATCCGATGGAATGCAAAAAAAGATGCATTCTTTTTTCTCATTATATATATATATATATATATTAGGGTGATTCAAAAAAATTTTTTTTTCGATTGGTACTCAGAAAAATAGGTTCCTAGACACCTCTAAGAAAGCCTCTCCAAATATGAGTTTTTATTTGTAACGGGAAGGTCCTCCTACATACAGTTTTCTATTTTTTCTTATTATCAGATAGAAAAATTTATATCTAGTTAATATCTTTTAAACGATTGGGTTTACGAAAAAATCATCTGAGATCTTTTTTGTAGAGCATTCAATTTCTTACAAAATCTAAGGAACAAGATATTTTTTCAAGTAGTTGGTAGCGAGATATAAATTTTTCTATCTGATAATAAGAAAAAATAGAAAACTGTATGTAGGAGGACCTTCCCGTTACAATTAAAAGCTCATATTTGGAGAGGCTTTCCTGGAGGTGTCTAGGAACCTATTTTTCCGAGTACCAATCGAAAAAAAAATTTTTTTTTGAATCACCTTAATATATACATATAGGGTATTCCATACCAAATCGACCACTTTTGAACCCGACCCCTTTAGATTGAAACTTATCCATCCTTTTCTATCCTTTGAAAAACATTTTGGAGATTTTTTTCAAAATTTTTTGTCAAACTTCAAAATAGTTATGAATTTTTCAAAAAAATGGCTTTTTTATTTTCAAATAGCCATAACTTTTGTAGAAATTGACTTTTGGGGACCATTTTTTTTGTAAATTTTTGTTTTTGAATGAACTTTTCAAAAAAATACACGAAAAAAATTTGACAAGAACAATTATATAAAATAATCGGTTTTTTCGTCATTTTTTGGAAGTTCGCATATTTTTTTTTTTTTTTTCAAAAAAAAACTTCAATTAATTTGACAACTATCGTTGCTAATCCCGAGTGGGCCGATTTTTTTATATTTTTTTTTATTTATTTAAAAAAAATTGTCAAATTTTCAAAAATGAAAAAACTTTTTTTTCCGTAAACTTTATTTCTGTAACATAAAAAATATATGTTATGGTTATATTTTAGACAGTATGAAAAAACCGTATTCATAAATCGATACACACTAGCGTATAGTTTCTAGCATACTGACTATAATAGGTGGTAAAAATTTTACTTCCGGGGTCTATATTCGTAAATTAAGTCTATAAATTGAGAATATTATATCATAAAATTGTTAAATTATATAATAGAAATGACGTTTACGGAAAAATTTTTCTTCATTTTTAAAACTTTGACAATTTTATTAAATAATAAAAAAAATCAGCCCACTCCCGGATTAGCAAGGATAGTTGTCAAATTAATTGAAGTTTTTTTGTGAAAAAAGAGACAAAAAAACAAAAATGACGAACTTCCAAAAAATGGCGAATTCCAAAAAATGACGAAAACCCCGATTATTTTATATAATTGATCTTGTTAAATTTTTTCGTATATTTTTTCGAAAAGTTCATTCAAAAACCAAAATTTAAAAAAAAAAACTGGTTCCCAGAAGTCAACTTCTACAAAACTATGGCTATTTGAAAATAAAAAAGCCATTTTTTTGAAAAATTCATAACTTTTTTGAAGTTGGACAAAAAATTTGGAAAAAATTCTCAAAAATGTTTTTCAAAGGGTAGAAAAGGATGGATAAGTTTTAGCAAAATCTAAAGGGGTCGGGTTCAAAAGTGGTTGGTTTGGTATGGAATACCTCATATACATACATATATCAAAATTGTTCTACCCAGCTGGTTTGCTCAGCCCCGTTGTAGTCACAGCTAAAATAATAATGCAACAGATACGGCTTGATAAATCCGATTGGAATGAATGTCTAAAACCCTTAACTCTCCATCGATGGAAAATCTTCATAAAGGATTACGAAGCCTTGAACCTCATCGAAATTCCTCGATGGACCCACTTTTCGACATCAGCGATCATCAATTTTAACGGAATCTCTGATGCATCTGAAAAAGCTTACGCAGCAGCCCTATATATCAGTGATTCTACAAACACAAATACCTGGACAATCTCTGTATCCCACCGAATTGCCACAATCGCAGAAAAAGTTTGAACCGAAAATGGATTCACGTCGAAATTCAAGACAATCCGGCAGATCTAGCTACTCGCGGAAGCACACCTCTGGAAATGGTTAACAATGATCTCTGGTGGCACGAACCCCAATGGCTAACACTCGACTCGAAACATTGGCCAGTTACCAAAAAATCAATCGATACAACCCTGGGACTCTAACCAATCAAGACCTTCGTTAACACAACACAAGAGGATATGTCGGATAGATTCTCATCCTTACCCAAAGCCATTCGAGTTGTAGCATATTTTTTCAGATTCTGCTCGAATGCATCATCCAATAAATCACAACAGTCATACACAACGTTGTAAATGACTCCAGAAGAGTTCAACACTACCCGCACGAAGCTGATTATTTTATCCCAAAAGAAGCATTTCCAGGAAGAGTATGAAGCTTTAACCCAGAAAACCAGCATACCAAAAAAAGTACAATTTCGACCCTAAACCCTTTAATCAATCCCAAAGGAATAATGCGAGTTAATGGTCGGCTGAGCAATTCAGCCGCATTATCATACAACGAGCGTTATCCGATTATACTACCTTATAGCAGTCGATTAGCCAAACTACTCACCCAATTTACCCACTTACTAACTCTTCATGGCGTCAACCAGTTAGTCTTACGACTTACGCGTTCGAAATTTTGGATACCAAAGCTGAAAACCCTCATCAAATCTACCATTCATCAGTGCAAACTTAGAGTTTTGCAGAAAAAGCGCAACTCTAATCAAATTATGGCGGCCGCTGTACGCACTACCTTAACCCAACCATTCGGACAACATGAATCGATTTCGCCGGTCCCTACGATATAAAAAATTACACTGGCAGAGCGTGTTTGATTACAAAAGGTTATGTATGCGAACTTCTTTGTTTTGCAACCAAAGCAAAACATCTAGAGCCAGTAAGTGATTTCACAACTAACGCATTCATGGCTTCATTCGCACATTTCTTTTCCAGGCGCGGATGTCCCGCCGATCTCTATTCGGACAATGGTACTAATTTCGTTGGAGCATCTAAACTTTTAACTAATGAAGCACACCAAAACATCAACTGGCGCTTTAATCCATGGGTGGACTCTGGGAAGTAGGAGTGAAAAGTTTAAGGAGCCACTTAAGAGAAGATCCAGAACCTCAGAACCAGAAATTCACTTTCGAAGAATTAGGTACCCTCTTAACCCGAATCGAAAGTTGCTTGAATTCTCGGCCTTTAAGCCCATTAAATGAATACCCAATGAATTTAGAACCGTTAACTCCAGGCCATTTTTTTATAGGTGCCCCTTTACTAATCCCAGCGGAACCCAACTTAGAAGATGCACAGTTAAGTATCCCACAAAGATGGTAAAAACTGGAGATACTCCATCATAATTCTGCAAACGATGGAAAGAATAATATCCGAAAGAATAAAAGATATAAGTGGAAATACCTTCAACGCAATATAGACGTCCACGATGTGGAAGTTATATGCCAAGAAACACTTCCCCCAAATGAGTGAAGACTTGTTCGCATCGAAAAAACGTATCTCGGTGCAGACAATAAAACAAGAGTAGTTGACATACGTACCTCTCAGGGAACAATTACCCGTCCAATAACCAAAATAGTCACTATACCAAATAACTAATCTTATTTCCTTATAATGATAAGGCCTCTCCAACCAGTATGAAGCCAATTTTCAGCCGCCAAAGCAGCCCACATTCACTGTGCGATCACTCAGCGTGACCCGAAGCATCAGCCAACTCTCTTACGAAGGGACTTTGGCAAGGCCCCTTCATCGCTTTAAAGCGACCCTTTCCCCCATCTGAGAGAAACGAGAAAATAACCATCGCACGGCCCGACGTGCTATCAGCCTTTCCTCCATTCGAAAAGAACGAGAAAGTACCCATCGCACGGCCCGGCGTACTATCAACCGTTCAGCAAAACACACACACAAACTCGTGGATTGTGCAAAAATGGTCATCGACTAGTAACATGTCAAGATTTACACAAATGAATATTAACGAAAAGTTTGCCGCAGTCATTAAGTATAATTTACGGAAGAAGAAGAGATAGCGATGATAATAATGGTGGAAGAAATTTGGTGATGACCACGAATGTATACCCAGTGACCAATCGATCTTCCGAGATGATAATACTCAGCCCACTAGGGATCCACGTTTCGAAGACAATATCCACAAGGAGTTTGCTGTAGATATGGACCCTGAGGAAAGCAAATTTGATTTGTCAAATACGGCCAATGGTGCAGAAAATATTGTGGTTAGGGAAAAAACAATCAAACTCTATGGTGGTCAAAGCCAAGCCAAACTAAAAAACAGCGATCGGAACTGGCTTTGAAAATGCTTAGACAACCAACATCGCAATGCACGGAAATTTTTTAATCTAAAAGAGAGGCATTTTCGCAGCATTTCTTGCGAAAGTTATTGTTCTTGACACGAAATATTGAATGCTAAAAGTGTAATAGAGGCAGATATTCTTCCAACAGTTCCAAAAAAATAACATATTGGCAAGACACAAATGGGGATGAACTATATGTTTATATTGCAATAACTTTATACTCCGGTCTGAGAAGGCAAACTTAGTTAAAGCTAAAAACTTTTTCGTTTTATACGCTTTGACGATTCCTGGACTCGCGCTGAGAAATTACAATACGGCAAATTGGTGCCTATTTGTCATGCATGCACATTATTCTTGGCGAATTTGATTATACCATTCGTCCCAAGTAAAGAGTTGACAGTTGATGAGTAGTTACTTTCAATAAGAAACTGATGCTGTTTCTCCCCATACATTCCCTCTAACCTATTTTCGGACTGGGATGTGAATATCACGATGAAGGTTTGCTTGTGAGGAATACCCCCTTGGTAGGCACAATAAGGGGCAATAAGCCGCAACCGTCAAAATTATTTACATCCTCTGAAGAAGCAAAACAATTGGTGTGTTGAATCAGTATCTTGTTTCCTAAATTCAATGCAATTAGTAAGCTTTACAACACATTCGAAGAAAAATGTGATAGTGCTTTCACCTGCTCAAGCCAACGAAGATGTGAATCCTTAAAAAAACCATAAATCATATACGATTACAACGAAGATAAAAGTGGTGTTGATACTTTTGACTAAATGCTTCGTGGATTATCTGGCAAAAGAAAAACAAACCGTTGGCCCATGTCATTATTTTATAAAATGCTGGATATTGGTGGACTATGTGGACCCTATATGAAACACCAATAAGTCTGAAAAGCGCAAAATATTTTGAATTTGGAGCTAGCGTAGAAGCGATTACGAAACCAAACAAAAATTAATTCTACAACTAAAATTGCAAACTTGATATATTCCAAACGGGTTCCTGCAGTAGCGAGCCCATTTCCAGCAATACTTAATAATTAATTTTATTTCAAAATTAGCAAAATTACTTCATTTTCATATATTTTTCACCATTTTCTTTTCTTACCACAGATCAATAACATACTTAGAAATATCATCTTGTACTTATCCGCCGCTATATTGTCTTCTTTTCCTTGATTTTCATTGTATATGAACACTTAGTTATTATAAAAAAAGTATCTTACAATTATATTTTCTTCTTTGATTAGAGCTTGAATTATTTGTTTTCTATCTGATACTTTAGTCCCTTTCAATAGTTTTATTGATCTATTAAAATGTTTATTAATTACTACTTCTTTATTTGAATTTACAATTGCATTATGGTAATTTTCTTCAATAATGGTTCACAATGTATTTCCTGTCATCATCATACCTAACTCCATACATCTATTTGTAGGCTCTTCCCCACTACATACTTATCAAGCCGTTTTTCTTTCTTTCTTTCTTCGATATACGGTGTTAAAAATATGAGTTTTTCTTGAATATATTTATTTCATTATACAAACTTTTTTTATTTTTAATATTTCGATAAATTAATCATATAGGAAGAACTCCCGATATAATGGTACTGTTAAAATCTACTATAAGCACAATTTATCAATAACTTAATACGAGTATGCCAAAGCCATAAAATTTTACCATCGAGATGGTATGAGAGGGTGCCGGTGTAAAAGTTAATTGAATTTCAGAGATAATCCTTCTCCGATTATTGTATGTTTTTATGTCAAAAATAGGTTGAATCGGGTCAATACTCCCCTTAGTCCCCATATACCTAATATAAAGATTTTCGAACTTCCGGGTGACTATAAACCGCAGATATCGGCCAATATGTGAGTTATCTCAATGAAAACGAGCTAGTGTGTTTTACTCATAATAGTACATCTTTGTGCCTAAAATAGATAAATTTGATCGAAAACTTTATTTACTCCCCACAAAACTAATATCAGGATTTTCGATTTCCGTCTCATGTTAATCTACAAGTATATGATTGGTTTTTTAGTAAGTGGCATGACAAAAGTATTGGTATTGGGGAAAATAGATCAAAAACGGATTCCCATTTACTACATATAATGATTTTCGTTTTTCTAACAAACCTTATGCCGAATATGTCGGTCTATGTATGTGTTATATATATGTAGTATATGTATAAATAAAATTGCTGTGGTTTCGATCCTCTGGTTGACGTTTTATCCTGGTTGCAATGGAATTTAGTCCTTTCTTTCTTGTTCAATTTTCTTTCTTTTATTTGATTTTAAATGATCAAGGTTTATGTTCTTCATTTCACTTGTACCCAATGAATAAACTGCCCCTGTATCGTCTTCATGTGAAATGGAAAATTCACACCATTTTTCAAATTATTCCCATATTTTTGATTCAGTTGTTTGTATATTTTTTAAAATGAAATCCTGTCCCACCAATATATGATATGGTTTATTAAAATCAATTAATAACTATCTCATTTTGGCGTAGTCCGGATATTTGAATTCTTTTGGACAAGGGATTTTTATTTAATAATTGATGATTTAATTATTCCGTTTAAAGTATACAACTTACTGCTTTCACCTTTAAGAAGTGGATTAAAATTTTTCAAAATGAGATTTTTTCATTACGCTTATGACTCAGTCTGAGACATAAAAAATGTTAATATTATTTTTATTTTACATTCCCAAGATTTCGGGGCTACTTTATAAAAATTTCTTGAATCGTATTTGGTTCTTGTGCAACACCTCTTCTTCTCATTGTGTCCAGGTCCATGGGATCTTAAGAAATTAGAATCATTTTGATTTGTTTGAAACTGTTCCGAATAGTTTGGACGACATTACCTCGATGACTGTCTTGTTGATTCGATTGTTGTCCATAAAAATTTATTTGACGTTAACCAAATTGTTACTGGACGATACTGCTGTTTAAAGAAATTAAATAACTTTATATATTTTATTCGTATATGCAAATGTTCTTAATGCTAATTGTTTTATTCACTGAATAAGCATCCCCGATAAAATTTCTCTCATCGTGCAACCATTTCCGCAGTGCACTATTTTTTGTTATACTATTTACGATTCCTTTACTCCTTTAACTCATTCCGCTATAGTATTTAATATCTTTAGTGGGTCTGTAATGCTGCCTTAGATTAGTTTTACAATTTCCCAAGTATTGAGTTGGGTTTCTATTGATTATTTGCAGCATTTTGTGCTGTTATCTGCGTTAAAGATGCCAAGTATTTAGTTATCAGTTCTATTTGTTCTGCATTTTTTTTTGCTTCTACTGGGTGTTTTATTTTACCCTGAAAATTATGAATTCTTTTGGTATTCTTGTACAAGCCTATTTTACATATTTATTTGTGTATCTGTATCTTGCTCTTGTTGTTCCGGTTGCCATAGCTGCTACTGCTGTTTGCTGCTAATACTGTTGTTGTTATTGCCACTGTTGCTTGTATAAAATTTTTGCTTGTTTTTAATTTTATTACTTTTCAGCGGGCTTTGGTTTATTCTTATTTTATTTTATGTTTACCTTTCCGTCATTTGCTTTGAACACATATTTGTACTCTTGCAACCAGTTCCTACGGAGTATTATAGTTTTGTTCACCTAACGGTTGTACGTACGAAGTGTGTTCAAAAAGTATCGCGAATTTTGTGATTTTTCAAAAATTATTTATTTATTCATAAATATCTATTTTGTCCCCTTGAAAGTAATCCCCATGAGATATTATACACTTGTGCCAACGGTTTTTCCAATCTTCGAAGCACCTCAAAAAATCATTTTTTTTTTATCTTCTTCAGCTCCTCCTTCGATGCCGCCTTTATCTCGTCAAGAGAAGCGTAATGTCGTCCTTTCATGGGCCTCTTCAGTTTAGAGATCAAGAAAAAGTCACAGGGGGCCAGATCTGGGGAATATGGTAGCTGCGGCATCATTAGTGTGTTGTTTTTGGCCAAAAAGTTGCGATGTGTGTGAGCAGGGGCGTTATCATGGTGCAAAAGCCAATTTTTGTTCTTCCACAAATCCGGGCGTTTCTGGCTTCGCGCAAATTGCGCATTGTGGCAAGAACTCATGATGCACCACGCCCCTGCAATCGAAGAAAACTGTCAGTTACGATTCGCGATACTTTTAGAACACACCTCGTATCACATACAACTTAACGTGATAGAAATAAGGTTATGTCTTTCCGTCTGTCTGTCAGCCCGTGCAAGTTGTAACTTGAGTAAAAATTAAGATATCTTGATGAAAGCTGGTATGCAGGTTCCTTAGTACAAAAAATAATCTATAAAGTGCCATAACTTAGCACTAAATTAAGATATACTCGTAAAACTGTAATTTGTCACAGGGGATCGCAGTAGCAAGGGGAATCTAAAGATAAACAATTTTGAAAAAGTAGGCGTGGCCCCGCCCTCAAATATATTAATGTTCATATCTCCTATACTACTAAAGCAACAACAATCTAATTCGCCCAGCATGAGTATTACAAGAACTCTTACCGATAGTCTGAAAATTGATGAAAAGCCCGCTCACTCCCTATATAACGGTACAGTTCAAAACTACTGAAAGCGCGATAAATCCATAACTTTATGCCCCAAAAACATAAAAATTTCCCGCCGTGATGGTTTGATAAGGCTTTATAGGGACCGTGGCAAAAATTGTACGATGGACATGGCACCGTCCACTTTTTGGTTAAATCTGATATTTCGGGACCCGACTAACCGATTTCGGCAAAATTTGGAATGTGGCATTCATATTCCCATGCCACGCCGTGAAAATGAGCGAAACTGGAAATTAACCGCGCCTACTTCTCATATAGCGCAATTTTTAATTCCACTTGATTCGTTCAGTTTCCAGTACAGAAATTAAGAAGAAATTGATAAAAGGGGGTAAAACTTTACACGAATTATGTCTTTGGTGTGTGCCACTTTATGAAGAAAAATTGTTCAAATTAAATAAAAACTGTTCAAGCCCTAGGTACAGAATATTTAGACCCCGGTGCCTATAGTTGGCTTTTAATCGAAAATGTCGGTCAGTGTGTGAAATATATAAAGATTTTTGAACTTCGGGGTCACTTTGTACCGCATATATCAGCCGATATGTCTGGTATCTTAATAAAATCAGGATTGCGTGTTTTATTTAAAACAGTGTATCTTGGTGCTTAAAATGGATGCAATTCATTGAAAACTTTACCTAGCTCCCGTATAAGTAATATCATGATTTTCGAACATAACTCTGATGTTACGCCATATGATTGAGGATTGTGTGTGAGAAACTTTATTGAAAGTCTGTGAGCATTTTATTAGTCTGTAGTATTGGTTTGAATAAATAAAATCGAGTCAATATTACCCCCAACTCCCAATTACTTCTTTTAATCATTTTCGTTATTGCAACTAGTTTTGTGCCGAATATATTGGTCAATGAGTATTATTTTTATACTCTTGCAATAGTTGCTACAGATTATGATAGTTTTATTCACCTAAAACTAATCGAGAAGATATATATATATATATATATATATATATATATAAATGATCAGGGTGAAGAGAAAAGTTGAAATCCGGTTGACTGTCTGCCCGTCCGTCTTATACTTGAGTAAAATGTACTTGAGTAAAATTGATATATCTCGATGAAACTTGGTGTGTTGGTTCCTCAGTACAATGAAAAGTTTTCAAAGTTAAATTGTTGGACCTGAGGAACACTACACTAACGTGATAGCATAATTGCAAGTCAAAAAAACTGAAAGCAACAAATTAACACTGTATTCCAAAACAAATAATTAAAAATAAGGAAAAAAACATACCAATAAATTTTAAAAAGTAAATAAATAATAATTAAAAATAAAACATAGAAATGGCAAACTAACATATGTAACTTAATAAAACTACCCTGGTTAGGAAATATCAACCTTCCAGATCTCACTCCTTTTGCAGATCACCTGCTTTACAACCGAACGAAAATTTAGCAAGTATGATAAGAAAAGTTGTCACTTAAATGCTAAACTGAGAAGGACGCGACATAATACAGAATATAATAAGGACTAACACAAAACAAATACCGGTAGTAGATCCAATCCTTGATGAAACAATATAAATAATTTATCAGAAATTGACAAAATACCGGACGTAGTGAGATCTCTAAGGGAATTTTCAGTCAAACCAAAGGATATTGCAAAATTACGAGCACACTAAAGGTACCCTTAAATTTTTTGCAATCTTAAACGTCGTAAGGAACAACATAGTTGACAAGGTGAACATAGCTTTAGAATCTGACAATAGGGTGGGTCGATTCCGGACTTTTTTCGATTCGGGATTTCTAGTAGTGCGGAAAGGTTGCCTTAGTACTTCCTGATTCCAATGCAACTTTTTGTTTTGAGATCGGATTGCATTTTCAACCCCAACTCCGGCCTTGATCACGATTAAAATCGTGAAATTGTCTACCTAGCGCCTGAAATACGCATCTCATGGCAAAATGTATAAAACAAAAGTTATTTGTCACGTCATTTGCTACCGAAATGGTAAATGGCGGTAGGACGAACCGTTCCCGAAATACGAGCGAAAAGCGCAAGGTGAAAATCGGCTTGCGGCCACACTTCTTGACATTGAATTCGCCGAGTGCTATCACTCACATTCATTCACCTACGCCAAAGGACACGTTCGGATAGGTCTTCACACAAATATTTTTTCATCGAGTTCCTTCACTCTTGTCGGTGATTTCGCCGAATTCTATCACTTACATTCATTTCCCTGCGCTATACGACACGTTCGGACTGGTCTCCACATAAATAATTTTTCAACAAGTTCCTTCACTCTTGTCGTTGATTTCGCCGAGTGCTATCACTTATATTCTCTCAACAGAACACAGAACTCAAAATGTCTGTATCTAAATTAAAATTTAGACAGAAACGTCCTGTGTTTGGCATATATCCGTACAATCTTTCTGAGTCCCAGTTACCTACTTACCAGGATGTTCTTTTATGTTATCAGTTTGAAAGATTTCGTATAAGGCGACTCCGAGGCGACAACTATGAACCTAGGAGTAAAGAGGTTACAGAAATAGTTGCAAAAAAGGTTGAAAATACTTTCAAAAAGTCATCTATTCCGATAGTTTCACACACCAGAGTTGTACAAATGCCCACCACAAGAAATTTCTGACTCTTAAACAAATGTTTTTAAGGAACCCAATAGGTTTGAGCTCTAAAAGAGACGACTTTGTCTCTTCTGCCCGAAAATTATTTGGCATCGCTGCTTGTAAATGCATTTATTTTTCTTCTTGCACTTGTCCAAAGGAAAGGAAAGTTCCTATCAATGAACAACCATTTCTCTTGGACCAGAGAACCAGAATAATTGTTCGCATTAGAAGTGTTGATCTACCAGAAACAAAAAAGATTACAAAGAAAAATGAACGTAAAGAAAAGCTTTCAAAACGTCATTCAACATCAACACTTACCGGAAAAGTATCAGCTAGAACACGTGACCATTCAGATCAGCTAGACTCTCATACAGATGAGAACAATGTAGGTGCGTCGCACATGGATTCTTCCAAAAACGATGCTAATGATGAATTTTCTCTTCCATCCTCTAAAACCAAACAAAACACACTAGTATTAGAACACACTGCTTTAGCTGCCCAAAGATTTGTAGTAAGTGATAGAGCTGCGGCCTTGATTGTTTCATCTGCTTTTCTGGATGCCAAAAAAGCAGGTTTGATAACAGAGGATCGGGCTAGCTTTGTCACTGACAAATGTAAGATTAGTCGGGCAAAAAAAAGTGTTGGAGTCCAAAACACCGAAAGTATTGACTCTGTATATGGGCTGTATTTTGACGGCCGCAAAGACAATACACTTACAGAAGTCAGCGAAGGTGAAAAGTACTACCGCGACACTGTCAAAGAGGAACATATTTCCCTTATAGTGGAACCTGTTTGTCATTACTTTGGCCACGTCACCTCTCCTTCCGGGTCAGCTGAGGATGAGACGCAAGTTATATGGCAACATTTACAGACAATTCAGTTGATGTGGAACATCTACAAGTTGTCGGTGCTGATGGCACCAACACGAACACAGGTTGGAAAGATGGAATCATTCGGAAACTAAAAGAAAGAACAGGTAGGCCATTACAGTGGGTTGTTTGTCATTTCAACGAACTTCCATTTCGTGCTCTTTTCGAACACATAGATGGTGTCTCAAAGAGCCCAAATATGTATTTGGCGATATAGGTACACTCCATCCTGCTAATTACCTTCTGAGGTAATTAATTCGACCCAACTTAGCACAGACCAAGCTTATCTCTATAAAATATCAGAATCAATGTTCCTCAGCGTCAATGCATCCAGGTAACATGTGCAAATCTCTCTGGCTCACCTGTGCAAATAGAATTCTGAGATTGTACATTTCTACTGACAAGCCAACAAAGGAAATAAAGATTTTGGTCAAGTACATACTTACAGTTTACTCACCTTTGTGGTTCTCAATAAGATTCAACAGTTCAATCAAAGATGGCTCGCGTCATCTCTATGCTGCAATTCAAAGATCGAGATACTTACCTGCTAAACTGCGCAAGGTTGTCGATTCATCCATTCAACAGAATGCTTTCTTTGCTCTTCATGAAAACATTCTCCTTAGTATGGTGACTGACGAACGGATAGAAATCAGAAAGTTGGTCCTTGACTGTCTTCTGGCAGCCAGAGAAGCAGAGTCTGACACTGTAAATAGAAGGGTTAGATGTAATAAAGTGCCAAAGCTGAATTTCAAAGCTAAAAATTATTACGATATGATTAACTGGAAGACTAATACCTTGACTGTTCCACCAGTTCTTTGTTCAGGTTCTAACGAAGAACTCATAAAAGGGCTGTCGGGAGACACTGCAGAGGTATGGAAATTTAGTGAATTCCCTCACACCGTGGCCGTGGAGAGAACCGTCAAAATGGCGACAGAGGCATCTTCTAAAGTTATTGGCCCCCAATCTCGTGATCGTTTTATACGCTCTACACTGAAGTACAAAATCTGATTTTATCAATAAATTTGACACAGATTCAGACTAAAACAAGCCTGACATATGGTTGGTTGGTTGGGTTGGGCTTGGGAGGAACCCGAAGAGCAGCCACCTCCACGCAGTGGGTTCTGGATGACCAATACAGGTTAGCTGAGAGCTGCATTAATTTTCACCTTGCGCTGTGGCGCGCCGCCTTTTCGCTCGTATCTCGGGAACAGTTCATCCTACGGCCATACCATACCATTTCGGTAGCAAATGACGTGACAAATAACTTTTGTTCTATACATTTTGCCATGAGATGCTTATTTCAGGCGCTAGGTAGGCAATTTCACGATGTTAGGCGAATTTCCGAAATTTTAAGGCCGGAGTTGGGGTTGAAAATGCAATCCGATCTCAAAACAAAAAGTTGCATTGGAATCAGGAAGTACTAAGGCAACCTTTCCGCACTATTAGAAATCCCGAATCGAAAAAGTCCGGAATCGACCCACCCTATCAGACAATACCCCTCTCAATTGGAAAGCGATTGCAATTTGTTTGACGACACATTACACTGACAAAAGCTATTTAGGAACCCTGGAATACCAAATGACTGGACTAATTCAGGGTCGACAATCAGATCGTCCGATCACTTTCCGATTCCTACAGAATAAAAGCCCTTGACATATTCATTAGGGGACACAATGGCGACCAGCCACGATTATTGGATATGAAGGAACGCTTAACAACAATGCCTGCACAGTCTAAATTCCTTTATGAGACCACAGCAAAGCCCACAAACGCAAAACACAAAATTTTATTACCCTCCTAAGCAAACACAACAACAGAACCAATATTATAACAAACCTCCACGACCAATACCACCAAAACGTCAACCGAAACCGAAGCCAATAGATACCGATCCTAGCATAAGAACGAATTCAGTAAACTACGCAAATAGGCCGAATTTTCAATATGCAGGGAAAATACAGGAAAAATCTAACCTAGCAAGCCCACCAACTAAACAACAAAAAAAGTTTCATGTAACTACGAGCGTAGAGCGCGCCGAAACCCTTTGACCACAATCGTATTACAATGAACATCACTCTGTTGAAAATCCTGAATACCAAACTAACGAATACGATCATCATTACAGCAACGAAAACAACGACTTCTCTGACATTCATTTTTTAGGTTTAAAATCTCTTCGTTGCCTTACTTTAATTGTAGAATGTACAGTGCTGACATGATTCAAATTTTAATGGATATTGGCTCTAACAAAAACTACATACAGCCACATATGGCTAAAAAGAAAATCCAAAAGACAAGAACTTTTTCGCAAATTCAGTAGATGGGAGAATAGAAATCACTCATCATACGTACGCCAATCTATTTAATCTACCAGATATAAGTATGAAGTTTTATCTTCTCTCATATCTTTTCATACAATACTCATACTTGGCAATGATACTCTTAAAGAACTATCCGCAATCATTCCTACCAAAGATAATTTCATTACCATAAACAACTCATATCGAATAAAACTAAAACAACTATTGTCACAAGACGTAAATCACGTCATTATCAAAGATAACCATATGGGAAAATTCCAAAAAGAAACAATGAAATTAATAAGCAACAAATATTTCACCTTTTCTCTCATACTCCAAGAAGAAGTAGAAAAGCAAATACAAAAATTACTGGACGATGGAATCATAAGACCTTCCCGTTCCCCATACAATTCCCCTATTCGGATCATACGAAATCCTTTTTTAGGATTCTCCGGTAACTATAGACGATTTATAATAGACTACGGGAAATTAACGAAACCGCTCAAAACGCTTCTTAGAGAAGAAGATGGAAAAATATCGAAGAATGAATAAAAAAAAATCAGTAAGCTATACGACGCAGCTAGAAAACATTCGACAAAATAAAAAGTGCATTCGTTTCAAGAGAAGTAACTCTAACCTATCCCAACTATTAGCAATAATTTCAATTGACTACAGATGCTCCGAAACACACCATTGGAGCAGTACTTGAACAGGACGGAAAGCCAATCACTTTTATTTCAATGACATTAACGAAAACAGAGGAGAACTATGCAGAAAACGAGATGCTAGCGATTATTTGGTGACTTAAATCACTACGTAACTACTTACTTATGGCACAGCTAAAATTAAAATATTTACGGATCATCAACTTCTAACGTACGAATGAAGAAACCAAAATGACAATTCAATATTTAAAAGATGGAAGGCTATCTTAGAGGAATATGATCATGAAATCAGATACAAACCAGGCAGAACTGACATAGTAGCTGACTGCTTATCCCGACCACCCGAACTCAACTCATTAACAATAGTAACGCTCTCCGATGTAAGTTTAGGACACAATCTGATACAACAATGTTTTTAAAAATCAAATATAGTTACTTACAGGACATGAGAATTCTATCAAAATACCTTTCCCTACATACCATAGACAAATAATTACGCCATTTAAATCCTTCTGTAACTAATGGAATACTTACTTCTGAAGATAAAATTGGCCAAATCCAAAAATTGTATCCATACACTTTAATAAATTAAAATTAAATTCACCCAGAAATCATACGAATAGCAAGTGAACATAGAAGAGCCCATTGAAATGCAATAGAAAATTAAAAACAGATCATCGAAAAATTCTACTTCCCCAAATGCAGTCTAAAATTAACAAAATAGTCAGGAAATGTAGAATATGTTCAGAAAATAAGTACGAGAGACATCCAAACAAATCAGAGGTAAAACCTACCCCAATTCCTGTATATCCCGGACAAATTATTCATATCGACATATTTATAGCAGAGAAAAAGTTAATACTAACAGCCATAGATAAATATTCCAAATACACTCAGGCAAAAAAATTAAATCCAGATCAAGAGAAGATATACGGGAATGGCTCAGTTAAATACTCTTCACATTTGGAATAGCAGAAACTGTAATTATTGACAACGAAATATCACTCAATTCTCACTCCATATTTTCAAGCTAGAGGACCAATTAAGGATTAAAGTCTACAGAACAGCACTACACACAAGCAAAGTGAATAGACAAAATGAACGGTTTCACACAACTCTTGCAGAAAATTTAAGATACTTAAAGACCGAAGACATGGATAGAAATTTTGAATAATTACTAGATAGAGCAGTTTATGAATATAATTTTAGAATCCACTCCACAACTGGGCAAACTCTTTAACTTTCTGCTACAAAAAAGAAAAAGTTAACGAGAACAAATCACTAACAGTTAAAACGGAATCAGCAGAGTGGTTTACAAGAGTCTTATAAAGCGATAATAAAAAAAATAATATTAATAGTAATAATAAACAATAAATTTAAAAAAAAAACAACGAAATAAAAATAAATTAATAAGAATAAAAGAATAACTATAATAGCATTTAGCTCATTCTGTGTAAATATTTAGCTTGACTGTGACATTATCTATGTTGACAATAACTGCCAATGTTCAGACCCTAGACTACTCCTCCTTCCAACTAGTAATCGTTCAAAATTATACATCTAATAGAACTGCAGGACTTTCACAACACCATATAGAGATGACTGAAAAAAACCCATACTTTCATCCCTTCTCAGTCAGGCAACAAATTATTCAAATGGGATAAATAAAAACATTAAAACAATATCATTCGATTTCATAGGATCAGCTTGGAAATGAATTGCAGGAAATCCTGATCATAGCGATTACAATATTTTAATAGAAAATATAGATAACGTTTTAGAAAATAGCAACAAGCAAGTTGTTATTAATAAATTAGAAAACGAAAAAATTAAGTAAATAATACAAAATACCAATAGAATATTCAAATTAGTAATGGAAGAAAAGGAAGTTGTAATCTATTTAATATTTAAAATTAAATATTGTACAAATTAGAAATAATAAAGAAAGAATTAATTAACATAGCTTATGCCATCCATTGGGCAAAATCGAATATAATAAAATTCTTATCTTTTAACAGACATACGCTACGCGTATGATGCATTTACATGAATCATATCATTCATGGTTGCGTTCCAAAAATCGACCGAGTTCTACTCGCGGAGGTTTTTTTCGGTATAAAATATATCAGCCTCGTTTTAGGAAGATTACTAATAATGAAATAGAAAAACTTGTAAATGTGAAACGGCGAACTAGACGTGAATAGCAGTTAAATCGCTGCCCTTCAACTCTGCTTCAACTGTAATCTGCTGTACGTAAGTTAAAAAAGCTCTTAAACGAGAGGAAGAACGCAACACTGAAAATTATATAAAGAAATTGTGTCCAAATTCTAACAAGCAAAACTCTCTTTGGAAAGCTCAAAAGTCTTTCAAGCCACCAGTAGATTCCAACATGCCTCTAAGACAGATGAGGAAAAGGCAAATTGCTTTGCTAATCACCTAGAAAAGGTATTTCAACCCAATTGCCCAACGAACAACTTTAAGTTGCCAACCTTGCCCAATACCGCTAACGAGCTGCTTAATATTACGATCATATTACTCCAAAAATTAACAACTTTAAGTTGCCAACCTTGCCCAATACCGCTAACGAGCTGCTTAATATTACGATAATATTACTCCAAAAATGATAACTGAGCTACCAAATATTGCTATAAAAGTGCTCCTCTTTCTCTTTAAAGCAATTCTTGGTTTCGGATACTATCAAAACTTCGTTGAAAAAGTCGCAGATCATGATGATAGATAAACCTGATAAAGACCTAACACAGCCGTCTTCCTACAGGCCAATAAGTCTCTTATCCTGTATTTCTAAAATATTTGAAAAAGTCATCTTATCAAGGATGACTCCTTTCCTCCACGAAAATAATATAATACCAACGCACTAATTTGGTTTTCGTGCTAAATATGGCACTGTAGGGCAAGTAAATAGAATAACGAAAGAAATCAGGAAAGCATTCGAACATTCGAAAACTTTTTACCTTACGAATTGCATAAAACTTCGGAGTCATATTTAAGTAACAGGAAATTTACAGTTTAAGTAGCAGACTTCATTTCAGAAGAACGAGTAATAAGGGCTGGTGTACCTCAGGGTAGCGCGCTAGGCTCAACTCTGTACATAATATATACATCAGGTACTCCAACAGATACTAACGTATTGACATCCACAGCTCTTGTTAGCCGAAACAAATGCCCAATCAGAGCATCAGAAGTCATCTGTATTGATTGTAAAGTCTGTAATCATAATTGCACTAAGTAAACTTAAGCAAAAGAAACTAAAAATAAATAAAGAAAAAAACCTTAACCAAGACACTATATAGAAATCGGGACAAAAGATTTACCAAAATTTTGCTCAACTTCATCGAACTAGGACGCTCGAATTTAAGGGCCGAAGAGTTAAGACATAATAAATTAATAAAGTTTCAAAAATTAAAGTCAAATCAGATGCTCAGTCAATTCAACATTTTAATATTTCACATAAATAAAACAGCTGAATCCGATTCATGGAATCAGCGCGGTAATTTGAACCATAAATAATTCGTAAGTAAAAAACAGAAATACGCGCATCCGGCGTAATACTGTTATTGGCGCTAAAGTGTTGATTTTGCATATTGTCCTAACTGCAAGCAATAGTCTTCGCTCGCTCCTTTGGCTGAGTAACCAAATACCATATTACCATACAATATGTAGTGCATATACAAGTTGTTATGATACATTTTATAACTTAAAACTTATACAAATGTTTGTTGTTGCATATGCTATTTAAAAATTATATTATTTTATTTGGTTGTAGTAGTTTAGGAATGGCAGAACCGTTTGATAACACAACTCGCGATTGAAGTGTTTTTATCATTATCATTCCATCAATAATCGAATGGTGGAGAAATAAGTCATGTGTAGAAATTCACGCAAGTTAGGAAAGTTCTCTGATCGCCATTCACTTGGGAGTGGCCAGAAACGATTTTTTTACACATGGTTCAAGCAGCTCAAGACTTCCGGTCTTTGACCAAGTATCCTATGGGTAGCCAGGAAACAACCGTTTGAAGGCGAGCTAAAATGGGAAGGCGAAACATCCTCTTCACAGGGCTGTGCGCTGGGTTTAGGACCTGGCACGTAATAAAGGCATGCAATGAAAACTAACAATCAGTGTCGGGTGAGAGACCGCCCTTTTGATGACGACCATGGAAAACGAAAAAAGGATTACGATTTGAGCACATGTACCTGGAATGTCCGGTCTCTTAATTGGGAAGGTGCTGCCCAGCTGGTTGATGTGCTCGATAGATTGAAGGCTGACAGCACCGCCGTCCAAGAAATGCGATGGACAGGTGCTGAGAGATAGACTCACTAGTCCTCTCCCGACGAACAAAAACAAAACTCTCATAATTCCGTCCTGCTATATGGTGCAGAGGTATGGATGATGACAACACCTGATGAGTCGACCTTGTGAGTTTTCGAAAGAAAAGTTCTGCGAAAGATTTATGATCTGGCTTCGCTTGGAATCTCCAATTAGCGGTTTCTACGCAAGTAAAGAAGAAGTTCTGGAATCGCAATGTCTCTGCTAACTTTTGGTATCGTGTCAAAAGAATGACAAATAAAAGTACTTTAACAACAAGGTTATCGAGTTGAATTCGTGCAAGAGCAAATAAAAATACCTCATTACAGTATCTTCAGAGTTACCAAGTTTTCTTTTAGATATTATAGACGATTAGATTTTTAAAGGATTTTACCAATAATTGTAGAAATATTGCGCATGCGTCAGAAAACATGTTAGTGCACCACAATCGATTCGCTGGAGAGTAACGCTTATATTTTTCATTTAGTTTCAAAAATTTATGTTTTTAGTTTATTTTGGCTGCATTGTATTCTGTTAATATTTATTTTTTATGACTTGGAGTACAGAAAAAAGTTTTTATCCAAAATTTGATTATTTTTCTTGGCACTTTGTTTTTTTTTTATATTAGGTTGTCAAAAAAGTCTTAAGGTATTTTCGCTAGTTGGCGCTGAAAGCGCGTAGTTCTAGTTTTATTCGTCGCATCGGGTCATGCTATATCTTTTTGGAAAGCTCAATTCATGCGCTAACACGATTTTTTGTCGTTTCTTTTAAGTCGTTCGTGAGTTATAGCGTCGCAAACATTGAGCAAAATAAAAAGAAAATACGGCATATTTTACAGCACTACTACGATAAAGGCAAAAAGGCATCTCAAGCCGCCAATAAAATTTGTGCAGTTTATGGACCCGATACAGTTTCCATTTCCACCGCACAACGATGGTTTCAATGTTTTCGTTCTGGTGTAGCCGTGGTCTAAAATGCGCCACGCTCCGGAAGGCCTGTCGTCGAAAATTGCGATAAAATCGCTGAATTGGTCGAAAGAGACCGGCATAGCAGTCATCAAACCGTTATAAACCATTTGAAGAAGCTTGGAGTCACTAAAAAGCTCGATGTATGGGTGCCACACGAATTGACTCAATAAAAATACCGCAAGACTTTTTTGACAACCCATTATTTTTATTTCGCTGAAATTCCTATACATCACTGTCCTCAGGTTTTACATGATTTATTAAAATGGTGATATAATTAATTACTTTCAAACATTTTTATATAGATTTTACAAACTGAATCAACTTTTTTATATAAAAACAAGTTTCGGACTTCCAATTAAATTTAATAAACCGCACTTTACTTACTCACCTCCCTTTGTAACTACCAACTATTAAAAAATAAGCAATTCCGTTTACACCCTCTTATTTATCAACCCATTTAATAATGCATTACGGTAGCAAAAAGCCCAATGAGTTATATTTCGTGCACAATAAATTAAAATTATCTTATAACTAGATGTTAAGTAAGAGCGCAAGCTTCTACTAACAATTTAATTCTTATTTTGCGATATGAAAAAAAAAATTATTTGTTGTGCGTTGATGAAAAAGTATAACTTAGTGTGAAGAGCTTATTCTTTAACTCTAATTGCTTAAGGACTAAGTAAGACTAAGCGAGTAACTGTTATTCTGTGATCAATAAATTACTTTTATGAAATGTCTCTTTTTTTGTAAGCGATAAATTAAAATAAAAATCCGAAGGTCCAGTGTACAAAAAAATGTATAACCCTCGAGTTGAGAGCTAGCGAGTATTTAGTTACTTTGGAATTTTTCTGTTCGGGACAATTATCTATTTCACGCGTTGTAGGTGTACCATTTAGCACATTTTTTTTCAGCATTTAATCGTGCCTTGACTGAATTTAACGCAATCGTAATAACGGACAAAAGTCCCGTGTACTTATTTATTAACAGCGGAATACTTTCGGATTTACAAAGGCCGATTTTGTTGATTTAAACAAGCATTATAATCCATAATATCTTTAAATAAGTTTTGACACCGATTGTACTCGTTCAATATTTTACGCTTCAAGCCATTACACTGGGGAACATTTTTGGGATTATTTTCTAGGGGGTGAGAAATTCCAAGTCAGGGTGATGGTACTAGGTCAGTATAGTAAAATCCTCAAAGGGTTTGGCGTTCGTATGTGTCAGTTTTTTTTATGACCTTTTAAATTTTAAATTAAAATAAAAAAACTGACACATACGAACGCGAAACCCTTTGAGGATTTTACAATACTGACCTAGTACCATCACCCTGACTTGGAATTTCTCACCCCCCAAATTAGCTGCTGTACTGTGTTAGCGCTTACACCAGTGAGACTAGATGCTCTTAAGCCCCCTTTGTTTCCAAGGGATAGCCTTCTATATGTTTGAGACGCCAAGCTTAAAATGTACGACTCGATATCAAAATAAAGTAAATTTTGTTACTAAAAAACATTATTGATTCATCCACATTAATGTTGTCGCTTTCACAGTAGTCCTCATTCGATATTATGTACCAGCGCTAATTCCAATTGTCGAAACAGTTCTCAAACTCGATTTTTTAGAAATAGGAAAAAGCCATACCGAGCCATGTCCCGCGAAATTGGAGACTCGGGCGTTGTTGTATAAGGTTGTACAAGTATTGCTTGGGTCAAATACCGCGACAGTTATGAGTAAATGGGCAAAAAATCATGTTTAATAAGAATTCTTGTACTAGTGCAACATGTAGTTACAGAGAATAATGGTTTTGTTCACCTAACGGTTGTTTGCATCACTGAAAACTTTGCAAGCTAATGTATAAATATATACATAAATGATCAGAATGATGAGCTGAGTTGAAACAGCATGTCTGTTTATCCGTTCGTATCTCTGTTCAAGCAGTAACTTTAAAAAAAAAATTAAGATATTGTAATGAAACTTTATTAACTTCTTTGTTTGCAGAGCACAAGTTTGTTAATTACCATAATCGGACACTACCGCGCCGCCCTCAAAACGCTATTTAGCCATTACATCAACATACATAATTTGCACAAGGCATTGCAATAGCACCTGTGGGCTAAAATTTTTCCAGCCTTCTAATTTAATTAACATAGTTATCCCCTAACTAACAACCAGTCTCGGATGAAAGACCCTCCTTTTGATGACGACCATGAAAAACGAATTAAAGATTACGATTTGAGGGCACCAGGAATGTCCGGTCCTTTAATTTAGAAGGTGTCGTTGCCCAGAAGGTTATGTTCTCCTTAGAGTGAAGGCTGACATCACCGCCGTCCAAGATATGCTATGGAGGCGACAACTGACTGAGGCGAGTAGGTCCTTGTGTCATTCACTTGAGTGGCCATATAAAGGAACGTAAATTCGGTGAGAGATAGACTCCGTCGCCGAGTTCTGGCATTCACCCCGGAGGATGAACGTCTAGCTACAATCCGCATCAAACGAAAGTTCATCAACATATCGCTGATTTGTACACAAAAACGGAGACCACACAATCTGCGCTAACTACCGCGGATAAGTCTCCTAACCATCGCATATAAGGTTCTATCGAGCATATTGTGTGAAAGAGTAAAGCTCACCGTCAACAAACTGATTGAACCTTATCAGTGTGGCTTTAGACTTGAAAAATCAACAACCAGCCAGATATTTACCATGCGGCAAAGGGAGAACACACCACCTTTTCGATTTCAAAGCTGCTTTCACAGCACGAAAAGGAGCTGCCTTTATGTCGCGATGTTTAAATTTGGTCCCCGAAAAACTAATACGAATGCGTAAGCTGACGTTGAGCAATATCAAAATCTCCGTCAGGATGGGAAAGGACCTCTCCGAGCAATTCCATATCAAACGAAGCTTCAGACAAGGCGACACCTTATCATGCGACTTCTTTAATCTGCTGCTGGAGAATATAATTAGAGCTGCAGAAATTAATCGAGCAGGTATAATCTTCTACAGCTGCTGGCGTATGCTGATGATTGTTCAGCTTTTTCCAGGCTAGATAAGGAAATCAAACAAACAGTCCTCACATTCGCGACTAGGCGCCTACGTCCTTGTTAACAGTCATAACTTTGAAGTTGTAGATCAATTCGTCTATCTTGGAACCGGCATTAACAGCAACAAAAGGCAAGCTTTGAAATCCAACGCTCTCTTGCCAGCAGGTACAGGTACTAATTTGAACTGAGTAGAAAATAAGGAAATAAAGTCCTCTTTCGCAGAACGAAAACCAATTTCTATACGTTACTCATTATTCCCGTCCTGATATATGGTGCAGAGGCATGGACGATAACAACATCTAATGAGTCAGCGTTACAAGTTATCGAGAGAAAGGTTCTGCGAAAGATTTATGGTCATTTGTGCGTTGGCCACTGCGAATATCGAAGGAGGAAGGCCTCTACTCCGGTAGAAAGATCAGGTAGAGAAGGTCCTGGCTCGCTTGGAATCTCCAATTGCCGGTACGTAGCGAAAAGAGGAAACGGTTGGCGCGCTGTTGTTAACTCGGCTATAATCGCGTAAGCGGTGCCTACGCCAGTAGAGAAGAAGGAGTTATCTTTTAAACTACTTAAGCTACAATAACCAAATTCACCCAGGACAAATCTCTTAAGCACCCTACCGACTGTTTAAAAATGGATGAAATCGGAAGATAACCCGTTCACTTCCCATGTAACGGCCTTATTAAATTAACTAAAAGTGCAATAACTCAATAACTAAATGTGGCATAGACATACAATCTTACACTTGAGATAATATGATACGTATTTATAGGAGTCGAGGTAAAAATTGAACAATGGGCGTGATAACCCGATTTCGGTGAAATCACATATCTCCAGACCCTAGCGACTGATGTCAACAAAATTTGTTCATGACATTCGTCTGACATCCGTACTTTACCGTGCGAACTTGCCGAAATCGGGGGGAACCGCGTACAAACAAGCAGCCATTTATTTTACTTGATACAAGTGTGCACGAATGATACGCTTGAAATATGCCACCTTATGACCAAAAATTGCTCAAATTATTATTATTGTTAACTTTTCACCGAAAATATCGTGCCGTAAAGCATATCAATATGAGACAGCATGTTTTACTCTATCTTTGTGCCAGAAATGGATGAAATTGTTCGAAAACTTGACATAGCTCCCATAAAACCAATATCACGATTTACGAATATACGGCTCTTGTAATTGGTGTTGGTATGAGAAGGACCTTAATGAAATCCAGGGAACTTTTTTTAGTATTTGGTATCTTAGTGGTAATTAGCGGACATTGATTAAAATCGGGATGAATTGGGGGTAGTATTCCCATATGCTATTTATAATGAATTTATTTTTTCTAGCAAAATGTATGCCGAATATGATGGTCATGTGTCATATGTGGTTGTGTCATCATGTATTTCATCGAACAATGGATGTTCTTTCGCAAAACTTTTTAATACATATACAGTTTTGTCAGCACCGAAGGAATTTTTGATTCCTGCAAATTGCGAAAATTCCTACAAATCGCAAAAATGTGTAATTAATCCATTCCTTACATGTTCAATTTAATAAGAGTTATTTGATAACAGTTATTTATTGCTCACAGTTATGCAGGAGTTTTATTTCACTCTTGTGTAATAAGAGTTGAAGAGTAAGCTTTTTGTTTTGCTTATATTTTTCCATCAACGAATAACAGCTGTGTGATGAGTATTACTTTCAGACCGCAGTAAGTAAGTATTTGAGTAAAATTTTTGTGCTCTTAGTTAGTTACAATTAATTTATCGCTCACTAGATGTAACTCAATGTATTTTTGCTACCATATTGCATAACAATTATTATATGATTATTGAGTGATTTATTACTGTTATCACATAACTCTTATTATGTAAGTGAAAAATAGAAATCAAAATATAATAATTATTTTGTGTGCAAAAATATAAAAATCAAATTTTAGCAGTTTTTGACATATGGGCATATCCCAGAAACTGTCTACCAACCAAAAATATTTGAACTTAATCCAACCTAATTTTTTTTTTTTTGGAGCATTAGAATAGATATCCAATTTTATAAATTTATAAAAAAAAATTATTTCGATGATGATTAATACAAAAATTATTACCAAATCCTACCCTACCTCAGGTCTTTTCAGGTGTTATACAAAAAAAGTGAAATATTTTACGTGTTCATCATTGCTTTAGTATTAACTTAGATGGTCCAATCGAAAGACTTATTGTTATTCACTCAATTCTCCTTAAAATTTGTAAAAATAATTTCGTTTACTTTCTGGAAACATTAAAATTTGGTATGAAATGCCAGGTAAATTAGTTGTAGCGTGCGTAACGGAAAATCAGGTTTTTTTTATATTGTGGGAAAAAAATATTTTGTTTTTACAAATCATCTATAATTTTCATTTAAATTTTTCATTTAAATAAAAATAATAAAATCACAATAATTACAATAGAAACCTTGCAGTTTTTAATTTTTATTCTGTTTTCTTATCACTTCGCTTCTTAAATCTATTCTTCGCCTACTATCCTACTTTAAGCCTACTATAATCGTACCGATTAGCGATTATTTTTTTAAACGGTAAATTTTGTCCCGCCTTTGGTTTCGTTTGAATCATTTGCAATTATCTTTCAGTGTCACTTTAGATTATGGGTATATTGGTACCACAGAAAATTGTTTGTTTACAGTGTAATATTTAATAATAACAGTTGAAAAAATGAAAACGGGTGCAGAGCGTATTCGAAAATATCGCAAAAAAATACAATCCAGTGAAAACTTAGCACAAATAGAACGTTTAAAAAATGCGAAAAGAATGAAAAGTTATAGAAAAAATCTTAAAGAAAGACTTAAAAACGATGATTCATTATCAAAAAAAGTAAAGGCTGACCGTATCCAAATTTATAGAAAGAAAATAAAGGAACAAAAACAACCAATAATATCATTGGATGGTACATATAAGTGCAAAAATACCCTTTACAAGGCCTTAAAAAAAGTGGAATTAGCGTTACCAAAAGACATTAACAAAAAAAAGGAAATTCGTAGAATGCTTACAGAAAAATACTTGAAAGAGGAAAAAGAAGCTCAACCAAAAAATACGGTTGACGAAAATGTTAAAATGATTTATGATTTTTTACACTAATGATGACATCTCTACGGAAACTGCCGGAAGAAAGCCACACATATATCAAAATCCAACTAACCTTCCTTTTTTGGAATTAAAAGTTCCAATTTAAAAATTTAAAACAAAAATTCCTAACGATGTGATTTTTTTAAAGAGCTTAAAACCTTTTTTCAAAAAAAAAAAGTAAAATTTGCACGTGTTCATCGGTTCTTTATTTAAACTTAGTTTGGCCCAAATGACATTACTTTTGTTATTATAATTTCCTTAAAATTTGAACATGATTTCGTTTAGGTGCCCTTGGAAACTTTAAAAAATTTGGTGAAACCTTTTTGAGCGTTTCGTAACGGAATAGGAATTTCTTTTTGGAAAAAAATTTTTTGTTTTTACAAATCTGAAATAGTTGTCTTAAAATTTTTAGATTTAGACTTGACTAGCCCCACAAAAAAATAGAAACCGCTTTTTAAATCGCTTTTTCTTGGTCCAACTTGGGGCCTTTCTTGAGATGAATTGTTGCCTACTTTCCCTCTATAAGGCCATATAATCGCCGAGCTTTTTTTTGGAAAATGTAGCCGCCTTTGTTTTTTTAAAACCCATTTGCAATTATTTTTCATTTCCCTTTAGATTTTTTGGTAACAAAAATTTTTTTTACATGAACGATTAGAATACCCATTGACAAAAAAAACGGGTGCAACAGCATCTTCAAAAAATATGGGCAAAAATTTCCCAAACCAGTGAAAACTTACCCCAAATAGAACGTTTTGGGGAAAAATGCATGAGAAGTTATAAAAAAACGGCTTCTGGTTCTTTCACCCCAAATGGCGGCCAAATTTTGCTAAGAAAAAAAGGACAAAAACAACCAAAATATCATCGCATGGACATGACGTGAAACACATTTCAACCTAAAACAAAGGGGAATTTGGGTTTAAAAAATTCAAAAAAAAAATTTTGAAGCTTGCTCTTAAAAGAAAAAAGAACTAATTAAAAATGGTTTGAAATTTTAAAAAGTTTTATGAGTTTTCTCTTTGACACCAGGGAAACTCCCAAAAATCCCACGTATATCAAATCAAAAAACCCCTTCCCATGGAAAAATCCAACCTTAAAAAATCAAACCTTTATATCTAAAAGATTCATGGTTATGACAATTAGAGAAGCATATGAATTGTTTAAAACTACGTTTCCTGGAACAAATATTTCACGTACCAAATTTCATAACAACCGACCAAAACACGTGAAATTGTCTAGTAAGCTTCCACATAACATGTGTGTTTGCCAGTACCACGCCAATTTTTCATTTTTATTAAAAGCTATGTTTGGCATTTTTCGTATGTTCCCATCTAACTTCGGCAATGTTTTAAGAAAAGTGTGTTGTGACGAAACCAAAGAAGTTTGTATGAGGAATTAATGCAACAGGTGCATTAAAGACATTACAGACTCTTTCGTCCCTCTGATTTACATTAATCAACTCGAAGAGCTTACTGAATGGAAGCATTGGAGAATCGTTGATAAACGCTTCATCATTAGTTATACGAAAGGACCAATAACTGATTTGATTAATGAATTGAAATCTCAGTTACCTTCCGTTAAAATGCTTACTTACGTTAAAAGGACTCAACAAAAATACTTTCAAGACCGAAAATTAGCTATTAAACAAGATGAAGCTGTTCTACAAGTCGATTTTGTGGAAAACTATAGGCTCCTCAATCAAAATGAAATTCAGTCTGCACATTTTAGTTACTCCCAAGTTACCATTTTTACTTTTGTTGCCTGGTTGCACAGTTGCACAAGATCATTTGCTATTACGACCGATCAACTGTCACACAATAAATATGATGTTTATTGCTTTCTCCAGTTAATTGTAAAGAAACTCAAAGGACAATACGCTATTTCGAAGTTATTTTTATTTTCTGATGGCTGTGCAAGTCAATTTAAAAACAAGTTTATTTTGGGTATTATATCGTTTTTTAAAGAAAAATTAGATTTGACCAACTTTGAGTGGAATTTTTTTGCAACTGCTCACGGAAAGGGTGCAGTAGACGGAATTGGAGCTGTCATAAACAGAAAAATTTGGCAAATGGTGAAAGCTCAGAATATTGTTCTTAATAATTAATATAAATGCAACTGCATTTCTTTCGGAGAGATGGGCTAACGTTAAGAGCATTCCCGGAATAAAAAGGAACCATTATTTTTCATTTCTTAATGAAAAAAACAAAAAAAAAAACATAAAATTTATTTGCATACATATATACATTAATAAATGAATTTATAAACATAAAATATGAATTAAATAATCTTATTAAAAAAGAGTATACATTGTTTTGTTGAAATAAATACAAATGTTTTTATTTACGAGTATATACTACTGGTAAAAATTTAGCGTGAGTAACGTAGCGTGCGTAACGTTGGGTTCACGGCCATTGATAAAAAACTACAAAATTTGTTGGCTGCAAGTAGATTATTTTAGAATTCTCTTATATTCATCTTTCTTTAAGGTATTTCATTTGGTGTGCTTTATTCTACAAAATTTGCTAAAAATTACGAAAGCATACCTCAACCTTCAAAGCTACCTCCATTTTTTGTAGCGTGCGTAACAATACTTTGAGATCAAATTTTTCGCAGCTTAAACCTGTTACAAAAAATCTTTTGATGACATTCGAAAGTACACATAAATCCCACTAAACACCGTGTATTACTTGAAGGTATGTCTTTTGAAAGAGCAAAAAATAGTTATATTTCAATCCGAAAACGCGCACGAATTTAGCGTTTGTAACACAGGATTTGCCCATATATGTATAAACCAGGGAAAGAAAATATTGCGGATTCGCTATCAAGGCTTTACCAAGAAAACAACGCTGATCCATGTGATTGGGCCGGAGAGCAGCATATTTTTCGAGTAGTGTCTACTTCGATACTGAAGTCGCTCTCCATATCACAGATTACCAAGATGTCTATATTAGACGAAGAGATACAAGATGTAATGACGTGTCTAAGTCAGGACTCCTGGAAAGCGAATATATCAAGCCCATATTATCCATTTCGTTTGGTGCTGTCTATAGTTGGTGATATCCTACTACGGGGAACTAAATTAGTAATCCCACGAAAGTTGCGAGAAATAATTCTGAGCCTCGCACATAAGGGACATCCAGGAATAAGTGCAATGAAACGGAGGTTACGCTCCAAAGTTTGGTGGCCTTGTGTGGACAAAGATGCTTAAAAATACATCAAGACTTGTCAAGATTGCCATATAGTGTCAATGCCACCAAAACCAGCTCCGATGGAGAGGTAACCTTTCCCGAATGGACCCTGGAAATGCTTAGCAACCGATATTTTGGGTATTTTACCTAATGAGGATAATATATTGGTACTAATTGATTACTACTCCAGATATATGGAGTTCTAAGTGATTAAGTCGATAACATCTAAAACTATTATTGATGAAATGGAAGAGATATTTTCACGATTGGGACACACTAACGTCTGACAATTGAAAGCAATTCGTTAGCGTTGAGTTTAAAAGTTTTTGCAGTACCAACGGCATTCGGCTAATGACTACGGCCCCATACTGGCGTTAGGCTAACGGCGAAGTAGAAAATATGAACTGGTCCCTAGATAGCTCATGTAAACACCGACAACTATAAGAAAGAAATTCAGAAGTTCGTTTTGATGTACAATGTTACTCCGCTTGGTACCATGGGCGCTCCACCGACAGAACTAATGTTTAACAGAGTTATAAGAGACAAAGTTCCCTGCATTCAGGACCTTGTGGGGGAAGTGGCAGACTCAGAAGAGAAAGATAAGGATATGCGGGAAAAAGATAAAGGGAAACAGTTGACTGACAAGGCCAGGAGTGTTCGAGATGTTGACATCCAAGGTGGAGAAACAGTACTCTTAAAGAATATAATATTTCCGCATAAGTTGACATTTGATACTACCACGTATAAGGTAGTAAAGCAAGAAGGAAATGTTGTGCAGATTTCTGCTGGTGGTAAAACATACACCAGGAATGTTGGTGATTTGAAAAAGATTGAAACCACAAACTCATTGAGTCCTTGAGTTTTGCAGCGCCAGTTTTCCTCGATGCCGAGTCGTTTTCCCAAACTACCTCAGTATCTGAGGATCAGCAGAAACTAAGCGAGAACCTCAAACTACGTCTGGAGAAAAAGGAAGGAATGTGGAGATCTGTACCTGTTAAAGAAAGTGACAATATGTTCTCATAATTTAGCAACAAGGAAGGCTTTGATGTAACATGTCTGTAAATATGACATTTGATATTGAATAAATATTGGACGCCGACCGTGCCGGACGGGAAGGCCAATAGTTGTTAATATACTATTATAATTGTTAGTTATTTATATAAATTATAATGAATCGTGAAATCGCAGAATATTACAATATGCATATGTATCTTCGACCCTTAGTTCATAATGATTTTTTTTTAGTAAAAATTATATAAGAACTGGTATTTTCTGTCCCTGGAGCGGATTTTTATTGTTATTTTTATTGGTAATGTCAAGTTAGCTAGTTTCGATGATTTTGCGAGTTTTACACCTATTATATTATTATTGCCTTTCAGAACCATTCAAAAACGTATTTCCATTGGTTGGAAAATTATCGGGCCAGCTTAAAATTATATACATCTTCTATGAAAATGATGTAAAATCTAGCCTTCAAAAGATATTTGTATAAACTTCACAACTGGCTGACTAATTGGCAAAGAGATAAGTATATCATCTTGAATGACACATGTTTTAGTATGAAAATGAGAAAAATAATTTTCTTACTGGAATACGAAATGATATTGATATCAAACAAAACTGAAATAAGAAATGATAGTGATATTAAACAAAACAGTGGTTGGATAAATATTAACTGAGCTCTGCGCTATCGAAAAACGGATGTATTTTACACGGCACACAGAAGGGAGTACACTTTCACCAGGACAATACGTCAGTGGTAATCACCGTTTTTCATATTCATATTCAAATTTGCTTCGAACGCTTACGATTAAAATATAATCCCGCAGTTATTGCGTCGCTTTTACTTAATTCAAGGCTTTGTCTTTCGGCAGGAAATAAAAATATATTTCGAAAATATAGAAGTTAAATTACTATAGGTGACACCTTTATTATCTTCGTTTTTTATTATCTTATTGTAATTATTTCATAACTAACACAAATCACTATATTTAACAAACTAGTGCTGTATATATCAATAATGGTAATTTCCGTGGGGACCTTATAACGGCACTATTTTTATTTTCAAAACTTCAACTTTTATTAAAAAGAACACAAATAATGGTATAACTAAAAACCCTCCTGTAGTTATAACATTTACCCATCTTTCCAAACGCCGCCAGCTTGGTTCTTCATCACATGGAACAAATGATAGTCCATACATATCATCTGAAAGCTATTGGAGTTCACTGTATGAATTCCTTTTTCATTTACTATATATAGTAGCGGACATTGAAATCCGGACAACCCTTCGGTTTTTATTTAAAGCCTGATTGTAACCGACAATTGTAATTTTCTGCCAAAAGGTTTATTCTTATTTTTTTCAATAGTTTAAAAGTTTTTTCCTGCTCGTGCTTTAAAGCTTTTAAGGCTCAAATATGCAAAATTTAAAAAAATGCCCGAATTGCAAAGCAGTAGTATTTGGATTTTGCGTAAAGTCTTCGATCAGAGAAATTCTAAAAAAATTCGATAAAACCAGGTCTCTTAAGAAAAAAAACTGGCTCTGGAGCAAAGAAGAAGGCAAGTTCTAGAGGAGATCGGGTTATGGAACGGATCATTAAAGTTAGCGCAACAACTGTTCAGCGAATCCACCAAAAAAACACCTTTTTCAAAAATGCGTCAAAATCGTTTACCATGGGCAAAAAAAACATCAAAATTGAACTCAACTTGATTGGCGAAATGTAATCTTCTCAGATGAGTCCAAATTTAACCTTTTCTGCAGCGACGGTATGTCCTACGTGAAAAGGTTTATGGGACGAATGTGTTCAAAGAACTGTTAAGCAGGGAGGCAGCCGAATAGTCTAGGACTGCTTTTTCTACTATGGCCTTGGGAAACTAGCCTTAATAGAAGGAACCGTCGTTGGAAATAAATATCAGGAGATACTTGAAATAAATTTAATACATTGAATGGAAAACCACTTTTCACGAGCGGATGTCCTTATTTTTCGGGATGACTCTGCGCCCTGCCATCGTGCCAAATTAGTAAGTATCCATTTTTTTGTACAGCTAGAGTTTATTGCTACAATTTTAATTAAAAATTTCATACTCATCCTTTTTTCTTTCTCTAAGGTGAAGAATTATTTATAAAAAATTGGGGTCTTGACTTTGGAGTGCCCAGGTAACAGTCCGGATCTCAATCCCATTGAGAACCTTTGGTTTATAATGAATGCTCAAGTAGCACAGAAGAGACAAAAGAATTTAGCAGAGTTAGATAGAATTCCCGAAGAATCCTGGTATAACGGTGTTTGAGCAGGAACAGTAAAAAACCTCAAAAATTCAATGCCCGAGCGTATAAAAACCGTTATAAAAACAAAGGAGGTTTGACAAAATACTAAAAAGAATGTGTTTGTATAGATAAATATTTTTTTTAACTAAAACTATTAAATCATTTCTCTAATGTCAAAAAAAAAATATCACTCTTAATATTTCTAGCTACCAAAATGATACAATATATAAAATAAATTTCAAGAAAATATATGAGTGAAATCGACTACACTGACTTTTTTACGCTTAATACTAATGTATTAAATATATATTATGGTTTTAAAATAAAAAATTTAAACATTCCACTGAAATATTAAGAATAGACTATCATTTTTTAGTTGTCCGGATTTCACCGTCCGCTACTGTATGTATAAAATTCAAGACATATCCCTCCCATACGGGATTAAATTAAAACATCCAGTCCGACTCGAAAATTTTGGTTAATAAAAACCGTATAAACGTTCACTTAATTTTGCTAAAATGAAGTCTAACTTTATTTTTAAATCAAATTTGGTTAAAATTTTAGTCCTGTTTTTATCGATTCACATTCAAGCCTATGTTCTATATTAAAATTATATTTAATGCCTCTTGTAAATTTCCTTCAAGGGTTAGATATCACACTGGGCATGATTATTATTAGATTTCGGATTTTTTCACGGTAAACGAAGCTATGTGATTAGTAGGTTGAGAAATATCCGGATATATTAAACCGTTACGGTGGTTGAGTGAACCTGATCAGTTAGATATACTTACATTCTAATATAAGACAATATTTATCTCGGTTAGTTTTAGGTGCTATAAACTACCATTACGTATCTCAATTTCGTTGTTCAAAATTATTAACCCATTGCCTTTTCATCTCTCGCAATATGTTGATACAGACGTTATAGTTTTTGGTCAATGATGCTATAGAAAAAAACAAAAACATTCGTGAAAAGTGTATTTAAGGTATGAGATCTTATGTCGAAAAATTGTCGAAATCAGACAATAGCTTTCCTATTTCTCAAATACATAGAATAGTGGCTGTGTCTGACTTTTTACCGAAAATTCAGGTAGATTTGTGAGGTACCTTAATGCAAGTCAGAGAGCATCGTTTTCTGGAAATAATATATCGTGTTCTCTAAACTGGAAAGCAACGATTCCATATTTCTCCTTACCCACATATACCTAATATAAGGATTTCCAATATCCGCTTGATATCTTGATGAAACTCAAAATAGAATAATCGGGTAAATATTTCCTCTAGCCCAAATATATCCTATATATATTTTTGATTTTCTAGCTGACTTGAAATCGTTTAAGTTGGTTAATATATCTGATATGTCAACTTTTCATAAACCTGATGTGGTTTAACGAAGCATATGAATTAATTCGTTCTAGACCATAGTTTAAACCATTATCTCGAATATAATAAATTCCATATCACTGCCCGATTTTTTTTTCATATTTATAATACATTAAATTTAGTATATTTGGTTGAGTTTATTTTTGTCACTAATTTTAATAACGATATCTCGGTTGTTGAATCATACGAAACATTGTTTAATATACTTGCAAAGTTTTGCCAACACCTGAAAGAATTTCCTCGGCCTTGAACTTTACGGGAGGGCTCCCGATTTTAGCCCTTCCTTACATGTTAATGTTTTAGTTTGTGATTATTTAGCAACATACATATACGGTATATTCTTAAAGTACATACTATATGTATATACTACTGAACCATCGAAAGTTGAAGTTACAAGAAACTGGCATTGATACCGACTCATAAAAAAAGTTTAAGGGGTTAAAATTACAAAACCAAATATAATTGAAACTTTGAGCTTCGATCTTCTCTTTCTTAGTAAGTTCTGTTATAAGTTTAGGCCGTTGAAAAAAATTTAATCTAAATCTATCATCTAAAACGAATCGAGATAGATATAGGGCTATGTATATAAAAATGATCAGAATACCTCTCGGAATTTCAATCTGGTACATTGGCCGATATTTTCGGCAAAAAATCTACTATAAACACTGGGCTCCTGATATTCGGTATCTTGGAACTTTAACAGTTTCTGTCCGATTTGAAACATTTTTGCTTAGGAAACGGCTCACTTTGAAGGCATTAATCATGCAAAGTTTTATCACATTATATTAATTGGCGCTTTCTTTGTATACTAAAACATGAAAAAATCAAATGCAATTTCAAATTGTGTTATATTAGAAGTATGTATGGTTGTGGTTAGATTTTTCCCATTGATTGAAGAATGTAATGAAAAGCAATTTCAAGGTATAGTCTTATAAATAAAAGTTATTTTATCTTGAAAAAAGAGCTTAATAAACATTTTCAGCATCATATTATGTGATATTTGCAAAATTTGAAAAAATTATGACTCTACATAATTTTGAACTTGCAATAAGTGGGGATCATCAAAAAAAGGAGTTATCTCATCCGAGGCTGTTGTTGATTTTTCATTGGTATGTTTTTTTACGTGGCGGGTCCCAAACCCAGCGCACAACCTTATGCACTTGATGTTTCGCCTTCTCACTTTAGCTCACCTTTAACCGGATGTTCTTAGGCTACCCAGAGGATACTTGGTCAAAGACCGGAAGTCGTGAGCTGCTTGAGTCATATCTAAAAGAATCATTTCTGGCCATTCCCAAGTTAATGGCGATCAGAGAACTTTCTTCACTTGCGTGAACTTCTACACATGACTCCATTCAGACAAGGCGATTGCCTATCGTGCGACTTTCTCAATCTGCTTCTGGAGCAAATAGTTCGAGCTGCAGAACTAAATAGAGAAGGTTCCATCTTCATAAGAGCGTACAACTGCTGGCGTATGCCGATGATATTGATATCATCGGCCTCAACACCCGCGCCGTTAGTTCTGCTTTCTCCAGACTGGACAAGGAAGCAAAACAAATGGGTCTGGCAGTGAACGAGGGCAAGACGAAATATCTCCTGTCATCAAACAAACAGTTATCGCACTCGCGACTTGGCACTCACGTCACTGTTGACAGTCATAACTTTGAAGTTGTAGATAATTTCGTCTATCTTGGAACTAGCGTAAACACCACCAACAATGTCAGCCTTGAAATCCAACGCAAGATAACTCTTGCCAACAGGTGCTACTTTGGACTGAGTACGCAATTGAGAAGCAAAGTCCTCTCTCGACAAACAAAAACCAAACTCTATAAGTCGTTCATAATTCCCGTCCTGCTGTATGGTGCAGAGGTTTGGACGATGTCAACAACTGATGGGTCGACGTTGAGAGTTTTCGGGAGAAAAGTTCTGCGAAAGATTTATGGACCTTTGCCCGTTGCCCACGGCGAATATCTCATTCGATGGAACGATGAGATGTACGACGACATTGACATAGTTCAGCGAATTAAAAGACAGCGGCTACGCTGGCTACATCTTGTTGGCCGGATGGACGAAAATACTCCAGCTCTGAAAGTATTCGGCGCAGTACCCGCCAGGGGAAGCAGAGGAAGAGAAAGACCTCCACTCCGTTGGAAGGACCAAGTGGAGAAGGACCTGGCTTCGCTTAGAATATCAAATTGGCGTCACGTAGCGAAAAGAAGAAACGACTGCCGCGCGGTTGTTAACTCGGCTATAATCACGTATGCGGTGTCTACGCCAATTAAGAAGAAGAATAAGTGGGGATTTTTGATTGGGAGAAACTTCAGAAAACGATGGAGTTCATTGTTTCAAATTTTCATAGTACGTTAGTATGACCAAAAATAATTTTATTTTATAATTGTTAGCAATTACTTGTATTAGAGGTATTTATAAATGGTAATTTTTTTCTTTAAATATGTATGTATTAATATTTTTTTAAATTATAAATAAAAAATTTAAGAAAGTACAAATTCCCGGATTTTTAGAAAGTTCGATATTCATATTAAGTCCACCCAATTAGTTGGACTAATCAAATATAAATAAATAATAAGGACAAAGTTAACTTAATGATAGATAACCTACGAACCTTAAAAAATTTAGTGAAACAGCACCAGCAGAAATATATACTTATATAAAATATGTACTATTAAAAAGAATGTAATTTAAATTACAATTTTAAAATACAGTTCTTAATGAAACGTAGTCTTCTTATTCTGGTTTAAGAAACGTTGCAAGCATTTAATCAGCAATTAAATTAATATTATTTATTATCTGAATTTATGAAAATATATTCGCGTGTTGTATATAATTTTAGTAAATTTTTATCTGAGATTTTACAATATTGAATAATTAAACAACCCGTTAAAGGCGCCTTCTATTTTCAAAATTCGCAATAAAAGATGTACAATAGTTAACATATTCGTTAATCTTCATAAAATAATACTGTAGTTTTTAATTAAGCCTGTTAATGCTGATATTTGGATTTGCCGTCGGCTAAATTATCAGTATTTTAGTCAGAAAATATTTTACTATTTCAAAAATGGGATTAAAAAATATATATTTGAATTTCGTATCATAAACATTAGAAACATTACAATTTTTAATATACTCACATAACTAATATATTTGTAGACTAGAAATGCTTTAATTAAATTTTAATTGGCGAGTATTTGTTTCTTAAAATCATGTTTTTAATGATTGGTTTTTTAGTATTAAATATTATATACAGAGCGAAATATGTATATTAAAAATTATTTTAAAAATAATACATTACATATGTGCATAACAGCCATTAGGAACTAAAGAAGATGACTCCAGCTTATTTCAACTATAGACGATTATAAGTAATGATGTCATGCAGTTCGCAGGTTGGAACTCTGTCGTGAATTAGATGACGTGTGTTGGTCTGTTGTTGATATACCATTTGCAAAATATAACGGTTGTAAATTTCCAAGCGGAGATTTCATCATTAATATTGGATGCAACGGAATATCGTAAACTGTTGTTGAATTTAAACAAGGATCCAAATTGATACAATTAGCTTCTGACCTATTATAATGCAGAAGGGGCATGTGGGTACTTCCAGTAATCGTGTGCAGCGGAGGAAGGGGTTGATGGTTCATTTCAGCACTGAATATAGAACTGTGTAAGGTGGCACGATTCTGTTTTAGTGTTTCTGTTTCCAGTCTTTCGGTAATAGATTTATCGTAACTGTTAATGCCTTTTATAGACTTTGAATCAAGTTTATCGGGCGTTATAAGACTTTCAATAGTAAAAGAACGTTTTTGTCGAGATTTGTTAATAATGGTTGATCCATCCATGATTGGTGATATTACTTGGGAACTATGTAATATATTCGAGAATGTTGTATCACTATTTGTTGACATTGTTACTTGTGGATATCCTAATGAGATAGCAGTAGATGCAAAATTTGTGATAGGATGCGTGTTTCCAACAGAACATTGAGTTAATTTAGCTATATTTGCAACATTAGTTAAATATAGCGAAGAGTCATTAATTAATGGTAATTCTGCTGATGGTGACGTACTTTGTGGAGTAAAAAAGAAACGATTAAGATTTGCCCATGTAGCTAGTTCTTCTTTCAAATAGTCCTTATCGTGTTTGTGTAGTTTGAAGCGTTTCCGACGCCGTAGTAAGCTACCATTTTCAAACATATCAATTGCTTGTGGGTGAAGAGCCCAGTAAGCACCTTTGCCTGGCCGTTCTGGTCTTCGAGGAACCTTTATAAAGCAATCATTAAAACTGAGGTTATGCCGTAAGGAATTTTGCCAGCGTTGTGTGTTTTTCCGATAATAAGGAAAACGATCAATTATAAATTTATAAATATCACTCAGAGGTAACATTTTTTCAGGTGAATCCCAAATAGCCATAGCCGTTAAGGAAATATATGAATATGGGGGCTTTTGATCGCCATATGATTCCCTCGGAGGTCTTGGCATAATTCAAGAATTGAAAACTGAACATTAATACAACACGGTTTTGCTTAATTCGATTGAAAATGCATTTTATTGACAACAAAAACATCCACTTGTGTTATTGGCTGTGTATTATAATTTACACTTGTTCTCCGACGGTGAAATATCAAATTTAATTTTAACAACAACTTGTTTAAACAACGTTTATCTCTTAACATTCATTGTGCGCGGAAATTCAAACGATTGTACGAATATCACTAAGAGCAACGAAGCCGAACTGTTAACGAAAACAAAATCTCAGACACACTGACGACAGCGAGAAGAAGCAAACACACATACACAGTTATGTGTAACGCCAATGCAATTATTCCAAAACGATTCCACGCAACCAACCAGAAACGCACAAAGTTCGATGCATCATAATACTCGTTTTTCTATGGGTTCTTATTCACACCCCCTCTGCATATGTTTTTATTTATGTACAATAAGCAAAACAAGTCCTCTATAAATAAGGTTGTATTCATTTATGTGACAGACAAATGGATAGTTTTATTCCACCCTTTAACATGTTCAAGGGAGGAGTTTCACTAGCTTAGAAATTATTAGTAAACATTTTCTTCTTTGGCATGGCTTCTTCATTATTTTTTTATTGAATAATTTTTAGTGGTGATTTATTTATTAAAAACAAAATATTTAGTAGAATTTCATCAAGAAAAGCAACATAAAGTTTAAATTGCAGCATATGCAAATATGTTTCTACAGATGTTATGGTTATAGTTACTTCAACATAGTTTAATTACAGAAGTAACAGCTGGCTTGGGTCGTCGGTCGAATGTATAATCCCTAGAAATCAAAGAGAAGTTAATGAAATGATTTAGGTGAATCCTGAAAATGGGCAACCTTAACCAAAAAGGCAGAATACTTTGAAGACACTGATGTTATGACCAATTGATCGATATTGACCGCTGTAGTTAAATGAGAGTTTAAAAATCAAAACCGGCACGTTAAAAATAATAAAAACTTTGCGAAATATATGCAATATATGCATATATGTGTAGATTTAAGTGAGTTATATTGGCAAGTTTTTATATTTCAATTAATAAACAGAGTAAAAACTTTCAAGGCAAAAAAGGAGCCTCTAAAAATTTTATATTAAAAATTTTTTATTCTTACTTTTGTACCTTGACATTTGAGACTTGTAAAACTGAACTAAAACATTATTCTAATAAACCAAAATAGATAATTTCTTAAAGTAAAAACAACCAATGTGGGATGAATCCCATTGGAAACGAAATATAAAGTATCAGAAATTAAGAACGTTTTCAAGTGTAATAAAAACATATACGACTATTGCATTAACATCTTTTTGAAATAACTTTAAAATTTATGTGTTTATATGTATGGAAATTGACAAAATTTGGAGTAAACTTACTGACCCAAATACTCTGTATTAAAATATTATGCAGGAAACCTCATTTCGATTTAAAACCGAAAAATCCTAACTTTCACTAAAAAATTATTTAACCTTTAATT
Source organism: Bactrocera correcta (assembly GCA_027475135.1). Lineage (NCBI taxonomy): Eukaryota > Metazoa > Arthropoda > Insecta > Diptera > Tephritidae > Bactrocera > Bactrocera correcta. The sequence goes on from CM050322.1 coordinate 23,103,489, forward strand.
CTTGCTATTTTACCTTTCGTTTCCGATGAGCTTTATCCTATTGAGGATTTCATTTACTTTTTATAATTTAAAAGGCTTTTTATGACTTTAGTTTTTCAATGTTATTTAAAAGTGTTCCACTTACTGCCATCCTAATTAATAGGTTGAATATATCCCACTGGCTTTCTACCATATACAGTGAAACCCACTTTAGGCAAAAACTTGCTGTCGGGTGAGTAAATAATTAAATTAATTCCTTACTCACTAATTTATCATCTAAAAAAAAATTGTTTTATGTCGCTGAAACAAAGGTCTATGATCTATTTAAGTACATACTACATCGACAGATTCAATAAGAAGAAAATAAATAAGTATTCCACTGAAAATATAAATGTCGTAAAACTAAAACTGTTGAACTTATTGCTAAAAAAACTTGGGAATTGACGATTGCGGCAAGTTTAATTGACTTTTTTTTAGTGAACAACTGCAAATAGATCTTCAATTTTTGTAACAAATTGAAGGGTCGCTGAAAAATCTTTAAATTTGATATAGCAATCAAAGCACTTCTATATCAGGAAATTTAATTAATTTTTTTTGTTAAGCTCTCAACATCTGTACTATTGCCATCAATAGTTTTTAAGTTTTCGCCAATTATATCATCCAACATGACGTTTGCATTTTCGGTGCATGTAGTTATTATTACCTAATGATAAAATAAATAAATAAATTGGCCAGCTTTGCCAATCTTTAATTTTTACTGTCAATTTACTGGAAGATTTTTAATATCAGTAGGCGGGAAACTTTCCGGCGTGAAGTTATTCTATTTAGAAACAAGAGGTTTGCCAGCATTATAAAAAATCCAGAGGTTACATTAATTAGTATTGCATGCAGTTTTCCAAAAATCACTTATTTGCTAAATGCAAAAGGATTCACACCTGTTTTTACAACGTTGTTGATGCTATGTTGAAATGGATAGTAGTTACGCGTAGTGTCCGACTGATTAATCGGCATCGACATTGGCCATTATGGGCCAAGAAAATGTGAGCTGATTCTTTACTTTTTTCGAATGTCATTCCTTGTTTTTTTCACTAGTTTAATTTCTCTAAATATTAAGAGGGTCATCCAATGCCCAAAATATCTATTTTCTTTTTTTTCATAAAATTATTTTTTGACAAGTCTAGAATTAAGTGGAAGGATTTTTTAAAATTCAAAGTCGGTTCAAAGATACAGCAGTTAGAAAAAAGAGCTATGCGAAGCGCTGAGTGGCGGATTCGAAACTTTAAATACATTTTTCAAACTTTGCTCCATCGTATCTAAAAACGGCTTGACCGAATAACATAAATTTCTCAGTAACGCATGGAATGAACTATTATAAATCAAAAATTCGAATGTCTTGTTTTTTATAACAAAAAACACAAAAGGCAAAATTCGCAACTTTTTTCAAATATCTCCCGAAAGTACAAATTTTTGTATTTTCATTTGAAAATAGTACATTTCGTGCACTAAGCTTGCAGATCCACAGCCGTCTTCATACAGATCAATCAGTCTTCTACCCTGTCTTCCTAAAATATTTGAAAAAGTATTACTATCAAAGATGTCACCTTTCCTCCACGAAAATAATAAAATACCAATCTATCAGTTCGAGAATTACTAAAGAAAAATGGAAAGCATTTGAGCACAGGGAGCACTGTTCAGTAATATTTCTGGATGTAGCTCAGGCGTTTAATAACATTTACATTTAGAATTGTATAAAACATTGTAGTCTTATTTAAATAATAGACAATTTATGGTGGAAGTAGAAGATATCATATATGATGAAAGACTATACATCATATATATAGCAGATCTTCCAACAGCTAACAATGCATTAACGTAACAATTGCCACATTTTAACATCAAGAATATTAGCGGAGCGTTTAAGTTCTGTCGAAGAATAGCTAGTGAACTGGCGTATAAATGTGAATGAAAAAGTGTAAGCATGCTACGTTTTCGCTAAGACCAAAAATGTGCCCGGCAGTAAAAATAAACAATGTTTTAGTAAACCAACCGAAAGCATATCTTGGTATTCACATAGATATTTACTCTTCCAAATCAATTTCATCGCCTTCAAAGTAATCCCCTCCCGATGCAATGCACTTATGCCAACGGAGTTTCCAATCTTCGAAACACTGGTTGTAGTCACTTTCCGGGATGGCCGTCAGTTCCGTCTTCGCTGCGGCTTGAATCTCCTCTATCGTATAAAAACGGTGTCCCCAGAGCGGTCTTTTGAGCTTGGTGCCAGAAGTCGCACGGCACCAGATCAGGCGAATACGGTAATTGCGGAACGATATGGGTTGTGGTTTTGGCGAAATGATCACAAATTACGAGGGCAGTATTGGATGGTGCATTATCGTGGTGTGAAAACCAAGAATTGTCTTTCCACAATTCCGGCCTTTTTAGGCGGATAGCGTTATGCAAACGACGCATAACGTTCAAATAATATTCCTTGTTGACTGTTTGACCGGTTGGAAGGAATTCGTAATGCACAACACCACGATACTCGAAGAAAACAGTCAACATGACCTTGATTTTTGAGCGACTTTGGCGCAATTTTTTGGTCTTGGCTCTATTTGGCACCATATTCGCTCGATTGATCGGTTGTTTCGGGGTCGTAAGCATAGATCCAAGTCTCATCGCCAGTTATAATGCGTTTCACACACTTCAACTCGACGCTTTTTTTTCCAGAAAATTCAATGTTTTCGGTACCAGTCGAGACTTGACGCGCTTGAGGCCCAAAACATCCTTCAAAATGGTATTGGCTGAGCTTTTCGATATGCCAACTTCATCAGCAAGGTCTCTAATTGTTAATCGACTGTTTTTCAACACCAAATCTTTGATTTGTTGAACGTGAGCTTCGTCGGTTAAGTCGGTTGAGGTTGATGGATGCCCTGGACGCTATTCGACACGTTCACGGCCGGCTTGGAACTCACTATACCACTAATAAACATTTTTTTTAGACATAGCCTCATCACCAAAGGCTTCCTGCACCATATTCAACGTGTCCGCAGCAGAAAATTGATACTGTAAACAAAATTTAATGCAAATTCTTTGCTTAACAAATTTCGACATCGCAAAAAACGAAAAACTCACTTTTAGCAGCTCACAAAACGACACGTATCTCAAACACTAATGAATATTTTGACATGAAATTTAACATAAATGTGACTGACAGTACTACAAACCTAAAAAAAAAAATATTCTCCAAATCCTTTGACGCGAGCAGTTTAAATTCAAATGTAACCTTATTTTTTGGGCACAGTAGTAAGGCTCACTTGCAGAAAACACATCTCTAGTAAAATAACATGTATGAAGATTAAAGCTGCAAATTTAAATTTGGGTTTAAATGAAAACTCTGAACTTACCCCAGAACAACAAAGCGCTTTTATATAATGCGGTCCGGTGCAACTAATATTGATATAATACAAAGGTTTCAATCGAAAATGCTTAGGACAATCACGTGTTCACCATGGTACATGCATAATGAAAATATTCATAAAGACCTGGTATTCCAATGTACCGAAAGAAGTGGAAGACAGAAGAATTAAATATATATTTAAACTCCGACGCCTTAAAATAAGAGATATGCCTGCGTACTAAAGAGCAGAGCAGAGTATCACCAAAACAGCTCAATCACTTTCTCGTGCCTGTCTAGTTTTTAAATAGATTTGAGATTTTGTAAGTTATTGTTTGGCTTTAAAAAAAAACAGATTCAATAAATAAAATAATATTGAAAAAAAAAATTACAAATCAAACGTCGCCGAGACGTGGGTATTCAAAATACACTAATTCATTTCCTACGCAATATTTTTAGCTACGAATTTATAATTAACAAATGACAATAAACTTAAGGATCTATTTAATAAAAACCAAACTATTTATTCTTTCCTTTTATGCATTAAAATATTGAATTAAAATTTTGACTGTTAACGAAAATCAAACAAACGTGCATATGCATATGATATGTATGTGTATTTATTATTGGTTCGCACCTTCATATTGACATATCAACTGAATTTTTTCGATTGTAATACATTAATAGGCATTGTGACAAAAAGTATACCGAAATTATTATTAAAACGACAATATTAAATTCTTCTGAAATATTTATTTTGTCCCATTCATTGATGTCAATTTCTCTCTTCCATCGACTGAAAGGGGTTCCACGGGGCGGCAATTTTAGTTTTGGGAACAAGAAATATCACATAACGCCAAATTTGGTGAATACTGTAGTTGATCGATGGTATTAATCGTGGCTCGTAGCTATGGTGCATTATCATCGTATAAAATCCATGAATTGTTCTTCCACAATTCCAATCTTGTAGGATCAGGAAGAGTTTTTCCCAACCGCGTAAGTTCAACGAAACAACAATGATTTAACTGAGAAATTTTGCTGCGTAATTAAATTGAAAGAAGAAGTTGAAAATAGAAAACGTGTCAGCTTGGTGGTCAGCAATAGGCTACATATATTATTTAATGTAAAAAAAATGTAATTAGGTTCAAAGATTAGGTTTATGCTAATATTTTTGATGGATGTCCATTTGCTTGCACATGCAAAAGAGTCACACAAAAGGAGTAACAAAACCTCTCGCTATTATGTTGTTGCGAACATATGTAGATATGCATGTGTATATGCAAATGAGTTACATATGTGAGAGCATTATGCACGTACAATTTTTAATACCTTAGTTTGTTAGTACAATTGAGTCTGTGCTCTTATATATTAGGAACTAAACTTAAAATAACTTAATAAGTAATAGGGTGTAACGTTGGTTGACCCAACATCCCGGCCCCGTTGAAATGACTTTCAAACAGGTAAAACTGCAATTTTGGGGATTGGGCGACGAATTATACCCTTTGAAGTTTGCACATCAACCACTCTGACTCGTGCATCCTTTCCTGGGATAGCATCTATGACACGACCAGTCAGCCATCGTTGCGGTGGTACATTGTCCTCATGGATAAGAACCATTGCGTTCTTACCAACATTTTCATGATCAGTGTTCCACTTTGTTCTCACTAGCAGATCGCTTATATAGTCGTGTGACCAACGTTTCCAAAATAGTTAAGAAGTGACCTGGAGTCAAAGCTTCGTAGTCGCTGGGGTCAGATGAAAGTGGTGATAGAGGCCGAGAATTTAGAACTGCTTCTATTTCCACCAAGGCTGTAGTGAGTTTCTCGTATGTTAACTTGGTATTCATAACGCTACGATTCAAATGCCCTTTGCCTGATTTAACAGCGGCCTCCCAAATGCCACCAAAATGAGGTGCCCTAGGAGGGATAAAATGAAAATTGATAAATTGATTAGCGCAATAATTTGTGATGATATCTTTGGTTTCCTTCTTGAAAAAAAGGCTTTCAGTTCTGAAAGTTTGCTGCAACCTCCGACCTCTTCTTCAAACATTCGTTTGAGTGATGCCAAAAATGCATCCGTAGACAAGTCCGAAACGACTTCTATGTGGACAGCCTTTGTCGAGAAGCAAACAAATATGGCAACATAAGCTTTATAGGATACCTTGCCCTTGATCCGAAGATAGATGTTGACAGGTCCACAGAAATCGACGCCGCAACGAGAGAATGGGCGTGTTGGTGTTAATCGCTCAACAGGAAGATTACCCATCATATGTTGAAGCAATTTCGGTTTGTAAGGCACACAATGAATACATGAGCGGACAAAACGTCTAGTGAAATCACGACCATTGACGATCCAGAATTGTAAACGAATTAAAGCCACCAGCGCTTTAGGTCCGGCATGGTAGTTTTTAATATTTCGGTATATAACACATAGCGCGTAACAAATCCACATTTACTTGGTAGTAGAATAGGATGTTTCTGGCTTTCTGGAAGATTGGCCAGTTCAAGTCTACCTCCAACCTTTAGTAGTTCAAATCCTTGAGTTGTTTCCAAGAACAGATTCAAATTTCGTATTATGCCATTTGTCATTTTATTACGCTGCAACAATCGAATGTCTGCAGCGTAATGCTGTTGTTGAACGTTCCAAACAATGCATAGCAAAGCGCGATGTAGTTCATCAGGAGTAAGTGGTCCATCCACCATATTCGTGTTATCTTTTTTAAGTCTGGTGTAAAAACGTAGCATCCATGAGACAATCCGCACTTCACGAGTATGAGTACTGTACCTGTCAAGCGCTTCAAGAAGATAATTATTGTTTATAACTATGTTAAATACTGATTTACGCATTTCTGCATTAACAATTTCCATGTCAACGTCATTACTTTTTCCATTAGAAACTTAGGACCATTAAACCAAATTGAAGTTGTAAGTTCTAATGGTGTGCTTCCTCTGGAAACAATGTCTGCTGGATTGCTTTTCGTTGGCACATGTCTCCAACAAGCATCCACAGTCAAATCCTGAATCTCCGATACTCTATTCCCAACAAAGGTTGAAAGTGTACTCGAATGCATTTGAAGCCAATGAAGAACAATTTGCAAATCTGTCCAAAGAAATGTATCGAAATTGTAATTAGAAAGTGTAGACTTAATTTTTGCAAAAAGTCGAGCAAGTAGTTGTGCACCGCAAAGTTCCAATTTTGGGAGTGACTATCGTTTAGTTGGCGCCACTCGTGATTTTGACGTAAATAGGCAAACGCTAACATTACCAAAATTGTCTACTATGCGTGTATATATTCCGCAGCCGTAAGCACGTATCGAAGAACCACACAGTCAAAAAAAATTGTAAAGACTTCATGTTAGCAGATAAACAATACCTTGGAATTCTAACAGAAGGTAAATCCGAGAGATTGCTGACAAATGTTTGCCATGCCGATGTGATGTGTTGTGGGACCGATTTGTCCCATTCTATTTTCAGCAACCACAGCTCCTGAAGTAGAATTTTAGCGGTAACGATTACTGGTGCTAGTAGTCCTAGCGGGTCAAAGAGCGATGAGGCGATGGATAGTATTGTCCGTTTAGTGATGGTTCCATTTATTGGCTACATTGATAGAAATAAAAACATAAAATGATTTTTAATTTGATCCCATTTAAGGCCAAGAGCACTGGTGATAGAAGTATCAAGATTTAAATCCTTGTCAGTGTGTTCGAGTCTAAAACATTGGTGGTTAGAATGCCATTTTGACAGCTCAAATCCCCTAATTTTAGCAACTCTGTTACCTCATGTTTTATCCTTGATAGCTCCGCAAGTGAGTCAGCACCACACAGTAGATCGTCGACGTAGAATGATGACTTAACGACATCTGACCCAACGACAAATTTCTACACATACTGATCCGCGAGATAATGTAGCCTACGCACAGCAAGATAGGGTGCGGCTCCCATTCCGTAGGTGACAATTTTGAGCTGAAATGTCTGAATATTCTTATGAGGCGAGCCCCTCCACAAAATGTACTGAAACCTCCGATGTTCCTCATTGATTAGTATCTGACTATACATTTTACCGATGTCTGCAGTAAGTTCGAAGCGATTCAAACGAAAACGAAGCAAGGTAATGAATAGTAGGTCCAACCATTTGAATGTCATTAATCGATTTTTGCGTAGTTGTTCGACAAGATGCATCAAATACAACTCTCAATTTCGTTGTAATGCTATTTGGTTTCAAAACGCAGTGATGAGGGATATAGTAGTGAGGTTCCTCCAATTTTGGATTGGGCAGTGTTTCCATGTGGCCTAGACTCTCATATTCATCCATGAAGGCTACGTATTCTTTTTTGAGCATAGGGGATTGTTGCAATCGGCGTTCTAGTGCATTAAATCGTCGCAAAGCTGTATTATAAGATTCACCCAAGTAAGAAGGGTCATCTTTGAACGGGATATTCACTATGGTCCTACCGTTAGGACTTCGAGAGACGGTGTCATTATATAACATTTCGCAGCTATGCTGTGCAAGTGTCCACACGTTCGGCTTTATTGAAATTTTTTCCATTTGCCACAATTTTTCCAACTTTAAGTCTATAGACTCCTCACATGCAAACAAGTACTTGGCATTAAGCGCGTTAGTGTTTGCTTGATAGCGTCCCGATACGACTCAGCCTAATAGCGTTTTCTGTAAAATCGGAAGATTATCACCAAGTTTAATTTGTCCTACAGATAGTAAACTAAAGAAGCTATCTGTCCCCAAAAGTAAATCAATTTTCCTCGATTTATTAAATTGATTATCAGTGAGTACAATGTTTGGAGGAATATGCCAAGTAGATGTATCTATCTCCGGTTCTGGATGATAGACGATGTGCGACGTAATGCAAAAATCGAGAGGTAACTCCAAGCTTGTTGCTTGCGACTTAAGATTTGTGGAAGTTTTATACTTTACATTAGAAGAGGACTTACCAATACTTTCAATCTCTACGTTGTGTTTGCTACGTGGAAGCATCAGTTTTTGTGAAAATTCTTCAGTTATGAAATTAACTTGTGAGCAAGAATCCAGCAAAGCACGGCCAAGATGATAGTACCTCTGCTGTGGCGGGGATGATGTTGTCAAATGATGATGAATTGTTCATGTGTGTATGAACAGCGGATGTCGAAGTAGAATTTGATGAATCTGGTATATTCCTATGATGTAACAACGTATGGTGTTGACGATTACAAATCTTACACTTATGCGTTGATGCGCAGTTTGATAACTGATGTCCCCTCGATAAGCAGTTAATACATAGAGACATCTTCTTTGCATGGTCAAAGCGTTGCGAAACATTAAGTGCCTTAAAACGGTCGCAGTTGTGTATTTTATGATTGTTGCTGGAACACATTGAACAAAATGAGCTGGAACAGGAAAACGATAGCCTTTAGGTAGAGGTTTATGCGTGTTGGTAGTGCTTTGGTGTACATATCCAACGGTGTGAGCGTTATCAATTGAGTTGAGGTACTGGCAATGTCTCTCCAAAATGTGGGTGCAATTTTCCCAGCTCGGCAAAGTTTTAAAGTCCAGAGACTCCTTCCATTTGCGATTGGTCGCTTCATCTGCCTTCTGTAAAACTAAATAAATAAGCATAGCTTGTGAAATTTGGCTTTCAGTTCCCAATGACAATAACGAGCCGTAAATTGAAGATGCCTTATAAATTAAACTTCTCTACTGACCGCCCTTAGGCTTAGAAATAGACGAAAGCTCAAATAAAGCGGAATTGTTGTCTAAAAATATGAGAGTTGGATTGTCATATCGAGTTTTGAGTCTCTCCAATGCCTTGAATAGTTTTCATTGGAAACTTTTTTAGGCGTCAATTGTTTCTAATGCCGGTCCATTGAGACAGTTGCGTAGATGATTAAATTTCTCTATGTTAGATAAGCTATATTCTCGGTCAATAATTTGCTGAAAGGAAACTATGAAGTTTTGATATTCAGAGTACTTGCCGTTGAATGTAGGAAGTTTGAGTTTGGGCAGCTTTGATCCTGCCTGCATTACGCAAGTGGTGTCTGAGAGTGTGGTTTTGGAACCCTCGGTAACTTGATACTGGATAATTAACTTTGTGGTTATATACATCTCCTCAAGATCCATACCGCAATCCTCAGGATCTGTCCTTTCGATTTCCGTCTGTGTAGGCAACACATTTTTGAAATAAGATTCCAGAATACCAAGTCGGCATTTGTATTCGGCAGCTGAAAGTATTTTAGCACCTGGCCTTAGACTGGCCTCGGCAATGTTTTTCATGCGAGAAATATTTTTCTTATTATTAGCCCGTTGTTGTTTGAGCTCTTCCAATGACATGTTTAAAATTTTCAATAATTTAATTTGTTAGAAAACGATATAAAGTTTGCGATATAACGACGAATGAGTATAATATAAATAGTTTCATACTTGCGATTAGATTGTTTTGAATCCAGAATTACGTTCAAATGGTTCGTTGGGTGTAAACGAATATGTTGGAAACTGCTGCAAATGCGAGTAAGCGATAGCGAGCGACGAAAGAATTGCAAGTGCAGCGGCAGCGATGCAACGTGATGCGTGATTATATACAAGCGACATATTAGGGTATCAGCGATATTGATAGCTAAGCAGCGAACTATAGCAGCGAGCAGTAGCAGCGACAGCGAATCAAGTATTTGTCGTGCAGTGCGAGAGTAGCAGAGACGGCAGACGTTCGCAGTTAGTTCTCCAGTTAGTTTTCCGATAATGATGATAATGGTTATTATGCGCGAGCCTTATGATGACCGCCAAGAACGCGAATCACGATAGACTTACGTTAGATAGCCGGGTACAAAATTCTTTACTAAATTAAATTACACTTTTTGTTTAATTTAATCGCAACTTCTAAATCAATTTAAAACACGTGCCCCATGTTGGGCGCCAAAAAATGTGGGATCAGGAAGAGTTTTTCCCAACCGCGTAAGTTCCACGAAACAACAATGACCGTACGTCTCTTCCAACAATTGCAACGATTCTTCAATCGAAATTTGGTTAAAAAAAAAAAATTTAGACAAATTTTTGTTCGATATTTTTATTCATTGTAAAAATTGACATACTCCTGAGGTGTACCGAATTAAGAAGCTTCGTCTTCTTCTTTACTGGCGTAGACACCGCTTACACAATTATAGCGCGCCAGTCGTTTTTTCTTATCGCTACGTGGCGCGAATTGGATGCTATAAGCGAAGCCAGGTCCTTCTCCACCTGTTCCTTAGAACGGAGTGGAAGTCTTCCTCTTCCTCTGCTTTCCCCGGCGGGTACTGCGTCGAGTACTTTCAGAGCTGGAGTGTTTCCGTCCATTCGGACAACATGACCTAGCCAGCGTAGCTGCTGTCTTTTAATTCGTTGAACTGTGTCAATGTCGTCAAATATCTCATACAGCTCATCGTTCCATCGAATGCGATATTCGCCGTGACCAACGCACAAAAGACCATAAATCTTTCGCAGAACCTTTCTCTCGAAAACTCGCAACGTCGACTCATCAGTTGTTGACATCGTCCATTCATTTGCACCATATAGTAGGACGGGAATAATGAGTGAATTATTGCGTTTGATTTTTGTTTGTCGAGAGAGGGCTCTTATTGGCAAGAGTTATTCTGCGTTGGATTTCCAGACTGACATCGCTGGTGGTGTTTATACTGGTTCCAAGATAGACGAAATTATATACGATTCCAATGTTATGATTTTCAACAGTGACGTGAGAGACAAGTAGCGAGTGCGATGACTGTTTGTATGATAACAGGAGATATTTCGTCTTGCCCTCGTTCACTGCCAGACCCATTTGCGTTGCTCCTTGTCCAGCCTTGAGAAAGCAGAACTAACGGCGCGGGTGTTGAGGCCGATGATATCAATATAGTCGGCATACGCCAGCAGCTGTACACTCTTTTAGAAGATGGTCCTTCTCTATTTAGTTCTGCAGCTCGAACTATTTTCTCCAGAAGCAGGTTGAAGAAGTCGTACGGTAGGGAATCGCCTTGTCTGAAACCTCGTTTGGTATCGAACGGCTCGGAGAGGTCCTTCCCGATTCTGACGGAGCTGCTGGTGTTTCTCAACGTCAGAATACACAACCGTATTAGTTTTGCGGGGATACCAAATTCAGACATCGCGGCAGGTCTAAAGCCACACTGATAAGGTCCAATCCGTTTGATGACGGTGGGCTTTATGTTTCACACAATACGGTCGATAGAACCTTATATGCGATGTTGAGGAGACCAATCCCACGGCAGTTGGCGCAGATTGTGGGATCTCCTTTTTGTGGATTGGGCATAGCACACTTAAATTTCAATCGTTGGGCATGCTTTCGTCCGACCATATTTTACAAAAAAGCTGATGCATGCTACTTATCAGTACTTCGCCGCCGTGTTTGAATAGCTCGGCCGGCAATCCACCGGCCCCTGCCGCTTTGTTGTTCTTCAGGCGGGCAATTACTATTCGAACTTCTTCATGGTCGGGTAATGGAACGTCTGCTCCATCGTCATCGATTGGGGAATCGGGTCCGCCTTCTCCCGGTGTTGTGCTTTCACTGCCATTCAGGAGACTGGAGAAGTGTTCCTTTTATAGTTTAAGTATGCTCTGGGCATCGGTGACTAGATCACCTTTGGGGGTTCTACAAGAGTATGCTTCGGTCTTGAAACCGCCGCTTTTTTCGTAGAATTTTCGGGCATTGTTCCTGTCGGCCAGCTTATCAAGCTCTCTGTACTCACGCTGGGCGCCGTCCGCTAGTCCCTTTTGTTGATTGTGTTTGGTGTCATCGGGTGTGGTTTAACAGGTATGGTGTAGATGATGACGCGCTTTAGTTATTGTGTTTGGGATGAAATGATGACGTGTTGAGTTGGTGTGTGTGCGATGAAAAGATGACATGTTGAGAAAGGTGTGTATGGGTGGTGCGGCGGGTGACACATTTGTCACAGCCCCCGTGACTCACACTCTGGAGTAACATGAGTGCGCGACAGGCAGTTAAGGCAACGCCCGTGGGCATAGGCAACTTGCTGCCATTACAAAGGTCGCATACCCCGGAATATTCCACAATGGTGGAGACGATGTGGGCGTCGACAGATGGGGGCCGGTGGTGGTCGGGTGCCACTACGAGGTGCGGGTGCAAGTACCGCTGCTGGCGCGGTTGCCGGCACAGGTGCCGGTGTTGTTGGGTGTTGACTTAACTCTAAATATTTATTTGGGATTATTCCAAAAAAGCGCGATTACCCAGGGTAATTATGGGTTCCTTAAAAACATTTGTTAAAGAGTCAGACATTTCTTATGGTATGTGGTGAGCATTTGTACAACTCTGGTGTGTGAAACTATCGGAATAGATGACTTTTTGAAAGCATTTTCAAACTTTTTTGCAATTATTTCTGTAACCTCTTTGCTCCTAGATTCATAGTTGTCGCCTCGGAGTCGCCCTATACGAAACCTTTCAAACTGATAACACAAAAGAACATCCTGGTAAGTAGGTAACTGGGACTTAGAGAGATTGTACGGATATATGCCAAACACAGGACATTTCTGTCTAAATTTAAATTTGGATACAGACATTTTGAATTCTGTGTTCTGTTGAGAGAATATAAGTGATAGCACTCGGTGAAATCAACGTCAAGTAGTGTGGCCGCAAACCGATTTTCCCCTTGCGCTGCGGCGCGCCGCATTGTTGCTCATATCTCGGGAACGGTTCGTCCTTCGGCCACGATCACATGGTAGTAGCAAATGACGTGACAAATAACTTTTGTTTTATACATTTTGCCATGAGATGCGTATTTCAGGCGCTAGGTAGACAATTTCACGATTTTAGGCGAATTTCCGAAATTTCAAGGCCGGAGTTGGGGTTGAAGATGCAATCCGATCTCACACAAAAAGTTGAATTGGAATCATGAAGTACTAAGGCAACTTTTCCGTACTATTAGAAATCCCGAATCAAAAAAAGTCCGGAATCGACCCACCCTAGTGCAGACACCGAACACGATTTTCGACGGCTTTCATGCATAAATCGAGAGATACTGCTTCATTTTACCTTTCGATATTCGTACGAAGTTCATCAATAGTCGGTTGTTTGTCGGCCTAAACAAACGCTTGAGAACGACGAGCGCTAGCAGCAGCAATTTTCTCGACACTTGGGCATGATAAGATTGCAAACCTTAATGAAGAGTAATGTCAGAAGAGCGGGAAACTGGAGCGGAATACTGGAGAAATATGAGGACAGATATTTTGATATTTTGGTATATCACATTTATCGATGATTTCAACATAAATACTGTTACAATTTTCAGAAACAATCTAAAATTTAGAAAGGCAGGAGGAAAACTTTCCCAAAATTCTAAATTTAACTTTTACTGGAGAAAAAATTTCGAGTTTAAATGATTTAGAAAATATTTTGTCTGATAGTAGAAAAAAAATCTATTTTAATGTCTATTTGTTAGCTTTCAGGTCAAACTTATCCAATCCAATTTTTCAGAAAGAAAGAAGATCGCTTCATAAATGCTTAAAACTCTCTAATTTTGAAAATCTATCTTCTTTATTGACGTAAACCTCGCTTGAATTAAACATATTTTGATTTATTCCTCTCGGAAAAAAAATCTAGCTTTTTGGATAGCAAATAAATTTGCCATCCTGGTTGAGCCCACAGTTAATTTTTACCAGAAGTAAAAATGAGTCAAGGAATATATTTAGAGCTGCACCGAAATGTGTACTCTTTAATAATTCTCTTAAGACTAACTTATATTTATACCAACTAGTATGTTTACTTATTACTAGTTGATAGTTTGTTTAGGTACAGATTATATTATTTATGTTAGTTTGTTTACATATACATATTGTTGACGCCGCCCCCGACCAATTTCTTTAGCCACGTCTGTATCGCAGAGCAATCTTTTCTTTTCTTCTTTTTCGAAGATTAATTCGCGCGCAACTAAACTTTAACAAAAAAGTTGCGCGCTCTCTCCTTTTGCGACAACGCTGCGATACAGACGTGGTAAGTGTGGTTCCAATTTATTTATAATTAAATATATGTATTATAAGAAACCTTTGTTTTTTATTTAATATTTCTGTGGAATAATTGCGCCGACCGTTTTCTCACGGCCAACCACATCATCGGAACGAGCTAGCACCGTGCTCCACTACCCGAATTATCATAGGTCCTTCGAGCCGGATAACAGGTAACAAATTGATTTTTTATTTAAAGTGAAAGTGCATAATTTGCCCGCTATAGCAACTCGCAAGTTACAGCCAAACATATTTTGGATTTGTGCTCTGCAAGCTATAAGGAAATAGATTGGTTAATTTGTGCATCATTTATGTACAAAACCCATTGTGCTCTGTGAAGTGGAGACCAAAACATATTTTTGGCACTCTACCCGCAAAATCAAAGCACAAGATTGCAGGTAGTATTGTACTTCATTTAAATACAACAACAAATACACCTGGCAAATGCACTTAGTTCACTTTGCAAAAAAAACCGCACACTCTGTTATTCGAGAAAAAATTATAAATTTCTTGGACGCACAAAATCGTCTGGAGCGTCAAAAATCTCTCTCGGTTATTTCGTTTTTCCTATGATTAATTTGAGTTTAGTCGCTCAACTCTGCCTTCCCATATATTGCTCGAATAGCAATAAAAGCAAGCAGCAATAACGCAGCTGCAGTTTCGCGAGTGCAAACTAAAAAAAAAAAATACAAAGTGCAGTGAGTGACACTAAAAAAAAATTAGAAAAGTGAAGTGAGCGACGGCAAGAAAGCCAAACAGCAAAGTGAGAGCAGCAAAGGAAGCAGCAAAGGCAGAGCGGCATAGGCAAGCAGCATAAGCAAAACAGCAAAGGCAAGGCAGCGCAGCAGCCATCCCAGAAAGACAGTAACCCCGTGAACAAAGTGAAAGGGTTCAGCTGATCAATCATATAAGTGCTTGTGAATTTTTATTTTGTCTTTATTTTTGCATTTAAATAAAGCGATTAAGCACACATCAATTTTGTTTGTGTACATAGTCAAAGACTAGGCGTGCAAGTGCATTGGAACGATAACCCAGCAAGCACATTATAATTAAATTCGAAAAATACTTTGCGAAAATAGTTTACTAAATTTATTAAGTTTTTTTGTGTCTTCGAAAATTCACGTTTTATAAAGAAACAACGCACTGCACTAATTTGTAGTCTGTCCGTGATTGGTTATATAACTTTTGAACTTTTGCAACATATTTGCAAATATTTTTTAAATTTTAATTTCAAGTTTTAGATCCGATTTTGTGCAACATTTTTGCAGTTCCGGTTCAATTTTCGGAAACAATGGAATCCATCAGAGCCTTTACCATAGCTGCAGACGCTCTACTGGAGTTTGAGGAGTCTTTTACTCCAACAGCTATCAATCAAAGTGCCTACTCTCTTGAAGTACAACAAACTGAACTGAAATCTCTGTGGGCAGAGGTAAAGTCAGAATACAAGTTGTGTTTGTCAAAAGTGGATCCTTCGGACACAAGCTCAATTGACGACATTAAGCTTAAATATACAAGCTGTTACCACGCCTATGTGTGTTGCGCGGCCTTGATGGGCGAACACATGCACAACCTCACGGCGTTCAACCAAAGCCCTACTTCGAATTCTACAGTGATTCAACCTGAACGGTTACAACAAACTGTACAACCCGTGAGGTATTCTACCAATTTACCGCCATGTGATACCGAAATATTTCATGGCGATGTTTTACAATGGCCCTCTTTTTGGGATTTATTTGCCGCTATATATGGAAATAACCCAAGGCTATCTCCGGTAGAAAAGTTATTCCATCTGAACCAAAAAACACGAGGTGAAGCAAAAGCTATTGTTTCGAAAGCGCTACTGACGAATGACGGATTCGCATTGGCGTGGAATAATTTGTTGTGTCGGTATGAAAACAAGCGAGTGCTTGTCAACACACAATTGAATTTATTGTTCAAGCTCCCGCACATCTCAACAGAATCTGAGACCGAACTCAGAAATTTACAGCGGGAGATTAATAGCTGCATTTCAGATTTACAAATACTGGATATATCAATATAGATAGCTGGGATGCCATATTTACGTATTTGTGTTCTATCCGACTACCGGACTATACACTGTCGCTTTGGAAACAATCCCTGGATTCGGATTCAGAGATCCCAAAATGGGTTGAGTTAGACAAGTTTCTAACCAAACGGGTTAAAACGCTTGAGAGAGTATCAAATCTCAAAGGCGAGTTAGGTACTCAACCCAAAATCAAGTCGGCTGATGGTGGAGATCGGATACCAACCTTGCAGTCAAGGATTGGATCTAAACCCATCAATTCCCATCACGCCAAGACAAACAATACCAGATGTAAACTATGCTCATCTCAATCGCACATTTTGAAAACTTGTAAAGATTCGTTGAAATGCAGCCTAATGCACGGTTAAATGTTGTCAGAAAACTCCACGTCTGCCTTAACTGTTTATCGGACTCACATGAAGTCAAAAATTGTAAGAGTATGTTTAATTGTAATAAATGTAAACAGAGACATCACTCTATGATCCGCCGGGATCAGAGTGAGGATATAGCTCAGATATCCGACAGCACCGATACTACTGAGATTTCTACTAAATCTCATGTGGCCTCTATTAGGGCCAATATTTCAAAAGTGCCTACGAGTCGAAGCATGCTCTTAGGTACAGCTATGGTGACCATATGTCACAACGAGAGCACCTTCACTGTCAGAGCCCTGATTGATTCGGGATCTGAAGCAACCTTCGTAAGCAACAGTCTTCAGAAACGCTTACAACTGCCAAGCATAAAGGTCAGCGCGCAAGTTTCAGGATTGAACAATACCGTGTCAGGACGAGTTTAATCGGTATGCTCGATCACCATTGGGTCGCCCCGTAACAAAAGTTTACGACTAAAAGCGGAAGCGTTGGTACTGCCAAAATTGACTGGACTGCTTCCATCCAGATCAATTAACTCTTCAATTTTAAAAAGGTTACCCAATATCCCCTTAGCGGATAATAATTTCTATACGAGTCAAAAGGTTGACTTGTTGATCGGAGCAGATCTTTACCCGAAAATTATAATAAATGGGGTAAAATTGAAAATTTTCGGATCCCTTGCTGCACAACGAACAGTGTTTGGTTGGATTATAACAGGTTCCGTTCCCTCCGAAGAAAGGAAGATAAATGGTAAAGGCGACGGACAAAATTCAGTAATAACTAAACAACAAACACAAAACAATTTTTCTAGTATAATAGATACTAATTATATACAGTGGGCGACAAAAGTGTACGTACGACCCATATTTTTGATGTATTGCTGAATGTAAAAATAGTAAGGAAAAAGTAATGATGCAGTTTTGTTTTAATGGCATTTTTATTAGGAAATTATAAAACAAAAAGTGTACTCCAATACAAACATAACAAACTGTTCACAAAAAACTAAAAAAAACCATTGACAAAAGTCTACGTACGACTAGCATTTTAGTAAAAAAACATTTCAATAAGGCACTGATTCTTAAAAAATAGTATTTTGTTGGCCCACCATAACTGCTTGTAAGCGTCTAGGCATTAAAGAAACTAAATTTTCAATCTCAACGGGTGTTATATGTTGCCATTCTTCCTGTAGTTTCTCTCTTAGTGTTTGCGCACTGGTAATGACATGTTTTCTCACCTTACGTTCCAAAATCTCCCAAACATGCTCAATAATATTTAAATCTGGGCTTTGTGGTGGTGTATTTAATTGACGTGGGGCATAGTAAAGCAGCCATTCCTTTACAATGTAGTGCTTCGGATCGTTGTCCTGCTGGAAGAGCCAGCTCCTACCAAGGTTTAGTTTATCCACGGATGCTCTTAAATTTTGTTCTAATATATTCTTATATTGAAAACGATCCATGTTCCCCTCCACAAATACTAAGTTTCCGACTCCAGATGCAGCCACAGCGCCCCAAACCTTGACATTTCCACCGCCATGCTTGATAGTAGGGATGAGGTGTTTGGGCTGCATTGCTGTATTGGCTCTTCTCCTTTGGCTCTTCCATCACTTCCAAAAATGTTGTACTTGGATTCGTCTGTAAATAAAACTTGTTTCCAGAAATCAAGATCTTTATCTTTATACTTTTGGGCGAATTCCAAACGAAGCTTTCGGTTCTTTTCACTGATAAGGGGTTTTCTGCGTGGAGTTCTGCTGTGCAATCCATTGTCATTTAAAGCCCTTTGAACTGTCCTGGAATGTACAATTTTATCCGATCGTATTGTTAATTCCGTGGCTAACTTAGTGGCATGAATTTGTGGATTCTTATCAACTTCTTTTAAAATAAAAGAGACATCTCTCCTACTAAGCTTTTTCGGTCGACCGGTTCGTGGTTTATTTTCAACACTTTTATTTTTTATAAAGTTTTCATATATAGTTTGAACAGTTGATTTAGGTAAATTAAGCAGTTTTGATATTTCACCAAGTGATTCATTTTTTTTTTTTGTATTTTACCACCAGGTTTCGCACATCTGTTGAAATTTCTTTCCGAGGACCCATTGTGACGACTATACGTTGTGTACACTATACGCGATTATATCGAAATGTGCTTAACATGAAGCTTATTGTAAAGCATAAACACAAAATAAAAGTAAACGGTACTTTCCCGTTACTTTCTAGTTTGCAACATGAACATAAAGTATATAATACATGCCGTACGTAGACTTTTGTCCATGTTTTTTTTTAGTTTTTTGTGAACAGTTTGTTCTGTTTGTATTGAAGTACACTTTTTGTTTTATAATTTCCTAACAAAAATGTAATTAAAACAAAACTGCATCATTACTTTTTCCATACTATTTTTACATTCAGCAATACATCAAAAATATGGGTCGTACGTAGACTTTTGTCGCCCTTTGTATTTATACAACAGAAACAACATCAGCAGCACCAGCTACAACAGGATCAAACTACCGATGATGGCGAAACAAATGATGCGCACGGCTAATCGAATCACACCGATACGTATTGTGGCGTCGGTGGGCCGACACTGCATGCAGCAACGCTATCTCTGTCAGCAACAGCCGTAAGCAGCACACCGCCGAGCAGCGCTGAAGCGGCAAATACCAACAATTTCGGTTACTACACGGGCGCCGCTGAAACGGTGGCAGCAATGGCTGTCACAGCTGCAACGCAGCGACATACTGTCGCAGCAACGCCACCACTACCACCCCCGTCACAAACGTTGCCGCCATCATCAGCTGTGGTGGCCTCATCAGCAACAGCGCACTATTAACCACCACACCAGCAACTGCAACACTATGCCACGAGCCTTCCACCACAAGCAGATGCAGCTACAGCTACAACAACAATACGAGCAACCTTATCAACTGCAAACAGCCTATTATCACCAGCAACAGCAGGCGCCGCCGTCGCAATCGCAGCAAGAAGACCAATCAGCAACTCATGTGATGTCACAACACCCGTCTACACAATACCAACATGCGGCGGCCACAACAATAACAGTAAATAAACATGCAGCGCGCAGCAACAGACAAGCAATGCAGTCGACAGCCACACACCACACAACACAGCAGCAATGGCGCACGCGTTGACACACGCCACACAGCAACAACAACAACCGTGTCAATGGACGCAAAGGTCTGACCAACGAGGCCTCTCCCGCATACCACATGCCCAAGATCGAGCCGAAATCGAGTCGTCTCGCCGACTTCGGCATGCTGGTAACTTCCTTTCGGATTGGCGGCATGGCAACGATCGACCGAGACTCGATTCGTCTCAGCGACATTGCCCGGACCGAACCAGACTCGATTCGTCTCAACGGCCACCCCATCCGAAGCGAAGGCGTGGACGAAATGCTCGACGTCAAGCAGATGCACGCCATACTCGTATCACCAAGGAAAGGCACGCAACACTACCTTGGCAGCAAAGACTTGTGACGTCATATAACATCGGCACAATAAAGTGCACTGGCTGCCAACGCCTCTCACTTTCACCACCTACCCAGGATCGAGTTAGACTCGAGTCGTCTCGCCGACCACGGAAGGTGGTGATTTCTGTGCAGATTGGCGGCATGGCAATGACCGACTGTGACTCGATTCGTCTCAGCGACATTGCCCGGACCGAACCAGACTCGAGTCGTCTCGTCCGCCACCCCATCTGCAAAGAAGACTTGGAAGAAGAAGTGCAGGAGCCAGTTAGTTAAGTTAGTTTTAAGTAATTAATTGTAAACTGCATTTGCAGTAATACTGCAAGGCGGGGAGAATGTTGACGCCGCCCCCGACCAATTTCTTTAGCCACGTCTGTATCGCAGAGCAATCTTTTCTCTTCTTCTTTTTCAAAGTTTTTTCGAAGATTAATTCGCGCGCAACTAAACTTTAACAAAAAAGTTGCGCGCTCTCTCCTTTTGCGACAACGCTGCGATATAGACGTGGTAAGTGTGGTTCAAATTTATTTATAATTAAATATATGTATTATAAGAAACCTTTGTTTTTTATTTAATATTTCTGTGGAATAATTGCGCCGACCGTTTTCTCACGGCCAACCACATCATCGGAACGAGCTAGCACCGTGCTCCACTACCCGAATTATCACATATATTGTTTGCTTAGATGCATTTGCTTTGTTTTAAGATAACGTTTTTGTGCTATTCAAACTCAATGTTGATACTTGTTTGCTTGTTGTTGTGATAGTGCATTAAATTGTTCCAAATCTTGGTTGTTTTGATGCATTCTGTTTACTGAAAAAAAGGTAGTTCTGATGTTTATTACTATTATAAGGAGTACGTTTCTTAGCTCTTGCGCGGTTATAGCCGAGTTAACAACAGTGTACCTGTTTTTATGCTTCTACTGCCATTCAGCAGGCTGGAGAAGTGTTCCCTCCATAATTTTAGAATGCTCTGGGTATCGGTTACTATATCACGTCTGGGGATTCCATAAGATTATACTCTCGTCTTAAAACCTTTCGTTTGTTGCAGCATCTTTTCATAGAATTTTCGAGCATTGCCCCTGTCGGTCAGCTTGTCAATCTCTTCATATTCTCGCATTTCGGCCTCTCTCTAGAACTCTCGGTATCTATCCCATCCCGCATGTTTTGGGGACGACTGTATCGCCGTGACAAGGCGCTCCTTGACTTACCAGCTGTTTAGCTTTTTCTGCACACTAATGGTTTCGAAAAACCAATGTTTGCAGCTGTACGTTAAGATCTTGAAATGTCATTCCACAGTTCCCCTTTACCTTGTTGATGAGTGCTCTCAGAGAGCAGGAGTGCAAGTCGAGTAGAAAATCGTTCGCTTGTCTTTTGTGATTGCAGCTTTTCGACGTCGAGGCTTCCTTGTGTTTGTTGACATGCGTTTTTTCAACACAGAGGCGGGTGCGAATCTTGCCTGCAACAAGATAGTGGTCTGACTCGATGTAAGGACCTCGGAACGTACGCATGTCTAAAACGCTGGAGACATGTCTTTCGCCTATCACAACATGATCGATCTTCTTGATGGCTTTTCGGAGACAGCCAGGTAATGTGCTGAATTTTTTTATTCTGGAATCTAATACTACAAATAACCATATTTCCTTGTGGTGGCTGTTGGGACAAAGCTACCTTCTTAGCCAACCGTGACGCTAAAGTTGCCAAACATGATTTTGACATCGTGGAGGGAGCAGCTCTCATAGGTGCGCTCTAAGCGCTCATAGCAGGCACGTTCACATCGTTCTTCTCATCCGTCGTAGCGTGGCCGTAAATCAATGATATGTTGAAGAGCTTCGCTTTGATGCGGATTGACGTTCATCCACCGGGGTGAATTACAGTACTCGACGACGGAGTTTTTCTCCTACTACGAATCTCACACCGAAATTGCGTTCTTTTATATGGCCAGTGTGGTAAATGCCACAAGGACCTACTCGATTCAGTGCTTGTGCAATCTATTACATTTTTTGAACGGCGATGATGTCAGCCTTCGCTCTAACGAGGACATCAACCAGCTGGGAAGCGGCGATTATTGTCGTTAATTCGTTATCCTTTATGCGTTTGCCATTATCATCATCAAACTTGGGGTCTCTCATCCGAGGCGGTTTGTAATTTTTCATTGGGGCCGTTATTTATGTGGGAGTCTCAAACCCACCGTACAACCCTATAGAAGGGATGTTTCGCCGTCTCACTTTGGCTCGCCTTCAACCCAGTGGATACTTGGTCTAAGGCAGGATCATGAGATGCTTGAACCATATGTAAAAGAATCGCAATCAGAGAACCTCACTTGCGTGAACTTCTACACATGACTCCATCCTTCTATGCCAATATGCAATATATCTACTGGTTATAAATTCTTGCTGTTTATGTATAATTAATTTTATAAAGAAATGTATCAGGAAACTTTCAAAGCTCTTGAATGAAACTATATCAGAAGTCAAATTATGTTTTTAAGCAAAAACTAAAACATAAAGGGCACAAGTTTGTATCTGGCAGAAACAATCAATTGATGCACCGGCTTCCATTTTTCGGAAGCAAGTAATGAAAAAATAGATAGGGACTTGAGATAGGGTTTGAATGGTAATACCTAGAGCGGAACTTCAGAACCTTCGTATTTGGTAGTTTAGACTGTTATGATTAGCTACCTAGTCAGGTAGAAACTTTTGTATAGCTGATTTGGCATCTACAAGTATGTATAAATATTTTATATTAAAGATAGTCATGAGCACATGAAAATGATCATTGAGAAGATAATAATTTAACGGAAAATGAGGCTCCCATGCCTGTTAAAGACAATATCGGTTTTATTAAAGAATGTACCAAACCATTTATAATGTGGTATTTAGCTCATATGCGGCCAGAGTAGAGTATTTCCGAGAAATGGTAATGATTTGAAATTCAAAGGAAATATGATGTTTTCGAGCAAAGAGATCTTGATAATGTCCTACGAGGTCTTAATCATGAAGTTGAATTGGAAGAAGATTTACAAAATCAAATGCCTCATGTGAAAAATTAGTTAAGGGTGCTTGCACTTAGAGCTTAGTCTATCCTTTAAACTGCTAAAGAAATTGGTATAAGTGAAATTCAGAATATTTTGGGAAGAGTTAAGCTTTTCAAAACTTCTGCAAGGCAGGGTCTGACTTTAAAACCACCGAAAAACATATAATTACAGGGAATATAAATACATTTGATGGCTCGGTGGACAACTTATGCAAATTGATTTCCATTGTTCTTTTCCAGCAGCTCTGTGGATAAAATTCCTGTTGGTTTGATAACACAATCAAAAAAACCTCATCCTCTAGAAAGTTCCCGGACACCAGTTGAAAATATTCTTAAATCTTTTCAATATATGATTCAAATTTCCATTGAAAGAAATCCATGTACCGTCTGTGGAATAACGATTTATAAAAATCAGGGTGCCGCATATACATAATCAAATTGTAGTTCATATTGTACCAATAAAACTCTCGATACATGTTGCTTGCAGTCGAACGATTAAAATAAATAGTATGTATTGCTTGCACTATAGAACCAAAGGTCCTAAAGAAAATGTATTCCATTTACTACTAACTATATAAGGCAAATTTAATGTA
Source organism: Bactrocera correcta (assembly GCA_027475135.1). Taxonomy (NCBI): domain Eukaryota; kingdom Metazoa; phylum Arthropoda; class Insecta; order Diptera; family Tephritidae; genus Bactrocera; species Bactrocera correcta. The sequence goes on from CM050322.1 coordinate 23,127,363, forward strand.
TTTTAGATAAATGTTGTTAAGTAAAGATGTGTATTTATGCATGTGCCTACGTACAAGAATCTCTATAAAAACGTATGTTTAATATTTTAAGAATACCTATAAATTTATATAGTAATAATGTATTTTTTAAAGATTTTAATATAATATTTATTACTTATAAGCCAAACTTCTCTTCTTCTGGCCTAGACACCGCTTATGCGATTATAGCCGAGTCAACAACAGCGCGCCAGTCGTTTCTTCTCTTCGCTTCGTGGCGCCAATTGGATATTTCAAGCGAAGCCAGGTCCTTCTCCACTTCGTCCTTCCAACGGAGTGGAGGTCTTCCTCTTCCTCTGCTTCCCCCGGCGGGTACTGCGTCGAATACTTTCAGAACAGGAGTGTTTTCGTCCATCCGGACAACATGACCTAGCCAGCGTAGCCGCTGTCTTTTAATTCGCTGCACTATGTCAATGTCGTCGTATATCTCGTATAGCCCATCGTTTCGTCGAATGCGATATTTGCCGTTGCCAACGCGCAAAGGACCATAAATCTTTCGCAGAACCTTTCTCGAAAACTCGTAACGTCGCCTCATCCTTTGTGGTCATCGTCCAAGCCTCTGCACCATATAGCAGGACGGGAATTACGAGCGACTTATAGAGTTTGGCTTTTGTTCGTCGAAAGAGGACTTTACTTTTCAATTGCCTACTCAGTCCGAAGTAGCACCTGTTGCCAAGAGTAATCCTGCGTTGGATTTCCAGGCTGACGTTGTTGGTGGTGTTTGCGTTCCAAGATAGACGAAATTATCACTTCAAAGTTATGACTGTCAACAGTGACGTGGGAGCCAAGTCGCGAGTGCGACGACTGTTTGTTTGATGACAGGAGATATTTCGTCTTGCCCTCGTTCACTGCCAGACCCATTTGCGTTGCTTATAAGCCAAACATTCATAATAATATTGATGTAGTAAATAAAGCTTCTTATACCTTGTCAAAAAACGATTGTTTTTCATATTCGTCAACATAGTTGTTTTAAATTTCAATAAAATCAATTGTAAGCGTTTACAACCAAACTTAAGGACGATTTCTCATAATTTGAGTAAAGTTTGTATACAAATTGCTTTAATTAATTTCGACTTATTCTTCATAAGTTGTGTTAGTAAAACGAAAATCAATTTATGAAGCATATGAAAGATATCAAAGTTGGGGGTATCGTATCGACCCGATACTATAAAATGTTCCCTGGGTTAAAATAAGTTTCCTCACACACCAGCACCAGGGGTAAAGTCAGCCGGATGTTCGGAAAACATGATGTTAATTATATGTTGGGGAAGTATTAACCCACCACGCCCCGACGGAAGAGAAGGACGATGTGACCAAAGATGCCTTTTATGAGTGCTTGGAGCGCACTTATGAGAGATGCCCCCGCCACGATGTCAAAATCGTGCTTGGCGACTTCAATGCCAGGGTGGGCAAAGAAGGTATCTTTGGCACTACGGTCGGTAAATTCAGCCTCCACGAGGAAACATCCCCAAATGGGCTGAGGCCGATCGACTTCGCCGGGGCCCGAAATATGGTTCTCTGTAGTACTAGATTCCAGCATAAGAAGATACATCAAGCTACCTGGCTGTTTCCGGATCGAAAAACCACCAACCAGATCGATCATGTTGTGATAGACGGAAGACACGTCTCCAGTGTTTTAGATGTGCGTGCGCTCCGAGGTCCTAACATCGACTCGGACCACTATATTGTTGCAGCCAAAATTCGCACCCGCCTCTGTGCAGCAAAAAACGCACGCCAACAAACACAAGGATGGTTCGATGTCGAGAAGCTGCAATCACAACAGACAGCCGAACGTTTTTCTACTCGGCTTGCACTCCTGCTCTCTCAGAGCACTCGGCAACAACTCGGTATAAGGGAGCCGTGGGACGGCATTTCAAACTCCTTACGTACAGCTGCAACCGAAACCATTGGTTTTCGGAAAGTGCAAAGGAACAGCTGGTACGACGAGGAGTGCCGTGTCGCAGCGGAGAGTAAACAGGCTGCCTACCTCGCAACGTTACGATCGACCACAACACGTGCGGGATGGGATAGATACCGAGAGTTGAAGAGGGAAGCGAGACGCAATTGTAGACAGAAAAAGAAAGAGGCCGAAATGCGTGAGTACGAAGAGCTTGATAAGCTGGCCGACAGGGGTAATGCTCGAAAATTCTACGAAAAGATGCGGCGGCTTACAGAAGGTTTCAAGACCGGAGCATACTCTTGTAAAACCCCCCAAGGTGATCTAGCCAACGATGCCCAGAGCATACTTATATTATGGAGGGAACACTTCTCCAGCCTGCTGAATGGCAGTGAACGTACAACACCGGGAGAATGCGAACCCGATACCCCAATCGATGACGATGGAGCAGACGTTCCATTGCCCGACCATGAAGAAGTTCGAATAGCAATTGTCCGCCTGAAAAACAACAAAGCGGCAGGGGCCGACGGATTGCCGGCCGAGCTATTCAAACACGGCGGCGAAGAGCTGATAAGGTGCATGCATCAGCTTCTTTGCAAAATATGGTCGGACGAAAGTATGCCCAACGATTGGAATTTAAGTGTGCTATGCCCAATCCACAATCTGCGCCAACTACCGTGCGATTAGCCTCCTCAACATAGCATATAAGGTTCTGTCGAGCGTATTGTGTGAAAGATTAAAGCCCACCGTCAACAAACTGATTGGACCTTATCAGTGTGGCTTTAGACCTGGTAAATCAACAACTGACCAGATATTCACTATGCGCCAAATCTTGGAAAAGACCCGTGAAAGGAGAATCGACACACACCACCTCTTCGTCGATTTCAAAGCTGCTTTCGACAGCACGAAAAGGAGCTGCCTTTATGTCGCGATGTCTGAATTTGGTATCCCCGCAAAACTAATACGGCTGTGCAAGCTGACGTTGAGCAACACGAAAAGCTCCGTCAGAATCGGGAAGGACCTCTCCGAGCCGTTCGATACCAAACGAGGTTTCAGACAAGGCGATTCCTTATCGTGCGACTTTTTCAACCTGCTTCTGGAGAAAATAGTTCGAGCTGCAGAACTCAACAGAGAAGGTACCATCTTCTATAAGAGTGTACAACTGCTGGCGTATGCCGATGATATTGATATCATCGGCCTCAACACCCGCGCCGTTAGTTCTGCTTTCTCCAAACTGGACAAGGAAGCAAAAGAAATGGGTCTGGCAGTGAACGAGGGCAAGACGAAATATCTCCTGTCATCAAACAAACAGTCGTCGCACTCGCGACTTGGCACTCACGTCACTGTTGACAGTCATAACTTTGAAGTTGTAGATAATTTCGTCTATCTTGGAAGCAGCGTAAACGCCACCAACAATGTCAGCCTAGAAATCCAACGCAGGATAACTCTTGCCAACAGGTGCTACTTCGGACTAAGTAGGCGATTGAGAAGCAAAGTCCTCTCTCGACAAACAAAAACCAAACTCTATAAGTCACTCATAATTCCCGTCCTGCTATATGGTGCAGAGGCTTGGACGATGTCAACAACGGATGAGTCGACGTTGCGAGTTTTCGAGAGAAAGGTTCTGCGAAAGATTTATGGTCCTTTGCGCGTTGGCCACGGCGAATATCGCATACGATGGAACGATAAGCTGTACGAGATATACGACGACATTGACATAGTTCAGCGAATTAAAAGACAGCGGCTACGCTGGCTAGGTCATGTTGTCCGGATGGATGAAAACACTCCAGCTCTGAAAGTATTCGACGCAGTACCCGCCGCGGGAAGCAGAGGAAGAGGAAGACCTCCATTCCGTTGGAAGGACCAAGTGGAGAAGGACCTGGCCTCGCTTGGAATATCCAATTGGCGCCAAGTAGCGAAGAGAAGAAACGACTGGCGCGCTGTTGTTGACTTGGCTATAATCGCGTAAGCGGTGTCTACGCCAGTAAAGAAGAAGGAGGAGAAGTATTAACCCGATTCAACCCATTTTTCACATATATACATACTACTTTCAGGAAATGATTAATCCTGAATTCCAGTTATATATCTCGTAAATTGATCGATATCTGCGATAAAAAGTCAACTACAGGTACTGGGTACCTAGGGCTTGAAAAGTTTTAGTTCGATTTAAACAATTTTTGGTACTAAGGTTGCATACTGCAAAAGCATTGTTCGTGCAAAGTTGTATGCCGTTAATTAATGTTCTTGATTTGTGCACTGAAGTGAAAGAATCAAGCGGAACTTAAAATTATAGTATATGAGAATTAGGCGGAAGACGCATATTTTTGCAATGGGCCATATCAGGTGAATAGGGTGCTTGCTCAAAAATTCATTCACAATGATGGCTTTGTGCGATGGTGCTTTCTCACGATGAAGAATCCACGAATTGTTGGCCCACAAGCTGGGCCTCATAACACCAAGATAATACTCTTTGTTGACGGTTTGACCAAGTTGGAACGTATTCATAGTGGACGACACCACGAATATCGAAGAAAACAATGAGCATTACCTACACTTTCGATCGGCTTTGGCGCGCCTTTGAGATGATTGCTGCTTCGTAATTGTGTCAAATTCGTAGACCCATGTCTCGTCACCAGAAATTATGTGTTTCATGAAGGTGGGATTCGAATTGGCTCGATCCAGCATGTCTGCAGCTAGCTGCTCCCGATACCTTTTTTGAAGGAAATTCAGCTCTATCGGAACAAGTTTTGCAGCAACACGTTTCATGCCCAATTTCTCATGCATAATCGTACGTACGCTCTCGTGTGACATCTCCAATTTATGACCAATCTCTCTCAAGCTCACATGTCTCTTTTCGGCAACAATTTTTTTCACTTTTTCAACGTTATCATCGGTCACACCCGTTGAATGCCGTCCCTTGAATGCTCCGACCCTTCTTGAATGCTCTGTAACACTCGTTTGTACGCGTTTTTGATAAAGCGGATTCAAAAGCCTTTTGCAACATTTTCAAAGTATCGGCAAATGAAAATTCACTCGCAACACAAAACTTAACACACATACGTTGATCAATATTTTCAGTCATTGGTATGGCATTTCATAGGTTTTCGTTTAATGGCGTTTTGTGGGCATGACAGTTGTCCGAATATGCCCATCTTCGAACTCGTCATCCTTTTTTTGTCGAATTAGAATTTTATATCTTAATTTAGCGCTTAGTTATGGGTTATACACGTTATATGGTTAATGGCGTGTTGTGGTCGTGGCAGTGGTCCGATTAGGCCCAATTACAAACTCGAACTTTTTTTGTCAAAGAATGTATGTGACAAGTTTCATCAATATACAAGGTGTTTTCCAAAGTAAAGACGACTTTTAACAAAAACAAAACAAAGCCTTTTGAATGGCTTCTACGTCTGTATAACGCTTTCCTTTCATGGACAAATGCATTTTTCCGAAAAGAAAGAAGTCGAACGGTGGCATATCAGGTGAATACAGAAAGTGGGTAATGGTTAAAATGTGATTTTTAGTCAAAAAATTGTCCTTGAATGTTGGATTATCAGCAATTTTTGGTCGTCAGTCAAGTCCAAATGTCAAAATGCGATAAATCGATGTTTTGGAGATGTTCAATTCCATTTCGATGAATTTCAATGATGATTTCGGTTGATTTTTGATGAATTAACGCACAGTTTCGATGGAATTTCCAGTGATCACGGATTTTGATTCGCCCACATGTTGATCGTCATTTACGTCCTCACAACCACTTTGAAAACGTTGAAACCACACATGCATTCTGCTACGCGATAGGCAATCATCACCATAAACTTGTTTCATCAATTGAAACGTTTCGGTAAAAGTTTTACCAATTTCAAAACAAAATATAACATACTGACAATTAAAACTCAATAGCTCCACTTCCAATCAATGAAATGTCATGAAATTCTCACTAGACAATCGAGATAGCAGATTCTAACACACGAGTCAACATATAGATGTCAACACCAGGAGGATCAAATTCTTACTAACCGGTATTGAAAATTAAAGGAGTTGAACTGAATTTACTTTATGAAAAAGCAAAACACGCATTCAATGTTATTTGAAGAATTTCTCGAAAAAGCCATGAAATCATCGATTTTATTAAAGTAAAAGAAATGGAAAAAAATGCTATAAGTTTAACTCTCTTCCTTATCTTCAACTAAGAAAAAGATACACGTGAGTGCGCGATGTCAATCTAACATATTAATTAAAGAAGCTCGGCGGCTACAATTGAAGATGTTGATATATCTATGAAGTTTAAAACTTTGAATATGCTTTATCAGACAATTCATCTATACTGACGTGGTTAAATTTCCAGTTTCATGACTTACAAATATAAAACCCTTGAATCTTTAAGCAATTTAAGTCTTTTATAACAAAACAGTTAAAAGAGCAGACGAAAAAAAATTTAACACTTTTCATGTCTGAACGCTCAGTTGTTTAACTCTCAAACAGTCAAAAAAGTATTAATTTTTTTTTTTTTTTTTCAACCCTTATATCTTGCTATGAACTCTGATATCTTGCTACGAGGTATGACAATTAAGTAATGAGACTGATTCCATAAAAGCCGTATATTTGAACATTATTTTACAACTCTGCCATCCACTTCAAAGTAGTCAGTTCCCTTGGGCAGCTATACAGCGATTCCAGCGCGTTTTCAATGCTTCGTAAAATTTCTGGAACGCTTCGACTCTTTGGATGTCCGGGACATGGGTTCCTTTGACCACCGATTTTATTTTAGGAAACAAAACAAGTCACAGGGTGACAAGTCGGGCGAATAAGGCGGCTGTTGGAACTCGGCGTTCCCTTTAGAGGCCAAATACTGAGACACGCTGAGGGCGGTGTGGCACGCGCGTTGTCGTGATGAAGGATCCAGTTACGAGCGATGTCTGGGCGCACCCTGTTGACTCGTACTTGGCAATAGTAGACTTGATTTACAGTTTTCGCCGGTGGAACGAATTCTTTGTGGACGATTCCACGGCTATCATCGTTTTCACCTTCGACTTACTCATGCGAGCTTTTTTCGGGCGGAAGGCGCGCGGAGACAACCATTGTGAGCTTTGGCGTTTGGTTTCCGGATCTAAATGCACTATCACCATACACTCTTACAATTTTGAGTACATTTCCGAAGTTGCCCAATCTGGCGCAAAACTTTATCGCGATGCGTTGCACTTGATTTCTCTTTTCCGTTTTCGTGACGAGCACTACAAACACACGTCTACTCAACTTGACGCAGCAGGCGAACTAAACAAGCTAGAGCGATGGTACATATACCAATGGAGAGCGAGAGAGGCCGAAAAAGGAAAAAGGGAATTTCAAGGTCATAGGTTTAACACAAGCGCAGCAATAAAAAGAACTGCATCATAAAATTTTCGTATAATACCATAAATATAATAATACCATAAATGGCACAAAAACCACAAGGCTCTGATACCTCAAGAATCCAACCCCCGGCCTGAATTCACTCCGGAAGAAACAATAGTCACCCGTTCGACTCCTTATAGAGCTTGACCTACCGCATACACACACGAATTTGCACTCAGTACAAATCTGCAAATTTACATTTCTACTATACAATATAATAATCAAACCCAGACCCATCAAATCTAAGTAGGGAGCAAATATTAGCAATGGTTCAGATAGAACATAATATTCACTTGTGAAATACGCTTTGTTCAACCCAAAGGTCTGTTCCCAGCTCTCAAGTAAATGCCCAAGAAAAAAATTCCTTATTTCTTGAACTGTAGTCAAGTAATTTTGACAGCAGGTGACGCATTGTCAATGATACACACTAAAAGAGCCAGAGAAGACAAACAAAGAAAATATACTTATGGGTGTAAGTATATGTAAGAACCTACTTGTTTGCGTGAGTAATAAGACAGTCGTGTATAGTATAATACTCCGGTAATTTATTGTCTCGTCTTCACAGCTTCACAGTATAAAGAGTACTAAGTGTATACATGTACGTAATTTGCTCGGTATTGGTAGGCTCTCGTTGTTCGCTCTCTGGTTCGGTTCTCCACATCCCTCCTTTATTATAAAGCTTCAAACGTAATTTGGATCCGTCGTCAGGCTTGCAACTTCCAGAGGTATTGGTCCGATGTTCGTTGTGACTGTCAGTGATTGATGGTTGAAGGAGAGGTGTGGATGTGGCAGGGGGTGTTATTCCAGACACTGCAGTTTGAGTTGAGTTTTCGCCTTGGATCTGAAGTGGCACCTTATTAACGTGGCTTATATTCCTACGAACGCGTTTTCCGTCAGCCGCTACTATCACTTCATTTTCACAACACTCTACGACTTCGTATTCCGTGGAGTCAAACGTGGGCGTAAGTTTATGTGAGGTCACAACGTTGCGAAATAATACTTTGGCTCCCGGCTTTATATCAAATGGTTTCGCTCTGGGGGTCGTATCACCCTTCCTTTTCCCTTTTTGTTTATTTATCATATCCAAGTCTCGCGCTGCCAAGTCCAAAATATCACCAGATATATCTTGCATCTCCGGTATCTTGTCTCGAATCGTGCGGTTAAACATCAGTTCAGTTGGTGCGGATCCGGTAGTACCATGAGGGGTAACATTATACATTAAAATGAACTTTTCAAGTTCTTTTAGATAGTTAATTTTTTTTGAATGGGCGATTTTCAAACGTTTCACCAACGACTTATTCATATTTTGAACTTCGCCGTTTGCTTGAGGCCAATAGGGTGGTGTCGTGATTAGGGTGATGTTGTTATCTTTGCAATATTTTCTAAACTCTGTGCTAATAAAATGCCTTCCATTATCTGCTCTTAATGATTTAGGTAATCCTAAGCGACAAAAAATTGCTTGTAAAGCGTTAATTATTTCATCAGAGGTAATTTTCCTCAAGAATTTTATTTCTTGGTAGCGTGAATAATAATCAATTAAAACGAGTAGATGTTCGTTATTCGGTACGGGTCCCAACAGGTCTGTAGCTACACATTGCCAAGGGCCATTTAGAAATTCATGCCTTTGCATCGGTGCAGGATTATTTGGACGTGAAACCATTAAACAGTCACGACAATTTTTCACAAAGGTTTCTACTTCTCAGTCAATTAAAGGCCACCACACTTTTGCCCTCAACCTTCTTTTCATGGCGGATTCACCAGGGTGTCCTTCATGAGCTAGCTCCAAAACCTTCGCCCGTAAGTCTGTTGGTATAACTATCTGGGTGCCGCGCAAGATTATATCACCAACTGTTGTTAATTCGTGTCTAAATGGAAAGTATCTATTGATAGTATTTGATGGCCAGCTGTCACATTTAATATACTCCATGGCTTCAGTCATTTCTTTATCCCTTGATGTTAAATTTGAAATTATGTGAAAAATAGATTTCTCTACGCTGTCATAAAAGGACTTTGCTCTTTCCAATTTGCATAGCCTCCAAAGGGACTCCGCAATATTTTCTTTTCCTGAGCGGTATATAACTTTAAATTTAAACGACTGAAGCCTCAAGAGCCACCGTTCAATTCTCGCAGGTGGTTTTCAAGTTGCCTTAAATATGGTTTCAAGAGGCTTATGATCGGTGACCAATTCGAAGTCCAGTCCTACTAAATAGTAATATAACCTCTCGACAGCCCATACAAGCGCCAAACTTTCTTTTTCTATTTGAGAAAATCTTTTTTCTACCTCCGAAAGGCTTTTACTGGCAAAGGAAATAATATTCGGTTCATTGTTAGAATTGAACTGTATAAGGACTGCACCTAAAGCCACAGGACTCGCATCCGCAATGACCCTTGTTTTGTTTGAGGGATCAAAATATGATAAGGCGGGTATGTTTGATAAAAGATGTTTCAGATTTGCAAAAGCGTTTTGTTGTGTGGGGCCCCATATAAATTTTGCATCTAACTTAAGTAGCTTTCTCAGCGGCTCTGTCGTATCAGCCATATCCGGTATAAATTTTCCGATGTACGTGATGAGGCCAAGAAAGCTTCTTGTTTCTTCTTTTGTTTGCGGTGCTCTAAACTCCAAAATTGTTTTAATTTTGTCCGGATCCGGAAATATACCTACATCCGACAATACGTGACCCAAAAATTTAAGCTTTCTTGCCCCCCAAACGCATTTTTCATCATTGAGTAAAACATTGTTGTTCTTCAAAACCTTAAGTACATTTTCAACGGCTGAGTCATGATCTTTTTCCGATTTCCCATATACGATAATATCGTCTAAATATATCAAACAATTTTGACACGTCGAGAGTAGCTCCTCGAAAACCCGCTGAAATATTTCTGGGGCGGAATTAATGCCAAACATTAATCTTTTGTAACGAAAACAACCTTTATGTGGTATGAATGTTGTAATTTCTCGACTTGATTCTTCAAGTTCCAATTGGTGATACGCCCATTTAAGATCAAGTCGAGAAAATGTTTTTGCATCGCTCAGTTTCGTCATAAAGGTATCGAACGTGGGCAGAGGATAGTTTTCTCGTAGCACAGCTTTATTGGCCCTACGCATATCGACGCAAAGACGCATTTCACCATGATCTTTTAGAACTACGACAATTGGTGAGATCCATTGAGTTGGGCCCCTAACTGGCTCTATGATATCCTTGGCTAGCGCTTCTTCTAATTTCTTCTCAACTTGCTTCTCTAGGGCAACTGGAATGCGACGTAAAGGCTGTTTGACTAGTTTAATGGACTTATCAAACGATAGCTTTATCTTAATATTGAAAATTTTCGGAAACGGTTCTCTAAATTCTATTTACGTCAAGCCCCAATATCAATACCTTGAGTTGAATGGCAGTATCTCGGCCGAGAAGAGATTGTTTCCCATCTTTTATTACATAAAAAGTAGCTATAACTTCCATACCCTTTCTCAACCCTATTGGTGCCTCGAAAACATATAAAACTGTTAAAATTTTATTAGCTGCATAACCCTTAAATTGATTTGCTGACTCCGTGCGGATGTTCCACATGGTTGCTTTACTGGCATTCAACGCATTCCAAACGTCTTGACCTAACAAGTTAAACCTAGATCCTGAATTTATTATCATAGGGTCAGTATGTTCACCAATGTGGCAACTTATCAACTCGTTCGTCGATTCGCACGATTCCACTTGAAGGCAATCATATTCTAGGGAATCATCTGATGAGTCGTTGTTAGCTTTTTCGATACATCTAACTTTTGACGGATGTAATCGGCGCTGTTTCGAAATATTGTATTTTACATCGTCGAGTTTTCTTTTAAAACTCTTTGTTTTGCATTTGCGTGAGTAATGCCCTATTAATCCACATTTATTGCATTTAGCATTTCTTGCTGGACAATTAATGTCAGAGCTCACGTGCCCCGCCTGACCACATCTACCACACTCACCCCAATTATTCCTGCTCCCTTTTGATTTTGCAACCACCCTGTTCACTTCTTCACCCTCTTTTTTAGGCAATATGTCCTGCGATTGTTTATATATCCGCTCATGAATCTGGCAAGCATCAATAATTTCTTTCAAGTCGTGTTCTTTTTCAAGAAAGCGTTTTTTAAGCCCACGACTCAATGAGTTTATCTTTCAGGGCGATGTCTTCTATTTCGCTTTTTGTTTCACCAAAATGACATTTAGAGGCTTTGTACCTCAAACGCAACAAGAAATTGTTCAAATTTTCGTTCTCCAAAGGTACTATGTTTCTATATATGTGTCTCTCAAATGACGAGTTTCTTTTTGGCGAAAAGAAATTACTTAATTTCTCGACTAAAATATTAAATACATCGACCGGCTGTTCAGTGTCAACGTACACAATGGCCCCAGGGATATTATAAATTACCTCTTGTAGTTGTGGCCCACCTAAGTGAAGCAGTTTGTTTCTTCGCTTTACCTCATTTGTAATATCTTCCGATTGAAGATACAGAGTAAACGACCTCAGCCATTTTTACCACTCGCTTCGTAATAACGCCCTATCAATGCTATCGTACAGGAATGGTTTAATTTCGCCCATCTTGCTTGCTTTTATTTCTTCTTTAGCCAATTTAATGCCCCGGAAAGAAGTATATTTTACCAATTCAGTGGCTTTTAATTTCCAATTAAATGCTTTCCCAATTTAATGGCCACTGTATTTGTCGCTCAACAAACCAATTTAATGGGCAGCCTCTTTGCTTATTCAGATGCGGCAATTGAATGGCCTAAAACAAAGAAACGTCAAATGTTTATTTCATTTTCTCATCAAATTTCCAATCTATTGGAACAAACCTTTGCTTATTACCTTTTTTACTTTTTTTTTTTGCTACGTCTCTTATTGACAGTTGTGCTGGTTTGATGAATGTAGAGAAATATTTTCTCCTTCGCTATTTCATCAACAATGTATGTACATATGTACCAACTCGTTGCTTCGAGTTGACAGTTGTGCTGATTTGCTTCAAGTAAAGAAATGTCTTCTCCGTCGCAATTACATCAACTTTGTATATTATATATATATCAACTCGCTGCTTTTGACTCGCCAAGAAAAATCCGATGCAGAAAAACCGATGCTATTATTTGCGTGAAAGAAATTAAACAAATTTTAGTTTTTTCAACTGAAAGAAAATGTTCTGCAGCTACACATAATCCCAATCTCGTCGCCACTGTAAGAACCTACTTGTTTGCGCGAGTAATAAGACGGTCAAGTATAGTATAATACTCCGGTAATTTATTGTCTCGTCTTTACAGCTTCACAGTATAAAGAGTACTAAACTAGAATGTGTGTACATGTACGTAATTTACTCGGTATTGGTAGGCTCTCGTTGTTCGCTCTCTGGTTCGGTTCTCCACAGTATATAAATATTTTCATTGCGATTTAAGGAATGTGGTTGATGATTGGTAAGTTTTATAAAACTTTTCAAAATGAACTATACTTCACAATAATGATTTTAACTAATTTAGGATAAATAACGATTACTTTGAATTTCCTTCAAGAAACAATTGTTGATTTCATGTTTCTTCGCAAAACCAGCTTTGCCATATTCGCATTTTATTGAAAAAATTTGTTAAAAATTAATACTAGATTTCTTTAGAGCTGCATATTGGCATTTCTTAAGTGTATTTTTATATGAAGTTTTTAGATTTCGCGAGAGCTGGAAACTACCCTTTACACACTATCGATAGAAATATTTGTACTGAAAACCCCAACTGATAATAACAAGGTTAGATTTACTCTAGCAGGCACTAAATTCCACAAATCGAGAGCCGTGGACATAGAAATGCGGTGTTATCTATGCTAGTACTATGATCGATAGAGTAAAACGAAACATACCAAGCGCATTCCTAGCTCAAGAAATAGAAATGGGATGGATTACTTCCGGATCCATAACCCAGTTTTCCCAGAATTTTTCTTAATATCATTTTTATATCCTGTACAGGGTATATTTAGTTTGCCAGGAAGTTTGTAACACCAAAAAGGAAGCATCGAAGACCCTATATATTTAAATGATCAGTATGTTGACCTGGGTCGATTTAGCTATGTCGGTCTGCCTATCAGTCGGTCCATATATATACGAACTAGTCTCTCAGTTTTTAAGATATCGGTTTGAAATTTTGTAAACGTCATTTTATGTTCAAGAAGCTGCTCATTTGTCGGATCTGCCGATGTCGGACCACTATAGCACATAGCTGACAAAGAAACTGAACGATCGAAATCAAGTTCTTGTATGGAAAACTTTCACATTTGACAATGTATCTTTACAAAAGTTGGCACAGGTTATTTTCTAAGATAATAATAAAATCTCCGAAAAAATTGTTAAAGTTGTGATATAATTTAACACAGTGGAATAAAACAACCTGTTTAGCGTGAAATACAAACCGGAAGAGAGAGGACATATTTATTCATTAATTCAGCATAAACATATGATATTACAGAGTTGTATTTATTAGTACAAAGGGTCGCTCTTTCTTTATTTCAACACTTTTCCTGAACGACACTTTTATAATAAATATTTATAAATTAACTTTTGTTCTTTACATTTCATGCATACATTTTGATACATAGTTTCGTATTTTAAATAATAGCAAAGAAAACAATTTTTATTTTAATTCTTAAAAAGTCCAAGTGACTTACAAATATTAAAATGATTTTCTTTAGCAATACCTTTTGTCAAAATGTCTGCTAACATCTCGTTCGTTGGAATATAAATCAATTTAATCTTGCCGCTTTCTAGATGCTGGCGAATAAATTTACCTTTTATATCCACATGTTTTGTACGAGGTGAATATGAGTTATTCAAGGCCACTTGTATAGCACTTTTATTGTCACAGTAAAGTACCATACCTTTTACCATAACTGATGTCAATTCAGACTGTAAACGTATTAACCAAGTTGCCTCTTGAATAGCTGATGTCATGGCCATGAATTCGGCTTCTGTCGATGATAAAGCAACAGTACGCTGCCTTCGTGTGCACCAGGATATTGGACCACCCTGAAGCTTAAACATATAGCCCGTCGTAGATCGTCTTTCGTCAAGATCACCAGCCCAATCTGCATCACAGTATCCAGTGAAATCATTTACTTCCCTGCTATACACAATTCTGCTGTCAATGGTACCTTTTAGATAACGCATTACACGTTTTACCGCAACCCAGTGTGCTTTTCCTGGATTTGTAGAAAAACGACTCAGTAGATTAACTGCAAAACTGATGTCAGGTCGCGTTATTTGTGAGGCAAATAACAAGCAACCAACAGCCTGCATATACGGTACTTTTGACATTTCATGCTTCTCTGTTTCATCTGTTGGACACATTTCATTGCTCAGACGTTGATTTAAGTCGATTGGTGTCGCAACCGGATTGCTGCTAGACATTCCGAAACGGTTCAGCATATCGAAGATATATTGCGATTGATCTATTTCTATAGTACCCTTTGTAGTATCTCTAGTAACACGCATACCAAGTACTGAGGATACTTCACCAAGATCTTTCATATGAAATTCTGATGAAAGTTGTTCCTTTAACGCTTTCATACTTTTCTCGTCGCTTGAAAACAACAGAACATCGTCAACGTACACAGCTACAAATAGCATCGCATTACCCTTTACTTTATAATAAACACATTGATCTACATTGCTTCGTAGAAGACCTAACTTCAGCAGAACGTTGTTAAATTTCTCGTTCCACAATCGACTGGACTGCTTCAGTCCATATAAGGATTTCAACAGCTTACACACACGCCCAGTGTTGTCATCAAAACCGTCAGGTTGAACCATATATATTTCATCATTCAACTCAGCATTGAGAAATGCTGTTGCAGCATCCATTTGATGTACTAACAAGTCTTTCCGTGCAGCTAACGCCAATAAAAAACGTAATGACGTATATCGAACTACAGGAGCAAATGTTTCTTCATAATCAACACCTTTTGTCTGATTATATCCTTTGATCACTAATCTAGCTTTACGTCGTATCACTTCACCATTACTGTTCATTTTGGTTTTGAATACCCACCTAGATTTAATGGCTTTCTTACCAACAGGTAATTGTACTAAACACCATGTTTTGTTAGAATGGAGAGAGTCTATTTCGGCTTGAACTGCCACTCTCCACTCATCTGCATTTTCACTAGCCATAGCATCAATTAAACTCTGAGGATCATTTGATACAAAGTCAGTTACACAAAAATTATAGCCATCTTTCTTGGCCGCGATTCTCTTCGAACGCCTTAAGATTTGATTGCCCAAAACTTTAATGTCATCAGAGTCATTTGCACTTTCATATTCAGATGAATCAGCGTCTACCTTATTATTCACTAACTGACTATCGCGTTTGTTAACACATTCCGTTTGCATGTTTTCAACCATTGGCGATTCTTTACTCTCTACCTCTTCTGAATCGTCAATGCTGAAAGATTCACACCCGTCAGGAATTTCACAACAATAGTCCGTTTCAATTACATTTTTATTTTTTGTTTCAATAAAAACAACATGACGACTTATTACAATATTTTGCGTTTTTGGATTGAACAGTCTATATGCCTTGGACTCATTACAATAACCCATCATTATGCATTCAACCGATTTATCATCAAGCTTCTTTCGCTTTTCACTTGGCACATGTACCATGGCTTTACAGCCAAACACTTTTAAAAACTTTAAGTTAGGTTTTTTACCAGTCCACATTTCATAGGGACTCTTCGCGTGTGACCCAAACGGAACTCTATTTAATATATACGCAGCTGTATTCGCCGCCTCTGCCCAAAATTTTTTATGTAAACCAGAATCAATTAACATACACCGCACTTTTTCAATAATTGTTCTGTTTAGTCTCTCAGCAACACCATTTTGCTCAGGTGTATACGGTGATGTTTTTTGATGTATAATTCCTTCTGAATCACAAAATTTTTTAAAATTTTCATTCACATACTCAGTGCCATTGTCCGATCTAAACACTTTTATTTTTCGCGAACACTGATTCTCGATAATTTTTTTGAATTTTACAAATTCAGCAAACACTTCTGATTTGTGCTTGATTGGCACCACAAACAGCTTATGCGAAAAATCATCTACGAATGTCAACAGAAAACGAGCACCAGAAAACGATTTTACCGAAAATGCACCCATTACATCCGAATGTATTAAATCGAGAAAGTTTTCTGCCCGAGTAACACTGCTTTTGAAGGATGCACGCGTTTGCTTTCCTTTCACACAGACTACGCATTTCTCCGTATTAATTTTTCCAAAGTTTATACCATTAGAAGTACGTTTTACTTTTTTTAAATATTCTTGACATATGTGCCCCATTCTTCTATGCCATAAATTATAATCGTCACAAGTATAAAATGCATTTTGATTTGGCGAATCACGATTGTACTCAATATCACAATTTAAACGATACAGATCATTTACAACATTTGCGGTGGCTATCAAATTATTATCATTGTTGTAAATTTTGCATTTATCGCCTTCAAACACTACTTTGTTTCCATTTTTCGTCATTTGTCGTACCGATAACAAATTTGCACATAACTCCGGCACATACTCAACGTTTTTTACAACAGCATTTGTCTTTATTTTATTAGCAAATAAGCACATGTTCACGTCACCTTTAGAGTTAACTTTAATTACTTCATTATTTGCAGTTAGAATGTTTTTATTTTCTATCTTCACTTCATTTACAATCATTTCATGATTTTTTGTCATATGTGAAGTAGCACCCGAATCAACAAACCAATCGTCTTTATTACGAATGTCATGAGAAAGTAAAGATGTGAAAAGAATATTTTTGTTTTTTGTATTGTTATAATTTTGCTTAGTCTTATTAGGACAATCACGAGCAAAATGACCAATTTTCTTACATGAATGACATCGAAACTTATTAGAACTCACTTTCGAATTTGATTTTTCTTTCGAATACAGCACATTTTCACCACTCTTATTTGAATTATCAAATTTTACGTCTTGCAACAGAAGATTTTTTACACTATCGATGGTGAGTTTCTCTCTCGTATTTTCAACGGCAAGTACGAGTGGGCGAAATTCGTCCGATAGACCTGCTAACATTAACGAAGCTGTCAGCTCATCGTCTATATTGAGACCAGCATTTTTGACTTTAAGTGACGTCATCACAACAGCATTCACGTATTCTTGCACTGATGTATAGTCGCTAAGCTTGCACTGCACTAATTGCTTTAAAAGTTCTACCTTCCGCGTAAGACCCGTGTCTTCGTACGCACAGAACAATGCATTCCACGCTTGATATGCCGTTTCAGCTGTGGCAATGTGAGAAAAATTATTTGGCTCTATCATTAAAGTTATTTCAGCCAATGCACGCTCATCACACTCTTTATCTTTGTCCGAAATTTCTGCAGGTAGTTCTTTTTCAACTACCCTCCAGCAGTTTTTTATAACTAGATATGATTTTGCGTGGCGCTTCCAAGTATCAAAATTTTCACGCCCCTTCAATTTTTCGAACGGGAAAGCTACCGCGTTTGTCGCCATTTTTTCAAGCAACAAAATCCGAAATTATTTCGTTAAAAATAATCAATCCGCGTTTAAGAGATACCAAAACATTTACTTTACACGATTCCCGAAAAATTGTCTTTAAGATTTTGTGTCAAAGGCCCATAACCTGTTAAAGTTGTGATATAATTTAACACAGTGGAATAAAACAACCTGTTTAGCGTGAAATACAAACCGGAAGAGAGAGGACATATTTATTCATTAATTCAGCATAAACATATGATATTACAGAGTTGTATTTATTAGTACAAAGGGTCGCTCTTTCTTTATTTCAACAAAAATTATTCAGATCGGATTAGCATGTAGCTTCCATACAAACTGAACTATCGGAGTCAAATGTTTGCATTGGAAACTTTTTCAGTTAACGAAATACATTCTGCAAATTCGGCTTGATTTATTCTTCGAAAGCAACGCTTCAAGAAATTGAAGAAATTTTGCAGATCAGATAACAATGCCATACAAAACGTCTAAATGATCCATTTTCCTTAATAAATAACCTTAATGTTTCTAGCAAACAACCTTGCTTAAAGCAACTAGTACAATGTTTTCCTTTGGATGAAAACCACTGACCGGTTACGTCTTTAAATTTACTAAAACACATAGTTACTAAAATAAATGCACCTGTGAAGGGTGTATTAGCATCGGTGCAGCCGAAGATAACGTTTTTTCTTGTTTATTTTGTATTCAAATACTTTTAGGAGGTGGAGGAAATTCCTAAAGTTCCGAAAATTTCCGTAATCCCACCCGCTACGATAGGATTATATTTAGAAACTCACCGGAAGACACAATAGAAGGCTCTGCAGTGCAAACGTTTACGGTCGGCATTAATTGTGCATTACACCCATCGATCCGAGCTCTCATGAAACCAGCCGATGATTAGAGATGGCGATCTGAGATCGATTAATCGAAAAATCGATTTTTCGAGCCAAGAAAATCGATTTTTTAAATCGATATGTAGTACTGGATCGATACATCACCCTTTAAAATCGACATTCGATTTTTTTTATTTTTGTATTGTGGGCACTCACATATGGCAACACAGTTTGTCAGTTATTCATTCTCTGTACATTCTTAGAATTTCAGTTACAACTGAATTCCTAATTCTTAGTTTCAAGTTTAAGAAGCGTCACTCATTGTGCAAACGCCAGCAAGGCTACAAGTGTTCTTTAATAAATTATCTTTAATTTTATATAATTGTGGTGACTTTTTTATCTTTACAAACGCCAGCAAGTCTACAAGTGTTCTTTAATAAATTATTTGTTTGTTCGTTTTTTGACAAAGTAAGTGTTTATTAAAACACTGTGAACAACGAAATAAATTGTTGCGGAATAATAACTAATTGAGAGTACGTAAGTATAGCCCTCCTTATTTTTATTTGATGCTATAATTTTCAGTTTGTTCTGTTCGGGAGAAGATTATGTTACAGCCAGTAAAATCATACCAATAGTATCTTGCCTGACTGAAACATATAATAAAATGAAAACTTCAACTGATATTGGTGCTAAAACTAGAATTTTAACTGTGGACGGCTTAAATAAAAGATTTGGGAGTGTCGAGCAAGTTCATTTGTTGGCTGCAGCGACCATTTTAGATCCAAGATTTAAAAAAAAATTAATTTTGCTGACCAAGTAGCTTGTTCACGAGCAATAAATAGAATCAGCACTTCAATTTTAGATAATACTCGGCAGCAACTTCCACAAAATAATATTGAGGAAGTTGACGCAATAGAAGGGACAGATAATGATTTGAAAAAAGGAATTTGGGATTTTTATAAGTTGCTTGTAAAAAAGCAACTTTCGATCTACAATGCACTTGCACAAGAAAGTCGAGGCTTAAATGAAGAATTCAAACATTATTTATCGCAAGCAGTTGTGCACTTGAAGTATGACCCTATACTTTACTGGCAAGAACAAAAAAACCCTATTTATCACCACGTTCACTCAATAGCATTGATGTATATGAGTATTGTGGGATCATCTTGTGAGCGCATTTTTTCAATTGCCGGAAACATCACAAGTGATGAGCGGAACCGCCTGGATCCCAGTAGACTTGACAGACTGTTGTTTTTAAAAGTTTAAATATTAAGCATTGGGAACTATAAGCTAAATTATCTATTTGCTTTGTAACCTAAAACTGGTCAATTTTGAAAATAAATGTCTCGTTCTATGGGATCTGATACTTTGATTGGTAATAAAAATAGTTGTTATTATCGAAGTCCCTGACTTTATTAATTAAAGATCGTTAATTATAACATTCGTCTTATTTTTAATAAAATTGATTAATACTTACATTGCAATAGAAAATTGGAAAAAATATCGATTTTTTGGAAATCGATACTTTAGATCTCGATTTTTTGTGGATCGATTTATCAGGTCACGATTCGAATCGATTTAAAAATCGATCTTTTTCGGAATGGATCGCCATCCCTACCGATGATAACAAAAACCCATTTGTTAGCAGCTAAACTCAACGCTAAGAAATGTATGTAGGCGATGTATTAGCAGAAATCCATGATCTAACTACTGCGAAATATACACTAGATGAACTGTTTGTCTGCTCTGGAGTCCCAAAAGTTCACCCTTGCGAAAATGGGTCTCCAATAACCCACATATTTTCAAGGGACTTCAGAAAAATGGTATTTTAGGAACAAACTCACTTAAACTTTCCAAGCCCGATCATCCGAAAACCCAAGGCATTAGACAGAATTAAAAAAAAATTTCTATATCATTTTCGTTAACCTAGTAGAGAAAAAATTTACATGCACCAAGCATGAAGCTTTATCAGCCATAGTAAAATTGTTTGATCCTGCCGGTCGGCTTAATTCAAAATAATTATGCAAAAAATATGACTAAATAAGTCTGACCAGGAGGAAAATTTAAAGTCGCTCACCCTTCATCCAGGGAACAGGTTTGGCAAGGAATATAAAAATGTAAATCCAAGTGAAGCCACTTTTCACTAATGCTTCAAAACAAGCATACGATGCAACACTTTACATTAGAGATTGGCTGGAAGAAAAAATATGGACAAATCCCTTAATATTTAAAACAACAGTTGCTGCTTCTATGACTTTCTCTCAACCCAAATTGGTGACTCAATTGTTAGCTTTTTTGTAAACATACGCTGTTGTCTCGTTTGTTTAGAAGAACTGAAATTTGCAAGTTGCATATGATATTACAGAGTTGTATTTATTAGTACAAAGGGTCGCTCTTTCTTTATTTCAACAAAAATTATTCAGATCGGATTAGCATGTAGCTTCCATACAAACTGAACTATCGGAGTCAAATGTTTGCATTGGAAACTTTTTCAGTTAACGAAATACATTCTGCAAATTCGGCTTGATTTATTCTTCGAAAGCAACGCTTCAAGAAATTGAAGAAATTTTGCAGATCAGATAACAATGCCATACAAAACGTCTAAATGATCCATTTTCCTTAATAAATAACCTTAATGTTTCTAGCAAACAACCTTGCTTAAAGCAACTAGTACAATGTTTTCCTTTGGATGAAAACCACTGACCGGTTACGTCTTTAAATTTACTAAAACACATAGTTACTAAAATAAATGCACCTGTGAAGGGTGTATTAGCATCGGTGCAGCCGAAGATAACGTTTTTTCTTGTTTATTTTGTATTCAAATACTTTTAGGAGGTGGAGGAAATTCCTAAAGTTCCGAAAATTTCCGTAATCCCACCCGCTACGATAGGATTATATTTAGAAACTCACCGGAAGACACAATAGAAGGCTCTGCAGTGCAAACGTTTACGGTCGGCATTAATTGTGCATTACACCCATCGATCCGAGCTCTCATGAAACCAGCCGATGATTAGAGATGGCGATCTGAGATCGATTAATCGAAAAATCGATTTTTCGAGCCAAGAAAATCGATTTTTTAAATCGATATGTAGTACTGGATCGATACATCACCCTTTAAAATCGACATTCGATTTTTTTTATTTTTGTATTGTGGGCACTCACATATGGCAACACAGTTTGTCAGTTATTCATTCTCTGTACATTCTTAGAATTTCAGTTACAACTGAATTCCTAATTCTTAGTTTCAAGTTTAAGAAGCGTCACTCATTGTGCAAACGCCAGCAAGGCTACAAGTGTTCTTTAATAAATTATCTTTAATTTTATATAATTGTGGTGACTTTTTTATCTTTACAAACGCCAGCAAGTCTACAAGTGTTCTTTAATAAATTATTTGTTTGTTCGTTTTTTGACAAAGTAAGTGTTTATTAAAACACTGTGAACAACGAAATAAATTGTTGCGGAATAATAACTAATTGAGAGTACGTAAGTATAGCCCTCCTTATTTTTATTTGATGCTATAATTTTCAGTTTGTTCTGTTCGGGAGAAGATTATGTTACAGCCAGTAAAATCATACCAATAGTATCTTGCCTGACTGAAACATATAATAAAATGAAAACTTCAACTGATATTGGTGCTAAAACTAGAATTTTAACTGTGGACGGCTTAAATAAAAGATTTGGGAGTGTCGAGCAAGTTCATTTGTTGGCTGCAGCGACCATTTTAGATCCAAGATTTAAAAAAAAATTAATTTTGCTGACCAAGTAGCTTGTTCACGAGCAATAAATAGAATCAGCACTTCAATTTTAGATAATACTCGGCAGCAACTTCCACAAAATAATATTGAGGAAGTTGACGCAATAGAAGGGACAGATAATGATTTGAAAAAAGGAATTTGGGATTTTTATAAGTTGCTTGTAAAAAAGCAACTTTCGATCTACAATGCACTTGCACAAGAAAGTCGAGGCTTAAATGAAGAATTCAAACATTATTTATCGCAAGCAGTTGTGCACTTGAAGTATGACCCTATACTTTACTGGCAAGAACAAAAAAACCCTATTTATCACCACGTTCACTCAATAGCATTGATGTATATGAGTATTGTGGGATCATCTTGTGAGCGCATTTTTTCAATTGCCGGAAACATCACAAGTGATGAGCGGAACCGCCTGGATCCCAGTAGACTTGACAGACTGTTGTTTTTAAAAAGTTTAAATATTAAGCATTGGGAACTATAAGCTAAATTATCTATTTGCTTTGTAACCTAAAACTGGTCAATTTTGAAAATAAATGTCTCGTTCTATGGGATCTGATACTTTGATTGGTAATAAAAATAGTTGTTATTATCGAAGTCCCTGACTTTATTAATTAAAGATCGTTAATTATAACATTCGTCTTATTTTTAATAAAATTGATTAATACTTACATTGCAATAGAAAATTGGAAAAAATATCGATTTTTTGGAAATCGATACTTTAGATCTCGATTTTTTGTGGATCGATTTATCAGGTCACGATTCGAATCGATTTAAAAATCGATCTTTTTCGGAATGGATCGCCATCCCTACCGATGATAACAAAAACCCATTTGTTAGCAGCTAAACTCAACGCTAAGAAATGTATGTAGGCGATGTATTAGCAGAAATCCATGATCTAACTACTGCGAAATATACACTAGATGAACTGTTTGTCTGCTCTGGAGTCCCAAAAGTTCACCCTTGCGAAAATGGGTCTCCAATAACCCACATATTTTCAAGGGACTTCAGAAAAATGGTATTTTAGGAACAAACTCACTTAAACTTTCCAAGCCCGATCATCCGAAAACCCAAGGCATTAGACAGAATTAAAAAAAAATTTCTATATCATTTTCGTTAACCTAGTAGAGAAAAAATTTACATGCACCAAGCATGAAGCTTTATCAGCCATAGTAAAATTGTTTGATCCTGCCGGTCGGCTTAATTCAAAATAATTATGCAAAAAATATGACTAAATAAGTCTGACCAGGAGGAAAATTTAAAGTCGCTCACCCTTCATCCAGGGAACAGGTTTGGCAAGGAATATAAAAATGTAAATCCAAGTGAAGCCACTTTTCACTAATGCTTCAAAACAAGCATACGATGCAACACTTTACATTAGAGATTGGCTGGAAGAAAAAATATGGACAAATCCCTTAATATTTAAAACAACAGTTGCTGCTTCTATGACTTTCTCTCAACCCAAATTGGTGACTCAATTGTTAGCTTTTTTGTAAACATACGCTGTTGTCTCGTTTGTTTAGAAGAACTGAAATTTGCAAGTTGCGCACGAATCGTTGTACAAAAACCAACAGTATCTGTTTTTAATCAATGTATTAATTTTTGTTAATTGAATAAGAAATTTTATAATTATATTATATATAATATTATATAATTAATTATGGAACGTAAATGACCTCCATGCTCAGCTACGTACATATATGCGACATCTAATTAGAAAACCATTCATTGCGGCCTGAAGGGTTGAAGTCGGGATTGTCACAATTATCAATTTACTGGACTGCTTCAATTTAGTCCGTTTCCGGGTTTTGTTTTGTAAACCGCTTGACATAACTCCTTAAAAAAGTTTGGTGCAGTCAGGTCAGGTGATTTTGAAGGGCAGCGAAAATTGGTATTTCTAGATATTAATTTGTTTTAAGAATTTCCCTGGAGTTTCGCAATAACCGGTCTGGTTATGTGTGCAATTACTCCATCTTCCCGGAACCAAACGCCATTGAAAAGGATACGTTTTCCGCACAGTTCTGGGTAAAAAAGTCATTCAAATGTTGAAATAATGGTGTTCATTGATATATACAGTCACAACGTTTTCTTCAAAGAAGTATTGCCCGACAATACATCTTGATGAAACTGCGTACCACACAGTTCCGCCTCGTGGATTATTTCTGCATTTGATTCATTTCGTTCATTTGATTAAGTATAACAAATGGGCCTTATCAAACTTTGACAGGCAATAAAAAAAAATAAAATTAATTGTCTTAGTCGGTTATTTTAAGTTATCATGGAATTATCTGCTACGGATCTCGATAGTTCACTTTTCTTGCAATATTTACGAATTCGAAAAACATGTTTACATAACATTAAACTAATAACCTCCCAAATAAAAGAGGTAGCCGTAATAACTTTCACACAGATAAAAGTTAATACGGTTTGTTTTTATAGCACATGGTAAACTTTCGTTCACCGCGTCGGGGCGATTTCCCGGAAAGTCGGAGTTGATAATTGACAACAAGTTAAATCAAGGCAATCTCGCAGACGTGGCAAGCCAAGGATGTTTACCTACAAACTGTAACCTTCGACTGCAACGAATGGTCGCAAAGTGAAAAAGAGGAATTGCTAACCTACAACACAACCCTTGAATTAAAAAAAATCCGTTAAGACATTCGCGATAACGACCCAAGAGGATATTATCAAAATGTTTTCCTCACACTCTTTATTTTATTTATTGTCATCACATACTTATTCAGGCACCACCAAGCCACCACCAGGAAATCCCTTCAGAAGAGTTCAAGCAATATTAATGAAGCCAATCATTCAGACCCAAAAACAAATTTTCGAGAAGAATATAAAGCTTTGAACCATAAATTACAAGCACAGAAGAAAAGTTCATTATTAATAGGTGTTTTTTATTTGAACAACAAATTAAGCTATTAGCTTATTTTGTATGGAAGACTTAGCCAACGTAATTATGTTGGCTTGTCGTATCCTATCATAGCTTGTATATTGAACCAGTTCATCGCTTTCACAATAGCTATGATTTTTCCAAAAAAAAGTACGATAAAGTTCATTTTGACAGATGAAAATGTAAACAAATGAAAATAACAAAATTTTGTGTTTTCTTTAAGGTAAAATTAATACAAATATGAATATTTGTTATAATTTTTTGTATTTATGTATATCATTAAATGAACAAAATAAATATATTTATATGGTAATTTAAAACAATTTCTGCAAATTGGAGAATTCAAACTTTTAATTAATTGACCCGAAAGGAGTCGTGACAATTGATGACAGATTAAGCAATTCTTAGACATTGCTGTACGACTTATGTTACCCATTTTAAGTAGTAAACAGTAATTAAAAATCAAATATACCCACTTAGTTTTGACTCTTACGAACAAAAAAAAAAATGTGCATTATGCATAAAAAGACGCAACAAACCCAAAAAATGTCAGCTTTGCCAAAAGAAATGAGCAAATCTAACTCGGCTATTCGCTGTCACTGGTTTTTGGCGATTAGAAAATCCATGAAAAAAAATTTAAAATCCAACTAAAATTTATCGCAAAAAATAGTAATTCACTTTCAAAGAATATGCAATACTAACCCGCACCAAAAATTGTTTAAACTCTCGCCCAATACACAGATTACTAACCCCTGCTGAATCCAATTTTAAGGAAGTATATTTAAGTATCGTAAACAGGCGGCAGAAACTAAACATAAAAAATTACGCAAAGAAAGGAAATATCCGCAAGGCAATTTCGCAGTCGAGGAATTGGTCGCCATAAGAAACGAAAATACATGACTAAACGAGTGGAAATTAGGCCGAATCGAAAAGATATTTTCGGCTTGGATAAAACTTAAAACACCACCTCTGAAGTCATAATAACCCGGCCCAACATAAAAATTCTTGCATTAAATATAAACTAACTTAAAAGTCTGT
This sequence comes from Bactrocera correcta, assembly GCA_027475135.1. NCBI lineage: Eukaryota > Metazoa > Arthropoda > Insecta > Diptera > Tephritidae > Bactrocera > Bactrocera correcta. Next base: position 23,153,746 of record CM050322.1, read on the forward strand.
TCTATTTTTGGTCCAACTAATGTAAGAGTTCTAGCTCCAGTCGAGTAGCGGAACCTGCAATATACCGACAACGTCATAGTCTTGCTCTATGCGTATTCTGAAAATTCAGAAATATTGGTAATTAATCCGGTAAATATATATATTTACATATACCAAGGGGAATGCTTTTAAGTCTTAGCAAAACTTAATACGAAACAATCAAGGAAAGGCTAAGTTCAGGGGTAACCGAACATTTTATCCTCTTGTAATTTGCAAAGCTCAAACAAGGGAGAAAACCCTGGTGGTATGAAAACTTTATATTAAAAAGTGTTGCCAAATAATTTATTTATTGTTCAAATTGTAAACGAATTACAATCAAAACCACAAACATTACCTTAAAAAATAATAAATATTACTATAAATAATATATTATTATTACACAAGTTATATATTAAAATATTAAATTATAATTATACTATTAACATAAATAATCAAATGTTATTGGAATAACATTTAAAATGATTACACTGGTATACAGTGGTTTTGTTGCCCTGATTATGAGACTAATTTTAGATATATTTATGCTCACAATTCACGAAACTATCAATGATTTTGTAAGTTTTACTCTCAATTTTTTTTTAATCTTTATTTTTATTTTAATTCAAAAAAATCGAAAACAAGAAATAAAATGACATAAATGTTGAAAATATTAGTTTTATTTTGAAAGATTAACAAACATTGAAGTAAATAAAGAAAAAAATGTTAAAAACTTATACTATATTCCCTTAAAATGCCTTTTATTAGCTTCTCTTATATAATTCTTCTTTGGACAACTCTTTTTAAACACCAGCAGTAATCTGCCATCATGTGATAATCCCAGCTACCTTGATACCGTTCTTTTATCAATTTTAGATCCTGGTGGAACCGCTCTCCCTGTTCTTCACTATAATTCCCTAAATTTTCCGGGAATTTATCTAGATGATTGCGAAGATGGACAATTGTTTCATAATTTGGTGCTTTATGATTACCTAGGAAATTTTCGACTACCAATACAAAACTTTCCCAAGCTTTACTTTCCAGAACAATCATGACTTTGATAAAATCTGAGTCTTTCATCATTATCCGTATTTGAGGACCATCAAATATTCCACCTTTTAACTTTTCTATTCTAAGCTTAGGAAATCTTCTACAAATGTAATTAAAGCAGTCTCCGTCTTTATCTAATGCTTTTACAAATTGCTTGATCATTCTTAACTTAATATGTAATGGTGGGAGTATGATTTTGTCTCTGCTTATAATTACCAATGGCTCTCTGATTACATTGGCTTTACCGACATATAAAGAATCTCTCACAGGCCAAAACCCTTGATTCCAATGATGTTGCTTTGCCCTACTGTCCCACATACAAATAAAGCACGGGTATTTCGTGTATCCACTCTGTTGACCGAGTAAAAAATTAACCATTTTCAAATCTACACAGATCGGCCACTAATGTTCCGAGTATTTTATTTTTTCTAAAACTAATTTTACATTTTCATACTCCTCTTTGAGTTTTGTTGAATGGGCGATTGGAATAGATGCAAATTTATTACCATTGTGTTTACTACACACATTTCAAACTTCTTTTAGAACTGTCAATGAAAAGTCGCCACTCAGTAGGTTTATATTCTGTTAAACCCATGTCTAAAAGTAGTTTCGCGACATCATTACAGTACACCAGACCTCCATCTTCACTAAAAATTGCAATAACTCTTTTTCTCGTGTTCTGTATGTCGTAATTGTCACTGTTGGGGCCAATAAATTTTTTTCTTTCAATCTTGAGGCTAACAATTCTGATCCTTGTTTTGATAAATAGAGATCACGTATTAAGTCACTGAGTTTATTTTGAGAAAAAAACGTGGGCGTAGATGTTTCACCTTCCAAGGCAAAAGTAACAATCATCGAAATGATTTGTAGGCTCCATCCAGATCATCGGAATATCAAAGTCTAATCCAGAACGTTCTCCTTTTTTCCATAACCGTAAAGACTCAACGCATAACTTACAAACTTTATGAGGAACCCATGGTTTTTCTAGTTTGTCTATTTTAAAACCGAAGTATTCAGTGTAAGCCTCCTTAACAAAGTCTGTGATGTTTCGTTGTTGTTTTTTTGTTAAATAAACACCACAAATATAACAAAAGAAATAAGTACTATATTTACACTTTCTTCTTGACGAACTCATATTTTAAAATACACAACAAATATATATTTAAATATATGCAGTGATTGAAACGAAATATTAACTTATCAGAACTTTTTTAGATTCACGTAGGGGTACTTCGTATTGTCGAATAACTGCGATCTCAGCTGTTCTGCGGAGCAAAGGGTGGGGATCGCTAAGAGTAGGTATCACGTGATGTTTCCATGCGCGAAAAAGTTGTGCAGAAGCCTAATCATGACTGATAAAATCGATTTTTATGAATAAAAAGCTGAGTATTGTTCAAATTATAAGATTAGTGAAAATCATAAAAATAAGAGCACATTCAGTACTTTCATATATATATTCGTGATATGGACACTTGAAAACATAAAAATTTTCACAGATATCCAGGGCAACAAAAAAAAAAATCTTTTTTGTGGAGCTGTGTAAACAAAAAAATTAGAAATCACTTAGCAACATTTTTCACTATTCCATATTTTTTTTTATCTAATATGGTATCTTTATAATATTTTTAATTCTTTGATTTAGGCATTTCAATAAACTTCATACAATAAATAATTAATTAACGCAGTTTTAAAAAACAAAATTAACTCTTTGTTACTCGTGCTTCTCTCTCATATTTATTCGTATTTCGTTTTGTATGTATTACCCTCATTTTAAGGGATTTGATAAACTAAACAAAAATGAATGTCGATCCAGTTGGTGTCACATATTTTTCGTATTTTTCAGGTAAAAAAAATTGCAACACCTAAAACTATATCACCGTTAAAAAAAACCTATTCGGCTGTTCCCCCTACAGTTAGAGAAAAACAACTAAGTTAGTAACACTGTGTCTCAAAAGCAGCAAATAAATTCCGAAAATTCTTTTGTTACAGTGCGGAAATGGGCGCGATCGGACCACAACTACGCCTACTTCCCATATAAAAGAACTATAATATCTTTTGTTTCGTAAATCAAACACTAAATATATAACGGTTCAAACTTTTTCAAGATTTGATGGTGACCACAGTGCCTATTGCCAACTTTTTTACCAAAAATATAGGTTTATACCAACGAATCAGCGAACGAGATATGATATATACGGCAATAAAGTTAACCGAAGAACGTAAATCTAATATATTGAACCGATGTGGAAAACGGCAACCAAAATATTGAAATTGATTATGTTTGGACCAAGGCTCAGACCATTCGGCGATAGTTCTCATGGATTGTTCTGTTATAGTTTGAATAGTTAGGATATATGTAGATACATAAAACCTACGCCCATCTACGAATACGTATACCAAGTTTCGTTATGAAGCCTGTATTCACGGCTAAAAATTGGGATATCATAACGAAACTTGGTATACGTGTTCGTAGATGGGCGTAGGTTTAATGTATATATTTCCTAACTATTCAAACTATAACAGAACAATCCATAAGAACTATCGCCGTTTAAAAAATTGGATCGAACGTTTTGGCGAAAATAAGGGTCAATCCGTGTGATATCTTATTGAAAACCTTTTGAACCGCTGAAAACTGTTTGCTTGTATGCAAAAATTGAGATGAATCGGATAAAAACTTCTCTTAGCCGCTATATACCGTATACGTACATGTATATGTGTCAGTATGAAATGAACGTTTTTTTGTGAAAATAAAATACAAATTTTGAATGAGAAAGTAATAAATATAAGTTAGTATTGATCATTGCTTTTAACACATTTTGAACACCATTCTGGCAATTTGTGAATGCCATATTAATAAAAATGTTCGTCTTTTGAAGCAAACCAATCAGACATCAAATTTTCGACTTCTACGTAAGAATCGAAACGCAGTTGAGCCAATGCTTGTTCCATCGATGAAAACAATTGGTGATTGGAAGGGTTCAAGACAGGTGAATACGACTAGCCAAGTACCTCGGTTGTATCCTGAACCAATTTGTGTATATGTGCATTGTCGTGTAACAAAACTACTTTGTTGTGTTTTCTGAACCATTCTGATAGTTTTTTTTATTAATGCATGGTTCAAATTTATTATTTGTTCTTTTTAGTGGTTTAATATAGTGATACTAACAGTTTCACCAGATGTTAGAAGCTCATGAAGTAACACACCCTGCTGATCCCACAAAACACAGAGCAATGGCTTTTATCGAATAGATCTGTTTTTGCAGTCGATGTTGATGGTTCTCCCGGAATAATTCTTGGTTTTCTCCATTTAGGTTTCTTAAAATAAATATATTTTTCCTCGTCAAATACAAAACAATGCAAAACTGTCCATGAACTAAAATTTTGCAAGCGCTCTTCAGTTTTCAATTTGCCTTTCATTGAATTCATATGGTACCCATTTTCCACACTTTTTGGATTATTTCCATAGTTCTAAAACGTTTTGAAATTGAATATTGCTTGTAGTTAAACGGCTTCGCACTTTTTGCGTGGTTTTCCACATTCTTCATTTCCCAAATAATGCTTTCCGCAAATCATCACTTATCGCTATAAAATTTGACTCATTGAAAAAATATGATATTGTTTGTTCACCGATAAGGTTATTGAATACTATGTATAAGATGTCATGTCAATCAAACAGAAAAAAATTACACTTTGTATCTTAACGCTCACTTCATACCGATACACCTGGACAATACAAAGATTTTCGAACTTGTGGCTTACAATAAGTGAGTTATATTACAGAAAACGAGTGAACCTGTTTTACTAATAGCAATGTATCTTTCTGCCTAAAATGGCTAAAAGAGGTGAAACTTGCCTTAGGCCCCATATAATTAATACCACGATTTTCGAACATTCGGCACACTTTACTGCTTAACTTATCCCTGTTATTAGTAAGTGGTATTGATTATAGATAAAATCGATTCAATACGCCCCGCCCACATATTGCGCATATACGAGGTTTGACAATTAAGAAATGAGACTGATTTTATTGCCGCGGTTGAGGTAAACCTGTGACCTTGAAGTTCCCTTTCTCTTTTTCGGGCATCCCTCCCCTCTCCATTGGTATATGTACCATCGCTTGTTTAGTTCCCCTTTTGCGTCAAGTTGAGTAGACGTGTGTTTGCAGTGCTCGTCACGAAATTGGAAAAACGAAATCAAGAGCAACGCGTCGCTATAAAATTTTGCGCCAGATTCGGAAGCGTACGCTAAAATTATAAGAGTGTATGGTGCATTTTTCCGAAAAGGAAGAAGTCGAACGGTGCCATATTAGGTGAATACGGGGAGTGGTTAATGGTTAAAATGCGATTTTTGGTCAAATAATCGTCCTTCGAATGTTGAATTCTGAGCAATTTTTGGTCGTCAGTCAATTTGTACGGAACAAACCGTGCACATACCTTTCGTAAACTCAAATGTTCGGTCAAAATGCGATATATCGATGTTTTGGAAATGTTTAATTCCATTTCCATGAATTTCAATGATGATTTCCGCTGATTTTTTATGAATTAACGCACAGTTTCGATGGAATTTCCAGTGATCACGGATTTTGATTGGCCAACATGTTGATCGTCATTTATGTCCTCATGACCACTTTGAAAACGTTGAAACCACTCCTGCACTCTACTACGGGAAAGGCAATCATCGCCTTAAACTTGTTTCATCAATTGAAACGTTTCGATAAAAGTTTTACCAATTTTAAAACAAAATTTAATGTTTGTTCTCTTTGTTCGAAGCTCGTTTTCGCACCGATAAAACAAACATACTGACACTTAAAACGCAATAACTTCACTTCCAATCGATGAAATGTCATGAAGTTCTCACCGGACAATCGACCTGTTTACTTTAGAACCCACCTTGTAATATAGTTCAATGACGAAGATTTGTCAATGAACGAAGTACTCCTGCCCGCTTATATTTCGTAATGTATAACGATTTTTGTTATTCTACCGAAATGTTTAACCATTTTGTTGGCTCGAACACAGCGAGCTGGAATCATTATCGCAGTTTTTCTATATCAGATCATTACATTATCTGGTAAAAGTTTGGCGTCACGATTTTCTTTAGTAAAACTGTAACGCATCGTCTGTAAATCAAACGCAAAATAAAAATTTCCAGTGCGCTATTGCAAACACCTAGGGGAGGAAAGGTAAGAAAATATTAAAATAAATGTTATAAAAAACAATACAAAATATTTAATTTTAATTTAAAAATGATCGTTATTTAATATAATATAGGCTTTCTTCTCCTCATTTTTTCAGTGTTTAAAAAACACTTGTCATCTGTTCAGCTCAAACACACCCAGTGTGAATTATCTTCACAAAATAGCATAGAAACGCGTTCTTTAGCAAAGGAACAATATCCTTGTAATCAATTCAATATACGCGATATATAGTGATTTTAAAGTTTTACAACACCTGAAAGTATTTCCCCGCTTTGTCCCTTGCACTTAAATGCTTATAATTAGCACTTCCTTACTTGCTTGGCAGTTTTCATTTAGCAGTTACGAAATTTTAGTGGACAATTTATTAGTACTGATATCGGTAATGTGCGATACCACATTAATGTTTTATTATTATTTATTATATACATACTATTTTATTATGAATAAATAACTAAACCTTCTAATATAATATGTTAGGAATATTTTATAATTTTATCCTTATTAACGAAAATTGTCGGTCATTTCATTTGTTACAACTGCTTATAATTAAAGGTGTTATGCGATTTCTTTTAGATATCATAGTATTGATACAAACTTTGTGCAGATTAGACACATCAGAGGGGGTACTTTATTTGGGAATATATTTATTTTTGGAAGAGATTAATTCACTTCAATATATGTGCATAAAATAATGCAAATATATATATGTATATAACTACATACATGTGTTTGCAACAATATGAAATGGTTGATGGGTTGACATATTTGGGTAGTTGTGATTGGCTACTCATTGGAGGCGGCGCAAATTTTTATTTATGAAAGTTGTATAGGGTTGATTTCATTTTTAATTCCTAGGCAGTACGCTTCCACCAATCACAACTCGGTCTCGTTAATATGAATAGCAGATATGTCCATAAAACATGCTAGAGAATTACAAGTAATTATATGTTGAATTTAATTTTACACAAGTAAATATAAACATAAATATGTATATTTAAAATTTATCTGCATTGTTATTAATAAATACCGAGATGACTTCCAACTAAATATGCAGATAAACAACAGGAGAAAATGCCCATTTTGGCGGAAGTATATATAAATTACTTTACGTATTACTGTCAATAAATTCAAAGGTAGAAGACACGATACTATTATAATTTATGAAAGACTACAAAGGTTTACTGTTGAAACACTTATGTACATATATCTGTATATTATTTACGTGACCTAATTCTGTTTTAATTCTATTTAAAAATAATATAATTTAAGATTTTTTGCATGATTGTTTCCATTTAGCAATATTCAAAACTTTTTTAAGTTTAAATTTTAGCTCTCAAATTTAATTTTTGCGAAAAACCTCTTTAAGAATGTTAATTAATATAATTTTTAGTTAAGTTAGTTAAGTACAGGAATAATAACTTTGTCCGTTATAAAGCTACAGAAATACTGCATTTAATACCTTAACGACTTAATGTCGAAATACTAAAATTAAAAATGCTATTTTCAGATAGCATTTTTGTACTGAAATGATACAATCCCTTAATTGAGAAAGTGCCGCTGCCCAGCTGGTTGATGTCCTCGTTAGAATGAAAGCTGACATCACCACATAAAGGAGCGCAAATTTGGTGTAGGATTTGTGGTGGGAGGGCGACTCGCCGAGTGCTGTCATTAACCCCGGTGAATGAACGTCTAGCCACAATCCTCATCAAATCGAAGTTCTTCATCATATCACTGATTTGCGCCTACGACCCGACGGAAGAGAAGGACGATTTGTCCAAAGATGTCTTCCAGGAGCGCTTGAAGAGCACCTATGAGAGCTGCCCCGCCATGACGTCGAAATCGAGCTTGGCGACTTTAACGCGAGGGTGAGCAAGGAAGGTATCTTTGGCTAAATAGTCGGTAAATTCAGCCTTCAGAGGAAACATCACCAAATGGGTCGAGGCTGATTGACTTTTCCGGGGCGCGAAATATGGTTATCTGTCGTACTAGATTCCATGATAAAAAAATTCATCAACCTGTTTCCGGATCGAAAAATACCAACCAGATCGATCATGTTCTGTTAGACGGAGGACACACTTCTGTTCTATTGCCCGACCATGAAGAAGAAGTTTGAATAGGAGAGCAATACGAAATATCTCCTGTCATCAAACAAACAGTCTTCGCTCTCGCGACTTGGCTCCCACGTCACTGTTGACAGTCATAACTTGGGAGTTGTAGATAATTTCGTCTACCTTGGAACCAGCATTAACAACGACAAAAAAGTCAGCCTGGAAATCCAACGCAGAATAACTCTTGCCAACAGATGCTACTTTGGACTGAGTAGGCAATCGAGAAGTAAAGTCCTCTCTCGATGAACAAACACCAAACACTATAAGTCACTCATTATTCCCGTCTTGCTATATGGTTCAGAGGCATGGACGGTGACAACATCTGCTGAGTCGACACTGCGAGTTTTCGAGAGAAAGGTTCAGCAGAATAATTATTACGCGTTGGCCACAACGAGTATCGCATATGAGATATATGTTGAAATAGTTCAGCGCATCAAGAGTCATCAGCTGCACTGAAATGAAAATGGATAAAAATACTCCAGCTCTAGAAGTATTCGACGCAATTCCCGCCGGGGGAAGCAGGGGAAGATGAAGACCTCCACACAATCTATAATTTGAATTTTTCAAGAAATTTTTTGGAAAGAAAAATAACCAAATTTTAGTAAAAATAAAAATAGGAAATCAGTTTTATTCCTTAATCTCTCTTTTGTAAAATTAATTGTCCCGATACAAAGATACTTAAATACTGTAGACCCTTTTCATCATTTGACCAGAAGCCATAAAAATTACCGAATACCTCTCTATCAGGCGAAATCCTGGATCATTTGGAGAGTTCTCCTCTTTTCTAACAAGGTTTACATTGTTATTCTTCAGCAAAGCCAAAGTGGAATGAGCGTTAAATATTGCGGATAAATCGGACCAAAATGTGTTTCTCATAATATGGTATCTTGCGTCGGTTTAGACACTTTATATTATAAATGCCAGCCGATATGGTATTCTTTTTGAAAAAATTGTCCTAAAGCTGCATGAGCAAATACAGATACATTAGTAAGTATTCTCTCGAACTTGTATACATTTGCAGCATGTTGCTACAGAATATAAGAGTTTCGTTGGTTGTTTGTATCGTATTTACAAGGAGTTTTCCAAAGTAAACAGAACTCTATCTAGCGCGTTTGTTGGCGCCATCTATGTATATGTTCGTTGAATTTTCAATTTTTATCGATTGGCCAGTGAGAATTTCAGACCTTACATGGATTGGAAGTGAAGTTATTGCGTTTTAAGGGTCAGTATGTTTGTGTTATCGGTGGGAAAATGAGCTTAACATTAAATTTTGTTTTAAAATTGGTAAAACTTTTATCGAAAAGTTTTAATTGATGAAACAAGTTTATGGCGATGATTGCCTATCCCGTAGCAGAGTGCACGAGTGGTTTCAACGTTTTCAAAGTGGTCGTGAATTCATTAAAAATCAGGCGAAATCATCATTGAAATTCATGGAAATGGAATTGAACATCTCCAAAACATGATTTATCGCATTTTGACATTCTAATAGATCTTATGTACATCTATTCAAGACAAGTACAGCTATAATGGCCAATTTCTTCTTCTTCCTTACTGGCGTGGACTCCGATTACGCGATTATAGTCGAGTTAACAACAGCGCGCCAGTCGTTTCTCCTTTTCGTTACGTGGCGCCAATTGGTTATTCCAAGCGAAGCCACGTCCTTCTCCTCCTGGTCCTTCCAACCGAGTGGAGCTCTTCCTCTGCCTCGGCTTCCCCCGGTGGGTATTGCGTCGAATACTTTCGGAGGTGAAGCGTTTTCGTCCATTCGGACAACATGACCTAGCCAGCGTAGCCGCTGTCCTTAATTCGCTGAACTATGTCAATGTCGTGATATATCTCATACAGCTCAACGTTCCGTCGAATACCGATATTCGACATGGCCAACGCGCAAGGGACCATAAATCTTTTATGCGTTGGATTTCCAGGGTGACATTGTTGGTGGTATTTAAACTGGTTTCAAGATAGACGAAATTATCTATAAGTTCAAGGTTATGACTGTCAACAGTGGCATGAGAGCCGAGTCACGAGTGTGACGACTGTTTGTTTGATGACAGGAGATATTTTCTCTTGCCCTTGTTCACTGCCAGACCAATTTGCCTTGCTTCTGGCGTGGGTGTTGAGGCCAATGAACTATTTGCTCCAGCAGCAAATTGAAGTCCCCTTGTCTGAAACCTCGTTTGGTATCGAATCCATTTGGGGTTACTTCATCGTAGAGGCTAAATTTGCCGACCATTGTGCCAAAGTTACCTTCTTTGTCCACCATGGCGTTAAAGTCACCAAATACGATTTTGATATCGTAGGTGCGCTCCAAGCGCTTTTAGAAAGCATCTCTGGTGTAGGGGGTGTGGGCGCAAATCAGTGATATGTTGAAGAACTTTGCTTTGACGCGGATTGTGGCTAGACGTTCAGCCACCGGGGTAAATGACAGTACTTGGCGACGGAGTCTCTCTTCCACCACGAATCCCACACCAAACGTGCGCTCCTTTATATGGTCACTTTAGCAAATGCCACAAGGATCTACTCGCCTAACTTGTCCTGCCCATCGCATTTCTTGGACGGCGTTGATGTCAGCCTTCACTCTAACGAGGACATCAACCAGCTGGGCAGTGGCACCTTCCCAATTAAGGGACCGGACATTCCAGGTGCATGACCTCAAATCGTAGTCCTTATTTTATTTACCATGGTTGTCAACGAAAGGGGGCTCTCATCCGAGGCTGTCGTTTAATTTTTATTGGTTTTGTTTTTTTGGTGTCGGGTCCCAAGCCCAGCGCACAACCCTGGTGAGGGAATTTTTCTCCTTCTCTCTTTAGCTCTCCTTCAAACGGATGATTTCTGGCTACCCAGAGGATACGTGGTCAAAGACCGGAAGTCGTGAACTGTTGAAACCATATGTAAACGAATCGTTTCTGGCCACTCCTAAGTGAAGGGCGATCAGAGAACTTTCCTCACATTTGTGAACTTCTACACATGACTCCATCTTCCAACTGAATCCAATTTCGATTAAAACAATTCTCATAGGAACTGTTACCAACAGTGTAAAAATGGATTAAATCGGAATATAACTCTGCCTCCTCCCCATAGGGTGTTTTAAAGCCGTAGTAAAAATTGGATGAGTTATGTCATGTCATAGTAAAATTGAGGGAGCGTGTTTTTTTTATAACGGTGCTTAGGATGACTAAATTTGGGTTTGGACTAGCCCTAGGCCCTATATAACTAACAAACCTTAAGGACCTAAATCTACATCGTTGGGTGTAGTTTTTGAAAATTGCAATAGTATGAAATATTCGGTTATACGCGAACTTAGCCCTTCCTGACTTGTTTATATAAACTTTTGCCAGCACTTGAAAGAAATCGCCGCCTTTGATTCATGTAATTTGCAAGAGTATAAAAGCTTCGGTTACACCCGAACTTAGCGCTTCCTTACTTGTTGGCAGTAGAGTTTACTTCGGAACACGTTATTCGTTTGAAGCTCAGGAATATATGTATGTCATAAGATTGCTTCTTATTACTTCGAAAGTTAAATTTCATGACACCTGTGTATATTTTTGCATGATGGCGGCATCTAAGCGTCTGTTAAAATGCATTGAACCATAATTAGCCCATGGAACGGGATTAAGGACAAAATATGTAATATGTAATATTTTAAGTAAACTGTTTTATAACTAATTTAAATTCCATCAAAGAAGCGTCATCGCAAATAAAGTCTAGTTAATCCAAAACATGGCTACAGAACAAACAAGCTTCTGAATTTTGTTTGCTTATGATATAACGGATACTGATGCATAAACAATTTATTGAGTTTACTCTAAGCAAGAATTTAAATATATAAATATATATTATTAATACTCAATTTTCAACCCCAAAACAAAGTTAAACGAAATACTATACATGTAGGCATGTTTCTATTACCGTTTCATGGCACGTAAATCGGTACAAGTGAAATTTCAATGTACCAAATGCGGTCAAACGTTGCATTTAACATTTTTCTAGTTGTATTGTATGAAATTAATATTAAAAAATATATTTTGGTTTTGGAAAATACTTTATAGTACAAATAGTTTATTACCGGGTTTTTCAATAGGGCTAATATGATTTCTAAGTATTTTTAATATGTGGATAAAAATCGATAATTTTTTTTATTGTGCCCAATAAAGTTTACAATCTCATGCTGAAAAGATATACGCAAAAACGTTTAGTAATTATTAAATTCGAATATCAAAATAATCGTTCTCCAATTGAAACTTTTGGAGAGCTTTTGCCATTTTATGGTTATGATAATCGTCCATATTCGTCGAATTGTTGAAAATTTCGAGCGCATATTTTTTCTACATAATGTTCAAGTGCCAATAAAACAAAGAACCGCTGGAAGTTATAAAACTATTTCTGCCGTTCAGGCAAGTATTGCTGAAGACCGCAATTTGTCGATTCCAAGGCATTATCAAGAATTGGGACTATTCACAACCATTTTAAGAAATGATTTCTGTAATTTTGGTGCCAAGTAAATCCACAAATTATTAAATTGTTGCCGAAAAAGTTTGGAGATTCAATTATTTCAAGGACATTGAATGACCTCCTAGAAGTTGTGGAGTTATTTGAAGTCATTGGCAATAAGCCAGACTCTAGAAGTCAATATTGAACATGCTATGCATGACTTGATTTAGTGAAAAAAGTACACGATAATTGGGTTCCTGCAGAAGAAGTTGATTAGCCATTTGAATGATGTTATATTGTATCGATTTACTTCACATTAAATTGAAAATGTTTAAATTTCCTTAACATATAGAATGTTTTTTGTTTCAAAAAAACCCAAAAATAATAATACCGCTCAACGTTCGGAGCGCACACCTCAAACTTCAAACGCGTGTTTCTCAAAACAGACTTTTTTAAACTGGCGGAAATGATTCCGGTCGAACTACTCAACCGATTTGCTTACCTTTTTTTGTAAATCTTCACAAAACGCCTGGCTATCGACCCTATATTTTTTATAATTTATTGACAATAAATTGACGGAAAATCCTAAATTCTACTCTGGATGCGTCCCTGATGGAAATATTTTTCAAATATAAAGTTGATTATAATTTTGGCAATTTAAAAGACTGCCCTTAAAACCATACGTTACATTAGCTTATTTATTAATATTAAAAAATTGTAAGCGAAATAGCTCAGAATTAGGTATTAGACCATAATTGGGAACACTTACTTTACATAGGGTGAGTCTATTGGCCGAAGACAAGTTTAGATCCTTTTGATTGAGTCAAACAAGAAAACAATCACTTACGTCAGTTCGGTACAAATAATTTTTTCAGCAAGTGGTATATGTCTGGGTTTTTGTGTAGCCAGCAGTCTTATACAAGTTACACTTCATTTGTGTGAAACTCAGTCTCAATAAAATTGTTCAATTAATTACGTGAAATTACGACGCTAATATTTAAAAGTTTACTTTCCACACACATAACAAAAACGTGGTCATTAGAACACTTTCGTTACATGCCTACTTTGTACCATATAAATGCAGAGGCTGACATAATTATTCACCCATCAATCAGATTACCATAAAAAGTTGTACCTTTTAAATATATTACCATGATCTTTCCATCCCTATGTTTAACTTTAGTTAACCTGTTATTTTTTCTAGATCAGTATTGGGTTTTCTCTAAGCCCGTATATAAAAAACATTGAATATACTTTCATCGCTAAAGAGAACGTTACTTCAGGAATCAGACGGCTTATCCTTGTATGCTTTTGTAAAGTTCACTACCCTCTTTTTTATTAGCTTTGATGACGATAGGGCTTTTTTCGTTATTTTTGAACTGTAGTTAGCACGATGGAAAGTCCTGTGTATTATTTTTGTGTGAATATTTTTTCCAGTTTCTTCACAAACTTCTGATGCCACCGAGGATATAATTTTGAGATTTCTTTAAATTTTTTTTACAATTTGCTGTTCTTCAGCGGTTGTCAGCTTGCGGGGTCTGCCATTATGAGCATGACTCTAAAGGTTTTCTTCTTCTTCAAAGCGCGTTTTATGTTGTTAATAATATATCTGCTTCTCTTTACAATTTTACCAAATTCGGTACATAAATTATTTAGTTTATGTAAATTTAAAATTATGTTTCCTTTGCTTGCGGTAGTTTCTTTTAGCGCACTTGGACAAATATCAATGACGAATGACGATGTCGCAAACATGGAGCAAAATAAAGAGAAAATACGGCATATTTTACAGTACTACTACGATAAAGACAAAAATGCATCTCAAGCCGCTAATAAAATGTGTGTAGTTTATGGACCCGATACAGTTTCAATTTCCACCGCACAACGATGGTTTCAACGTTTTCGTTCTTGTGTAGAGGTGGTCGAAGATACGCCACGCTCCGGAAGGCCTGTCGTCGAAAATTGCGATAAAATCGCTGAATTGGTCGGAAGAGACCGGCATAGTACCAACCGTAGCATCAGTCAAGAGCTGGGCATGATTCATCAAACCGTTATAAACCATTTCAATAAATTCAATAAATCATTCAATAAAAATACTGCAAGACCTTTTTGACAAACAATATAATGTGTGTACATACAAGTATATGATGTAAATTTGTCGAATGCAACAGTTACACATTTGTATAATGAAGTTATTTAAAAAAGATATAATAATACAAGAAAATTGGACAAAATCATTATATATTGTTAATGAGGGCACCCTACACTAATTATACACCAAACACTGTTTTTGTTACACGGACTCGCGGACATCCTAGGCGAAGCGTTCCAGAGATGTTACGAAGCATGGAAAACGCGCTGGAATCGCTGTATAGCTGCTCAAGGGTACTTTTGAAGGGGATGGCAGAGTTGTGGAATAATTTTCAAATATACGGTTTTTATGGAATCAGTCCCATTACTTAATTGTCAAAACTCGTATTTGATATAGAAATAACAAATAACTATACATATTATAATCTCTACTGTCAAAAGAAAGAACTAGGAAATACCAAAAGGAAAAGTTTTGACGGTATACCAGTTCCGTTTGGAAGTAGCTAAAGCTCTATGTGCTTCGACGTATAAACCAACAGTTTGTCGGCCAAGTACCCCTGTAGTTGTAATCTTATATTATATATAAAAATTAATCGTGTTTCTAAGCGCATAACTCAACAACGCCTGTATCAATTTTGCCAATTCTTTTTTTTAAATGCCTTTTCTTTTTCCCATACAAAGAAATGAATGTTTGTTTGTTAGTAACATTAAGAGAACGGCTGAACCAATCTTGATGATATTTTCAGAGGTTGTTTGTGGTGGATCGAGGAAGGTGTAGAAAGGAAAATACCTTATACTTTTCATGAGGAACAGTTGGAAAATTGGATAATGCCAAAAATTAACTTTTTCCATACAAATCTATTTTCAATTTTTTTTTTTCGTTTTCCAATATTTTTATTTGAATCGTTCAATTTCAGTCGCTTGGTTTTTTATACCGGTTATTCAAAACAAAAATTATTGAAAATTATTCAGTGAAAACTTTACGTATGTTTCACACAAAGAGATCAATTACAGATAAAAATTTGTTATACTTTGTTCGGGACGACAACGAAAACATGTTTTCGTGGGAAAAACTGGTTTTCGCACGGAAATTTGTGTTGTCGTCCATGTAAAATCTGTCAAACGAAAACACAGTTTTCGCTGAAGACTAATTGAAAACTTACATTTCACTCATTGTAATCGGTGCCTGCTCTAGTTTAATTGATTTTCTTGGGGCCCTAAATTGTCACTTGATATTTCACTCATTGTAATCGGTGCCTGCTCTAGTTTAATTGATTTTTTTGGGGACCTAAATTGTCACTTGATATTTGTTTATATTCCATATACAAATACTCACTGTTTAGGGAATTCTCTTGTTTTTGCAAATCCCTTGCACGGTGCACCAATTGCAGAATTTTCTTCTTGGTGCAACGACACAACAAACACACGCAAAAATTGATTTGTCAGACCAAAACTCATGTTTATCTTCGTGCAGTCATATATCACTAGATTCGCAATGGGTGCTCTCTTGGCCTTGCATATTTCGGTACACGGTTTTTGCATTTAGTGTCATCGTGAAAGAGCAAGAGAATCTCCGTATTGATAGTTGTCACTGAAAACTCATCGAAAACACACATTGTCGGTCCGAACGACTTACGTTCTACAGCATACAAATGTGTTTTAAACATGTTTTCAATGTCGGTCCGAACATAGTATTTCGAAGCCACGAAGAGGTGGCGCTAATATCAGTCGGCGTTCTTTTTGCCATCAACGTATGACAGCCGAAGACACATGAACGAGTACTAGGGTGGGTCGTTTCCGGACTTTTTTCGATTCGGGATTTCTAATAGTGCGGAAAAGTTGCCTTAGTACTTCCTGATTCCAATGCAACTTTTTGTTTTGAGATCGGATTGCATCTTCAACCCCAACTCCGGCCGTGAAATTTCGGAAATTCGCCTAACATCGTGAAATTGCCTACCTAGCGCCTGAAATAAGCATCTCATGGCAAAATGTATAGAACAAAAGTTATTTGTCACGTCATTTGCTACCGAAATGGTATGGTATGGCCGTAGGATGAACTGTTCCCGAGATACGAGCGAAAAGGCGGCGCGCCACAGCGCAAGGTGAAAATTAATGCAGCTCTCAGCTAACCTGTATTGGTCATCCAGAACCCACTGCGTGGAGGTGGCTGCTCTTCGGGTTCCTCCCAAGCCCAACCCAACCAACCAACCATATGTCAGGCTTGTTTTAGTCTGAATCTGTGTCAAATTTATTGATTAAATCAGATTTTGTACTTCAGTGTAGAGCGTATAAAACGATCACGAGATTGGGGGCCAATAACTTTAGAAGATGCCTCTGTCACCAGTTTGACGGTTCTCTCGACTGCCACGGTGTGAGAGGGGACTTCACTAAATATCTATACCTCTGAAATGTCTCCCGACAGCCCTTTTATGAGTTCTTCGTTAGAAGCTGAATAAAGAACTGGTGGAACAGTCAAGGTAATAGTCTTCCAGTTAATCATATCGTGATAATTATTAGCTTTGAAATTCAGCTTTGGCACTTTATTACATCTACAGTGCGGCCAGAAGATGGTCAAGGGCCAACTTTCTGACTTCTATCCGTTCGTCAGTCATCATACTAAGGAGAATGTTTTCTGGAAGAGCAAAGAAAGCATTCTGTTGAATGGATGAATCGACAACCTTGCGCAGTTTAGCAGGTAAGTATCTCGACCTTTGAATTGCAGCATAGAGATGGCGCGAGCCGTCTTTGATTGAACTGCTGAATCTTATTGAGAACCACAAAGGTGAGTAAACTGTAAGTATGTACTTGAACAAAATCTTTATTTCCCTTGTTGGTTTGTCAGTAGAAATGTATAATCTCAGAATTCTATTTGCACAGGTGAGCCAGCGAGATTTGCACATGTTACCTGGATGCATCGACGCTAAGTCTGAGAAACATTGACCGGAAATAACAGCTTCTGATATTTTATAGAGATAAGCTTGGCCTGTGCTAAATTGGGTCGGATTAATAGCCTCAGAAGAAGATTAGCAAGATGGTAATTAGCAGGCAACTTCTCACAATCAGGGAGCAGTTTACCTATGTCGCCAGAGAATGTATTTGGGCTCTTTGAGACACCATCTATGTGTTCGAAAAGAGCACGAAATGGAATTTCGTTGAAATGTAGAAGACAAACAACCCACTGTAATGGCCTACCTATTCTTTCTTCTAGTTTCCGAATGATTCCACCTTTCCCACCTGTGTTCGTGTTGGTGCCATCAGCACCGACAACTTGTAGATGTTCCACATCAACTGAATTGTCTGTAAATGGTGCCATATAACTTGCGTCTCATCCTCAGCTGACCCGGAAGGAGAGGCGACGTGGCCAAAGTAATGACAACCAGGTTCCGCTATAAGAGAAATATGTTCCTCTTTGACAGTGTTGCGGTAGTACTTTTCACTTTCGCTGACTTGTGTAAGTGTATTGTCTTTGCGGCTGCCAAAATACAGCCCATATACAGAGTCAATACTTTCGGTGTTTTGGAGCTTAACTCCAACACTTTTTTTGCCCGACTAATCTTACATTTGTCAGTGACAAAACTATTCTGATCCTCTGTTATCAAACTTGCTTTTTTGGCATCCAGAAAAGCAAATGAAACAATCAAGGCCGCTGCTCTATCACTTACTAGAAATCTTTGGGCAGCTAAAGCAGTGTTTTTAATACTATTGTTTTTTGTTTGGTTTTATAGGATGGAAGAGAAAAATCATCATCAGCATCGTTTTTGGAAGAATCCATGTGCGACGCACCTACATTGTTGTCGTCTGTATGAGAGTCTGGCTGATCTGAATGTTCACGTGTTCTAGCTGATACTTTTCTGGTAAGTGTTGATGTTGAATGGCGTTTTGAAAGCTTTTTTTTACGTTCAATTTCCTTTGTAATCTTTTTTGTTTCAGGTAGATCAACACTTCCAATGCGACCAATTCTTCTGGTTCTCTGGTCCAAGAGAAATGGTTGTTCATTGATAGGAACTTTCCTTTCCTTTGGACAAGTGCGAGAAGAAAAGTAAATTCATTTACAAGCAGCGATGTCAAATAATTATCTGGCAGAAGAGACAAAGTCGTCTCTTTTAGAGCTCAAACCTATTGGGTTCCTTAAAAACGGGTTGGGTACGTAATGCTGTACTATACAATATTCTGTTTACAAAATCCTGTATGCGAATTTCTGTATTTAAAAATTCTGTATTATGAAATTCTGTATCTAAAATTATGTATTTGAAAATTCTGTAAAAAATATTATCTACTGACGAAATTCTGTATTAACAAAATTGCGCACTTTTTTTATAAAATTCTTTGTATTTCCGATCATTTATTTACAGAAGTACGTAAATACAGAATAACTTACCTGGTTTTGTTTGCATTTCTCTTTATCTCTGTTTTGCTTTTTACTTCTTTTTAATTGATTTCGTTTAAGTTGTTGTTGTCAACTGAGCAATGCAGTTGAACAATTCTAAACAAAATTTCAATGCAGTGAAGTCCCTAAACTAGTCAGTACACCGTGAGTAAGTACAACAAAGCTGATGATCACTATCTACTTATCGTTTGAATTTATATTGAAGTCTTTTGTTTGTTGTATTGTTATTTTGGACTTAAAATTCTCATTTATTTTTCTTTGTATAAATATCGCTTAAGTTAATATTGGAGTTTATAAATATTTTGCCTTTCTTAAATACTAATTGTTTTTATTGATAAGGTTTACGACTATTTAATAGCAACTTACTTGGCACAAGAAATTATCAAATAAAAAACAGACTTTAGTTAATACACTATTTTTTCAATACAGAATTTTTATAACACAGAATTTTGTCAGTGCGGAATTTCGCTTTTACAGAACTTTGTAAATACTTAATTTTGTAAATGCAGAATTTGTCACTACAGAATTTCGCGACGTTAGTTTTCAGAATTTCGTACGAAAAGAATTTCGATATACAGCTTTTTGTAGGGATCCCTTCTAAAATCTTTGGAGAGACTTTGTATGCCGCCGCATTATTTGTGTCTCAAAGTCTGATCCCTACTGATTGTGCCGCAGCTTTCAAATAAAAGGGGCAGAATGCTTGATTCTACGAATTCCTTTGAATTCCAAGGATTCGCCAGTTCAGTTCGAACGTATTCGTTTCTATTGAAAACTGCCCTTGCGATGACAATCAACAGACTACAAGGATAGTCGCTAGAAGTGTGTGGCATAAATCTGGAAATGACATGTTTTTTCACACGGCGGTTATACGTGGTGTGTTCACGAGTTGGAAAACCATCTTCTCTGAACATTTACGCACCGGAACAGTAGCCAAAAAATGTTAGTTATCAAGCAGCGTATATTCAACTTTCTTTTCGTTTCAAACACACATAATTTCACGCAGGACAACGCCTGCGGAGCAGCTAGTTATTAAAAATACCGTAGGTAAAAAAATTATAATAGTACACTTTTTTCAAAATGTCAACTACATTTATGATGGATGGTATGAGAGAGCTTTATTATTAAAATTGGACGATAGGCATGGCACAGTCCACTTTTTAATGAAAACCCATATCTCGACTGACCGATTTCTTCTAAATTTAGTACGTAACATTATTTTTATCTTCTTACTAGCTGACCCCACAGCCGTTGTCCTGCGTGAAATTATGTGTTTTGAAATGAAAAAAAAAATCATATTGTGCTGATAATCATTTATTTGCGATTTTTCTACATTTTTTTCAATGTAACGCAACTTGATAAACAACATTTTTTGGTTTCTGTTCCGGTGGTGCGTAAATGTACAGAGAAGATGGTTTTCCAACTTGTAAGCACGCCACGTATATCTGGCCGTGTAAAAACATAGCATTTCCAAATTTATGAAACCCACTATACGACTATCCTATTGATCGTCATCTCAAATTCCATTTTCACTGGAAACGGAATACGTTTGAACTGAAATGGCAAATCGTTAGAACTCAAAATAAATCCGTAGAATCAAGCATTCTGCCCCTTATATTTGATAGATGGCATACCAAGCCTCTCCAAAGAATTTAGAAACTCCACTGGATAATTCCCGGTGTCGTCTTCATTGCCAAGACGATCGATCGATTTGTTTTACGCAAGTCTCCCGGAATTTGACTTTGAATCTTCCAGTTTAAGTCAACAATAAGGGTATTTGTGGGAGCTGACATTGCGTGTGCACTCAAGGAATCGAACTTACGATAATTTGACCAATGTTCGTATAGACATTCGTGATGAGTCCATCTTTCGTGAATTGATAAACGGCATATGGAATTGATATCAAACCACCGGAAGTAACAGCCAGTATTGACCCATTTCCAATTCTTAGCGTATACGATATAAAATGTCTTCGGCAATATAATTTTTGGTCGTATCCCATAATTGACGCGGATTTGAAGGCTGATCATCTCGAAAAGTGTGCGAACTTCAGTGGCATTCGAAGTAGCTATCGCATCGTCCATCGTTAGATTCCAGTGATTATCATGTTCCAGCAACTGTAATTGCTGGCATGATACTCATAAAGTTGCACACACCGTACCATTCACAGTATGCAATGACTCAAATGAATTTGAACCAAAGATAAAAGCAATCGTCGTTTTTCGGGGGAATTGCGTAAAACCATCTACTGGTTGGCCTTGCTTTCTGCGTAACTATTTCTTCGACGATGCATTCTGCGCCTATGCAGTTGATATACATCATTTCCAGTTTGTGTTTCCGAAAGAAAAGCACATGGATAGTGTTTCGTGCATTTATTGTCAGACATACAAACCGAAGTGGGATTGTGGTGTCCGCAAGGTCCATGAACCATATTGGTTTTCACCACTTCGTATAATACTGGATCTTTCTTTGCATCAGGAATTTCCGCATGATTGAATGATTTCATCAATTTGATCTGGTGTAAACACCATCCACCATTCAAAGAAGAATGTGTGCGTGCAGCAAACCTCTCTTTAACCACTCAACAGAGTGCATCTGGCATCTAACAGCACCATATATATATACGTTGCTTCAAAATAAAGTCCATCGAAGCTGTTGCTTGAAAAGTCTTGTTGTGACAACGTGACGATCGCTTTCTGATTGACCGCGACCCATAATACCGCACATATGTCATCGTATCCTGGGAGTACTCGATCATGTGCCTTGGGCTACCAATGTATATTGGTGCCAAAAAGAACGCCGACCGATATTACCGCGACTTCTTCGTGGCATCGTAACAATTGATCGCTTGGTGTGCAACAAACATAACATTTTCACTGAATAATTTTCAAACGACAATGCAAGCGACAAATTTGAACGATTCAAATAATTGAAAAACAAAGCAAAAAAAGTTGAACAAAAAATTTGTATGGAAAAAATAAACTTTTTGGAATTTTTCAATTTTCCGACTTCTTCTCATGAGAAACATAGAGGTTTTTTTTATTTCTAAACCTTCCCCGATCCACACAGAACATTCTCTGAAAATTTCATCAAAATTGGTTCAGTCGTTCGCTTAGCGTTACTAATAAACACACATTCATTCGTTTGTATGGAAAAAAGAAAAGAGCTGTTTTTAGAGGTTTTCCGGCAATTATTCGAATTTTTCTTGCCGTAAAAACCATCCTTGAGCCTCAACGAACATTTAAAAAAAAGAACTGGCAAAATTGGTCCAGGCGTTTTTGAGTTATGCGCTTACCAACACATTTTGCGATTCATTTTTATATACATATAAGATATCACAGCATGAAAATGGGCGAAATCCCGAATAAGCCACGCCTACTTCCCATATACTTGTAGCACAATTTTAAATTCCACTTGATTCTTTCACTTTACAGTACACAAATCAAGAGGCAATTAAAATAACGGGATATAACCTAGCACGAATGATACTTTTTGACAAATATAACCCAAAACCAACCAAAACTGTTCAACCCCCTTGGTACCGAATATTTGAACCACAGTACCTAAGTATATTTGACTTTTGAAATCGGAAAATATCGGTCATTGTGTGAGATATATAATTGAAATTCAGGGATGATCCTTTCCTGTTAATAGTATCAGAAATGAGTCGAATGGGTTTAATACTTCCCTGAGCTCCAATATATCTAATTTATGTGGTATTGGGGAAAAAGATAAAATCGGGGATATACTACCCCAACTCTTATATCTACACCACTTTCCAGACATCTCATCAATCAATGGATTTATTGAGAGAACACTTCGGTGAGCTTATAATTTCACTTTTTGTGTCGTTCGATTGGCCAAAAAGACCGTGTGATACACACCATTAAAATTTTTCGATCGAAGTGATTCAGGCTTTGCAGCAAAACATCACGTACGTAATTCTCCAGTTATCAGTCGGAATGCCCTAACGAGTCATCCAAAAACTCAATCAGAAAATCGGAATTCATAACATAATGGCTACCAGATTAAGACCAAGTTCTCGACAAATTCCGTTCATATTTAACCCCAACCCTCAAATTTTTAAGAAAACTCATTAAAATGTCATAGATAACAATATAACGGCTTAAAGTCAGTGAATCGGTTTCAAACATTTTTAGCATTAAACTAATATACCTTAACGGTTGACTGTATGTCTGTGGGTCCGTCCGTCCGTGCAAGCTATAACTTGAGTAAAAATTTAAATATCTTAATGAAACTTGATATGCAAGTTACTTAGCACAAAAAAAGTTCGAGTTCACGCCCACAAATCGCCATTAACCGAGAACCTATAAAGTGCCATAACTAAGCACTAAATTAAGATTTAAAGCTATAATTTGTTACAGAGGATCGCAGTAGCCAGGAGCACCTGTGGGAAAAAATTGTGGAAAAATGAGCGTGGCCCCGCCCTCTAATAAGTTAAGTGCATATATATCTCCTAAACCACTCAAGCACGAATAAAAAACTTCGCTCAGCGCAAATACTACAAGAACTCCTACCTATAGTGGATAGCATCGGAAGATAACCCCGAGATGGTATGATTTTATTGGGACCGGGATAAAAATTTGATGGACGTGGCACCGCCTACCTTTTGGTGAAATTCCATATGTCGGGACCTGACCGACCGACCGATTTCGGCATAATTTGGTATTTTGTATTTTTTTTTTCATATTTGGAAATGCTATTAAGCCATCAGGTCTGTCACCACATTCAATTCTGTTCTAGTAGCGAAATCTATTTAAAGACTCAGGATATCCTCCATATTGGTCACCTGTAATAAAGAACGTTCTAAATCACTTAGACAGTTTCCATTTATACCCAATGCTACGTATATCGTAATTCCTTACAAATTAAATAAACTCCTGGCTTCCTCTCCAGAGAGCAGTGGGATACGGTTGAGGTAAAAAATGTCACCACTAAATGGATCTACACTAATTGTATGCCGAACCTGCAATAGGTTCCAGAGCACAGAAATATTCCAGATAATATTTAGACTGAAAGAAGGAGAGAATATTTCTGCCTCTAGCTACTTGTAGATCTTTAATCGACAAACGTGTTGAATGTATAACTTAGACAAACATGGTAGGAATGAAATGTGTACCGTAAATGCCGACTACTGTAATTGAAATGGAATGCCATAAGTACATAAGTAGAAGTGTTCACAGGTTTTTGCCTTATTGAAAGACACGTCAACAAACTGACGGCCCCATACGATGATTTTTGTAAAAACTGTCAAGAGGAAAAAGAAGAGACTATGCGATTACAAGGCGCTTTATGGGAACTACCGACCATAAATGATCTGAATGATTTCCACGACACAAAACTTTTGGAATTGGCGTATTTGAGAATTAATAAAAATAATGTTTATTGTGCTATTGGCTAAACAGTTATTTTTATACTTGTAGTTTTAAAAATAACTATTTTATGTGATTTTGAACTTTATGAAGAAGAGGCTCAAATTAATTCAAAATAATAAACCGTTTACGTTATTTCTTTTTACTATATTTTAGTTTACTCTTCCCCATATTGAGGCTTTTAAAATTGAGAAAAATTAGACATTAACTGGGAACATTTAGATAACTCTCGAAAGTTCGAAACGTAATATATTTATAGTCAAATACGTGTTCCGTGTCTTTGTTGTCGACGGTGTCAAAATTCTTAACCATCTTATATTGTACAGTATTAGTATTTGGCAAAGCCGTGGAGACTGGCGATGTGAAAGTGGTTTATATGGCGCTGCTTTTAGCTATAAAGCGATGCGAGTGTGTAAATAAAACAATGTTGTCAGAGTGCACCGGAGCGACTTTCGGAGTCTTTAATATTAGCGTTTGTACTTTCTTCTACTTCCAAATAAAAAAATTAATCATCTTAAGGTTACTATTTATTTCTCACACGGTGGTACTTAATATAATTTGCTCAATTCGGAAATTTTTAGAACATAATTTCACTGAATTATGTTTTAAACAGAACATCTTACTTAACGACTATAAATATTTGAGAAGCAGCATGTAACTGCTATCAAGTCTTTGCACCACGAACGCTCAAGGATAGTTAATATTTAATTTTATATAACAAGTAAGGAAGGGCTAAGATCGGATGTAAACCAACATTTCATACTCTTACAACTAGCTAGGATTAAAACCAGGGAAATATCTTCACTTGCAAAACTTTGTAAGTTATATGTTTAAGGTCTGCCACAGTTTTCCATTCGATTTTTGCCTATATGCAGGTATGCGGTATAAAGTTAACTGGAAATTCGAAAACCTTTTTATTAGGTATATGGGGCTAAAGAAATTATTAATCTGATTCATTTCATTTTTGGCATACAGGCATGGTATAAGAAAAGGAATTTCTTCTAATTTCTACAACATATCTCACAAATTGACCGATGCTTTCGATAAAATGCTAGCAATTGGAACTTTCATCCATATTCGGTATCTGGTAGTTTGAATAGTTTCGGTCCGATTTGGATAATTTTTGATTATAAGGTGCGCAATATTCGGCAAAGTTTCGCCAAAGTATTATCCAGTTACATTCATAGCTAATTGATTTGCATGCACGAAAGTTAAAGAATGAGATGGAATTTAAACATGTGTTATGTGTGAAGTAGGCGTACTGGAATATAAGAATATCGAATTGGACGAGGGCGGCGCCACACCCATCATCCATTATGGATCGGCTTTCATAAATACTTGTATTATCCTGGTTCTTAGCTTGCATCGAGTAAATTGGGATATTATGTTTTCAGTGGTTTAAGAGATACGTACATTTCAAAAGTTGCCGCTTGCAGTACTAAATCATAGTGTTACAATAGTGTTTAGTGCATAGCAGAGAACTACAACGAGTATGATAAAATTAGGGGTCGAATCGTCACAGCCGTGCACGGATCGGCAAACATACGAAAGAAAATTACGTGATACGTCAATCGTATGCGGTGATTGGCATTATGACATACGATAGCAAACGGATCGTAATGTATTTTCAATTCACAATAGTTTTTAAATCCCACATTGCTTTGGATCGTATCTTTAGGTCACAATAGATGTGGAACTGTCAAAACTGTTGCGAAATTTTCAATAAACTAACAAAAGATAATTAAATATCAAAATGAATCCAACTTTGTTCTTTTATTTGAGCTCTAGTGAAAGTGGTTGGCATAAAAAAATAGTGCGGAGATAGCTAGGAGATCGTAGCAATAGCGTAGGTATAAAAAAAAATTATGAATCCTCGTTAATAAAATTTTCTTTGTAGATGTATCGTTGAACAAATCGTTGGAATCTTAAAAGGACGGTGGAGTATTTTAGGATATGGCAAGAGAGGAAGGTATCACCGCACAAAAGTGGAAGATTTGCTAACGTTTGTGAGGCACTACATAACATGTGCATAAGATTTACAATAGGTTACGACCCTCAAAATTGCGATTCTTATCACACACAAGAAATGGACAACGGGGTAGCGAGCCGCTTCACCGCAATCGACCAAAAGTTAAAACACCAAACAAATAAATTTAATTCAAAAATGTATACATATGTCCTTAACCTTCTAATTTATTTTATTTTTATTGTCAAGTAAAATACAAACATTTTGTTCATACAAATAATTTTTTTTTTAATTTTAAATGAGATATTGCATTCATTGGTTTCTTGTTTATTTCTTTATTCTTAAAAATTATAAAAAAATTAAAATTTAAAAAAAATTTGCTCCATTTCCATAAATTTGTCTATTACGATTGGTAGTTGCGTTCGAACAACGATTCGAACGAATGGATACATTTATGTACTCGTTCACGTATGTCATCATGCCAGATTAAAATAGAAGCGTTACGATCTCGTATGTCATAATACGAAATAGCGACTTTTACGTGACTAGTGATACGTTCACGGATGTAACAATTTGACCCCAGAACAAACAGTCCTGTTCAGTTCAGCATAGACAACATTGTTAATCAATTCGAATAGCCGCTATCGTCAACTGATCAGATGCAGCACAAACAATCTGTTCTTCGGCAATCACGATCGAGTAAACGGTATGGCTGGCTTCGGTTCCAATCGTATCATGACAGTTCATAGCGTTGCGAGAATTGTTTGAATTGATGTGAAACTTTGGGTAAATCTACGAGTAAATCTTTGGGTAAATCTATAAGTACAGCAAACAACAACAATTTTCTGCTGGACTGATTTGAATCATGTGTGGGAAAAATGTATCAGCTTTGAAAATGTGCGTACCTATGTTACAAATTTTCGATGCGTAAACAATGGAAATTCCATCGAGTACCTACATACATATCTATACTAATTATATAAAATCGCTTATATGAAAAATGTTTGTAACAGCTAATCTCCTAAAGTTCTGAAGCGATTTTTATAAATTTTTTTTTTAAATAAAGCATTTGCTCTAGGCTCGCGAGTGGCATACTTTTTTTCGGGTTGAAGTTTTTGAAAAACCAAAAATATTGCAAGCATAAGGTTTTTCGTTCACCAAACGCAGTCTACAGCGAAGCGCGCTTTGTGTGTGTGCGTGTGCCCTTTATCGTTTGCGGCACCCACTCTCTCTCTCTCTTCCATCTCTTGCATCTTTTACTACATAACTTATTGAAGTAAAGTACAAAGCAAAAAAGTTTGCATATGGGCCATTCCATCAATTGGCGACATGGTTTTGTACCCGTGGTTCTCCGATTTTGACCAAACTTTAGAATATCATAATATAGACCAATAGAAGAATATTTGTTAACTTTTTAGTGGTCAAAGTTGCTCCATTGTTTTTTGGCGCGCACTTCAAATTGAGATCAAACAAAAAAAAATGACTTTATCTTTTATTTTTTAACGACTTCAAAATTGAGTGAAAAAAATTTTTAAGTTATCCAATTTTAAGTAAAAAATCTCAGCTGTCTGATAAAAATATTTTCAAAATCCAAAAAACAACATTTTATTCCAAAAACCCGGTTTTTTATGCTTTTCCCCCCAACTATTTTTCAAAATTGACCTTTCCGTTCGATTCTCCGTTAAATTTTACATAAGAATCAGTGTTCAAAAATATGGGACTCTAATCACATGAACAGCAAAAAAAATGCAAAGTTGTCGCTCAAAATCCAAAAACAAAAAACATTACTTTCCCAAAAATCCGGTTTTTTGTACTTTTCCATCAATTTTTTTTTCAAAATTTACTTTTAAATTCGATTCCTCGTTAAATTTTACATAAGAATCAGTGTTCAAAAATATGGGACTCTAATTCCATGAACAGCAAAAAAAATTCAAAGTTGTTGCTATACGGCGCAGTGTGTTCGCGTAGAAGGTTGTGTGAAAGAGGTAAATGTGTAAATTGTATTCTTAGATTTGAATTAAGAAGAAAACACTGTCTTCATTCATAAAAATATGCGCCGTATAGCGACAACTTTGAATTTTTTTAAGGTTGCAAATGATGCTGAATAGACAAGGGGCGATTGCTTTCAAATCAGCGTTTAACTACAGACAGGATTGTAATTATTTGAACCATTCCCTTTTATTCATTGGTCGAATGAATGGCATTTGCAATTTTTGTAAGGCTAAAAAGTGGGTGAAAGAGGCACCAGGTATATGTTGTAACAAGAGCCATGTAAAACTTATAGATATAGGTGAGCCCCCGCAGACAATCAAAGCGCTGCTTACAGGCGAGCATCGGTCGTCCTGTCACTTAAAAAAAAAAAAAAATAAAAGAAAATGCAATGGTTGTTTCGCTATGACTTCGTTTGGTGGTAATGAAGTTAGGGAGGGTAATTTTATGCCAACGTTTAAAATACATGGACAAGTTTAGGACGTTATTGGGAGTTTATTGCCAGCGCCGAACACAACGCCAAAATTTTTGCAAATATATTTTTCGTCCGAAGAGGAACAACTTTCTTTAGGTCAAAGTGCTACACCAACTCTTCAACGAGACATTTTGAAATCAATTCAAGAAATTCTTGGAGCAAATAATGTGTATGTTAGAAGTTTCAAGACATCTATTGACCGTATGCCCACTAATTCGAATAATTATAAGGTTGTAATCCATGCGAACAAGCGCCCCGCTAATGAACATTATGGCCGCTATAATGCCCCCGTCACAGATAAGGTCGCAGTATTGATGGTTAACGAAAATTCTGGCCCCCCTGATATTATTTTACATTCACGTGACAACACTCTCCATAGGGTATCTGAACTTCATCGTTCATATGATCCCTTGCAGTAACCTCTTATATTTTTGAATGGTGAGGATGGTTATTGTATTAATATACCGCAAACTTGTCCAAACAGTGGGGCGCCTATTCCACAAAATACAATTTCGTGTATGCAATTTTACGTATATAGAGTTATGGTAAGGGAAGATTGCTTTAATGCGATTCATAGGTATGGATATCTCTTCAACCAATACTGTGTGGACATGACTGCTAAAATGATTACGCAAAGGTTGAATTTTATACGAGAACATCAAAAGACGTTACGTGCAGAAAATTATATACACCTAAGAGATGCGGTTAACGAAGATCGCAACCCCGAAAATATTGGCCAGTTGGTAATTTTGCCTTCTTCGTTTACTGGCTCACCTCGATATTTGCATGAACGGACACAAGATGCACTCTTATATGTCCGTATTTATGGTAGACTTGACTTATTTGTAACTTTTACATGTAATCCAGAATGGAGTGCTATCAAAAACGAATTGCTTCCAAATCAACGACCATGTGAGCGTCATGACATTGTTTCAAGGATATTCCACATCAAACTACATCAACTCATGAGTATAATTACGAAAAAAGAAATTTTTGGGAAAGTCAGGTGCCATATGTTTACAGTTGAATGGCAAAAACGGGGTTTGCCTGACGCGCATATTTTAATTTGGCTAGCAGACAAAGTTCTACCCGATGAAATGGATCGGATTATATCAGCGGAAATTCCAAATAAAGAAGTAGATCCTTTGTTGTATGATATTGTTACTAAAAATATGATCCACGGTCCATGTGGGTCTAATAACCCTGCATGTCGAATGGACGATGCTCAAAAAGATACTCGCGCGAGTTTCTGCGGCATACTCAGACCGGAGAAGATGGATATCCAAAATATAGGCGAAAGTCTCCAGCGGATGGTGGACATACCCATTTACTTGCCTCTGGGTACAAAGTCGACAATCGATGGATTGTTCCATATTGCCCCGTTCTTTCCAGGTGTTTCTCCGCCCACATCAATGTAGAGTACTGCCATTCTGTGCAAGCAATTAAATACATTTGTAAATATGTCAACAAAGGCAGCGACGCAGCGACCTTTTCTGTTCAGAACAATAAAGACGAGGTGCAAAATTTTTTGTATGGACGATATCTAAGTACATCGGAGGGTATTTGGAAGTTATAGGAATTTTCGGTTCATGAGCGTTTCCCAACAGTTGTACATTTATCTGTTCACTTAGAAAATGGACAAAGAGTTTACTTCACACCAAATAATGTTGAACACGTGCTACATCAACCACCACAAACAACTTTGACAGAATTTTTTCCCTTTATTCCGTTGATAACTTTGCAAAAACTTTGTTGTATTCTGAAGTACCCACATTCTACACCTGGACTAATTAAAAATGGCAACGTAGAAAACGTGGACAGAATGTCCCTAAAGCGAGATACTTCGTTAGGAAGGGTATACACAATACATCCCAATTACTCAGAATGCTTCTGCCTTAGACTATTGCTGCATCATGTTCGAGGACCGACATCTTTCACTGATTTACGGCGAGTAGATGGTCAACTATCAGGCGGCTTGCCAAGCACGACAATTGCTACAGGACGATAGCCACTGGAAGAATACATTGTTTGATGCCAACATTTCTGATAGCGCATGCAAAATGCGAGAGCTTTTTGTGATAATGTTTATTTATTGCGAAATTTCTGATCCGGAAGGACTATGGTATTTATTCTGCAAAGATTTATGTGCAGATATTTTACATAATATGCGCGAGAGGAGTAATGATCCTTAGATGGAGTTTACTGATGACATTTCTAATACAGGACTAATTTTACTTGAGAATTTAGTTTTCTCTTACGGGGAAAAACACCTAAAGGATTTCGGTTTGCCTGAACCAAATCGACGTAACTCAAACTTTGACCACATTTCTTACACGCGGGAAACAACGTATAATACCCATGAGCTACAGCAATTTTTACTAGCAAATGAACCAAAGCTAACGTCAGAGCAACGAATAATATACGATAAGATCATTTCAAGTGTGGATAATAATATGGAAAATGTTTTTTTTTGTAGACGCGCCAGGAGGGACAGGCTAAACCTTCGTAACTTCACTAATTTCAGCTAAAGTTCGTGGTGAAGGCAAAATTGCTGTTGCAGTTGCTTCTTCAGGTATTGCTGCTACTCTTCTGTGTGGAGGAGGAACTGCTCATTCTACGTTTAAGCTACCGCTTAGTTTGTTACCGGAACAAAGGTGTACTTGTTCGATCAAGAAAAATAGCCCTATGGCCGAAATACTTCAGAAAGCATTGCTAATAATATGTTACAAATGCACAATGTCTCATAAGTGTCATATCGATGCGGTCGATATAACTCTTAAAGATTTAAGATCTTCGCATGCGGAAATGGGTGGAGTTACATTCGTATTCACAGGAGACTTTAGACAAACTCTACCGGTGGTTCCTAAGGGTACAAGAGCAGATATTGTTAACGCGTGCATAAAGAAATCGGAATTATGGTCTCATGTACAAAAATTAAAATTGACTGCCAATATGCCAATAAATCTTTGTGGAGCTGGACCATCCAATCGCTTTGCAGAGTTCCTACTTAAAAGAGGTAACGGTTGCAAATCTGCAGGAACCTGTGTTAGAACAGTTGACCAACTTATTGATCACGTGTATCCAGATATTATTAATTTGCACCATAAGGACTGTAAGTGGTTACATGAGCGAGCTATAATTACTTCGACGAATTCCGCTGCAGACGAAATTAACAAAGCCGTTTGTCAAAGAATATTATCAGAATATAAAATTTACAATTCTTTTGACACAGTGACAGACGTTGTTCACTAAACAACGGAGTTTCTTAACTCTCTTAATCCCTCGGGACTACCTCCATTTCAACTAGAACTTAAAATTGGTACGCCAATAATCCTTCTACGAAATCTTAAGCCTTCCAATTTATGTAATGGCACTCGACTGAAGATAACGCACTTGATGCCTAATATCATTCAAGCAAAAATTTAACCGGACCTGCAGCAGGCGAAAGTACAATGATCCCTCAGATACCAATGACACCTACAGATCTTCCATTTAGTTTCAAAAGAGTACATTTCCCCGTTAAGACGTGGTTTGCGATTACCATTAATAAGTCCCAAGGACAAACATTTAATACTGTTGGCAAAGATCTTCGAAACGAAGTATTTTCTCACGGTCAATTATATGTGGCTCTGTCACGAATTGGTTCCCCGCAAAACCAAACTGTTCTCATTTCTGGAAATGGAAATAAAACAAAAAATGTTGTATTCACTAAAGTTTTTAATAATTAAAATATATCCTTTTTGGTTACTGTTCCAAAATACATCAATTATAGTATACCTTATTTCATATCTCGAATTAATATCTACTCTATACAATCCTATTTATTTTATGTAAGAGTTTTGAATTGAGAAAAGAGTTTTGAATTGTTGTTTTTAATTTTTCTGTAAAAAAGAATTTAATAAACAAATTATTTATAACGTTAATGAATTTAAAAGTGTTTGCAATTAATTCAAATATGGATAGTAAATATTTGTAAATCTAACATAATTTACACATTATACTCTTGTATGTGTGTTTACATGTACGAATAAAGGTATTCTTTTATTTGCATTTTAAACTACATTAAATTCTTTCCAATACCCTCATCGTTTCAGGTTTTGCGGCGTAACAAAGTACGCCGGGTATTTGCTAGTATACATATATTTCTTGTATGTATGTACTTGAAGGAATTTCCATTATATACCTAACATAAGTATTTACATACATACATGTACATTAGGGTTTGTCATTCTGTGGTAACCTTTTTTCAACTGAACAACAGGCTAAAAACTTAGCTGAAAAGTAATATAAGTAGTCGACTTCGACTACTGAAGATCGATTCCGAAAAGTAGATTATTTTACGAGAAAACTCGATTCCGATTCTATTCAAGTTCCTACTGGCAGCCATCGGTGCACATAACCACCACAAAAAAATGGTTTTTTTCCATGTTATTTAAATGGAAAATAGAAAATTTGAAACAGGCACTTCTTAATATTAATATTAAAAGCTCATCTTTTAAGTGACTTTTTTTTTACATTTTCGAAAGTTTTAAACCTGTTTTTCAGTTGAAAAAAAGGTTGCCTCAGAAGGATACATTGTACATACAAACATATGTATTTGAAATAGAACAGAAGTGCCCCACTAAATCAGTGTTTAGGGGATGATATACAAACCGAACGCTGTCGATCATTTTAAAAATTGAAGCATGAGTTTGCATCACTTTGGGTATTTTCTGCTAATGCGAACTTTCATAAACAAATAGGTAACGGGTGATTTTTTTGAGGTTAGGATTTTCATGCAGTAGTATTTGACAGATCACGTGGGATGTCAGACATGGTGTCAAAGAGAAAGATGCTCAGTATGCTTTGACATTTCATCATGAATAGACTTACTAACGAGCAACGCTTGCAAATCATTGAATTTTATTACCAAAATCAGTGTTCGGTTCGAAATGTGTTTCGCGTCCGTGTCCGATGAGCGATGAGGCTCATTTCTGGTTGAATGGCTACGTAAATAAGCAAAATTGCCGCATTTGGGGTGAAGAGCAACCAGAAGCCGTTCAAGAACTGCCCATGCATCCCGAAAAATGCACTGTTTGGTGTGGTTTGTACGCTGGTGGAATCATTGGACCGTATTTTTTCAAAGATGCTGTTGGACGCAACGTTACGGTGAATGGCGATCGCTATCGTTCGATGCTAACAAACTTTTTGTTGCCAAAAATGGAAGAACTGAACTTGGTTGACATGTGGTTTCAACAAGATGGCGCTACATGCCACACAGCTCGCGATTCTATGGCCATTTTGAGGGAAAACTTCGGACAACAATTCATCTCAAGAAATGGACCCGTAAGTTGGCCACCAAGATCATGCGATTTAACGCCTTTAGACTATTTTTTGTGGGGCTACGTCAAGTCTAAAGTCTACAGAAATAAGCCAGCAACTATTCCAGCTTTGGAAGACAACATTTCCGAAGAAATTCGGGCTATTCCGGCCGAAATGCTCGAAAAAGTTGCCCAAAATTGGACTTTCCGAATGGACCACCTAAGACGCAGCCGCGGTCAACATTTAAATGAAATTATCTTCAAAAAGTAAATGTCATGAACCAATCTAACGTTTCAAATAAAGAACCGATGAGATTTTGCAAATTTTATGCGTTTTTTTTTTAAAAAAGTTATCAAGCTCTTAAAAAATCACCCGTTATAATCTGATCGCTAGTGATTCAAAGTTGTTTTCTATCACTGATTTGAAGACAAACGGTGTGCTTCGTGTACATGAACCGAACTGACAGAATCAGACAGAGTAACGGATCAGTACTTAAGTATAATCAAAAATTTATTACTCGTTGCAGTTCTCTGGTGCGTAGGTTTAGTGGTATTTAATCGCGTGGAAGTGGTTCGATTAGGCTCATCTACGAACAGGTTCTTTTTTGCCAGGAAATACGTATACTAAGTTTTATTTAGATATTTTAAATTTTACCCAAGTTTTCATTGCACAGACCGACAGACGGACAGACGTTCGGGCAGACAGTAACCAAGACTTCAACTCGTCTCATCATCATGATCATTTATATGTTTATGTATATGTATTTATAGTGGTTTATTGACGGCCCACTTCACTCACCACTTGTTCGCTTTGTTGATTTTAAAATAAAGAACCAAACTCCGGTTTTACCACTTTATTAGTGTAGCGTTTCACAGTATAAATTTGACACTTCTTTGGTATGTTTACTCACCAATATAATCACTATTATAAATTAATTTCAAATTGACTTTATTTTATTAATATAAACACTACTATAATATAAGCAATAATTCAAATTGACTTCAAATGAAGGATCGAGCTGGAGCGCTGCGTTGTGGTGGCGGAAAAGCGACGTGGATTCAAAAGCGGTCGAATCAGGACTGACTCGTGTATAGCCTGACCCTTTTTATGTGGAGTAGTGTGGTGTGTGTGGGTCCTGGGCTAACGCGTGTGGGTGGTGTTGATGTGGAGTGTGGTGATGTCGAGGTGAGTGTGGTGAGTGTGCGTGTTAGGGATGGGTGTAGGTGTGGTGTGGGGTAGGCGACTAAGGCTCATTTAGCCATATAGTATAGTGGATAGTTGAAAAAGTCTTTTCGTTTTTTGTCATACCATATATATTTTATTCGGGGAAGTTGAAAAAAAGCTAAAGCTGTTCATAGATAAGTAAAAATAATGAAGAAATCGCAATATTTTGATATTTTTGTATAAAAAAGGAAGAGTGGCACGCAAGCCACTATTGAAATTTGTGAAGTTTACGGAGACGATGCTGTATCATTTTTTTTTCTAATAGCTCTATTTAAATAATATATTGGTCTTTGTTAACAATATATTAGAATAACTACAAACATTACATAGATAATAAGTTCACTACTTTTTATTATATCTTACATATAGGGGGACATATACTCAGCGGTTTTATCCATTTTTATTACCAGGACGTATTTCGGAATTTGGCAACCCTAGCGTTGCAATCTGGCAACTCACAACTTGAGACAGCTATAGGCATTAGTGGGACCAGAATACGTACAATTTCTTACCCCATTTGGTCTTCTCGTTTTGTTTGGTCTAGGAAAGTGCAAAAAAAAAAAGCAGAATAAGCCATGGGCCATATGAGCCCGAAAGTAGACAGCAGTCGACTGTAAAAGTGTTTTAAAATGAGCCGAATCTAACAATATCTGTTCGCGCATGAAACACTTTCAACTGAAGATATCGTAACTATAGCAATAGAACAATGCAGATTTGAGTGATACACAACCACTCTTATGCCAGTTATCTTCCTAGAATTCAAGGAAACCAACAACCAAAGACGGAACCCCCTTCACCACGACAATGCGAGCTTTCACACATCGACTAAAGCATCTGCATATTTAAGCATTTAAAACATCGATTTGATGAGTAATTCCCCGTAAAGTTTTGACTCGGCACCGAACTAAGAGGTCAACCTTTTTCGATATCAGATGAGGCAGTTGACGCTTTGAAAACGAATTTTTTGAAAACATATCTGAGTTCCACAAGTGCTTCTAGAATGGGCCAAACGCATGCGAAAGTTTATGGAGTTTAATGAAGAATATTTACCACTATTTACTAAAATTACAAAAAGCTATACGTGATGAAAAATTTATTAACTCAAGTTCGTAATCAGGGCACCTCAGATACCCATTCCTTCAGAATTGTTTAGTAGTGTTATTATGCATAAAAGATGGTGTCTGTACAAGTATTTTCTTATTCCAAATACAAACATGTAGTATACAAACTTGTATATTATAGTATGCTAGGGAAATCATTTTTGTGTCAACTGAAATTTTAATTTTTGTTCCAAATCAAAAACATTTAAACTTAAAATAAAAGTGGAAATCAAAAAACAATAATGGAAAAATGTTGTTGCAAAATCCTTTAATGAAAAGTGTCTTTTATATTGGTTGGTCCTTTTTAATGCACCTAAACATAGTGTAAAATATTTTCTCTTATTTTAATAAAATTTTTGAAGATTCTTTCCTGTTATAAGGAATTTGGCTTCTTTCTCCTGCTTTTTGCATCAGCTGATAAATGTCAAGCTCATAGCACACCATATGTGTATCCCCATGTTAGTATATGAGTTTGTACTACGGAAACCATTAGGCTATCTCTCAAATTGGTATTG
The DNA here is from genome assembly GCA_027475135.1 of Bactrocera correcta. Taxonomy (NCBI): domain Eukaryota; kingdom Metazoa; phylum Arthropoda; class Insecta; order Diptera; family Tephritidae; genus Bactrocera; species Bactrocera correcta. The sequence goes on from CM050322.1 coordinate 23,190,982, forward strand.
ATATTTTCATCTTACTTAGACAGCCGTAGAAACTGATGCTTGTTGAGAACTGTAAAAGCTCGTTTTCTAAATTTTTGAAGGTAATGTGTCACAAGGATATGGGTACTAAATTTAAAATTATCGTATAGAAAAATATATAATAAGATAAGAAATCAATTTTGATGTAAATTGAAATGGTGGGCGATGCCATGCCTATTTTCCAATTTCAATACCAATAGGAAGGCAACACTGTCAATATGGAAGTATTGCAAGTTTTTTGTTGCACACATTTTCAATTGCTACGTTGCTACAGTCTTCACCAAATTTAGTTTACCATAGATAGCTTTGGTGCTTTATGACCTACTTTCCAATGGTTTTCGGGAGATTTTTAACGTGAAGTTTTTTGGGGATTATAAAAATTTGTTCGTAATTTTTTGAGATTTGCGGATAATACTTAGGTGCATTTTAGTATAGCTGCTCTCAGATATCAAAAAATATAAACTACAATTTACTACAATGCCATATTTTACGTTATATAACTTAATTAGCTAAAAGACATTTTATATTTTTCGATTAACGAAATTTTTTGGACGAAACAAGTTCCAATCGGACGGGCAAACAGACATCCGAATTTCAGTTCAGCCTCGAAAACTTTCATTTCACGTTCGTAAACTTCTTCTTATTCTGGACTCTGTTACGTATCCATGTAAGAGCAAGATTTCAAGGAACAAGCTATTACCCTTGCATTATTGGTGGAACGAGAATATGTGATGGAAACATTTTTAGATATCAACTGAGCGGCCCGGAAACACTTATAACAGCTCTCGATGAATTTGGGGTTGGATAAAATCTTCAACATCAAACATTTAGTCTTCTTAGGGACAGTTTTGTTACGATGCTGGTCGAAATAGATATAGAATTATGTATAGCAATTGGTTAGGAGTAGCAGTAGGCACGGACATCTGTGGCAGAGAAAGTTATATTATAGTTTAAGGTAAGGAAGGGCTAAGTTCGGGTGCAATCGAAGATTTTACACTCTTGCAAATTGCAAGAAACAAAGCTAGGGAAATACCTTAAAGTGTAAAACCTCAACCAGAGGATCCAAATACCAGCAATTTTATAAATACATATAATATATATAACTCATACACTGACATACACATAAGGTTTCTTAGAAAATCGAAAATCACTATATATGTATGTGTAGTATATTGGAGTTGGGGTAGTATAGACACGATTTTATGTATCGTGCCACATACTAAAAAAAATTTCCCTGGGTTTCATTAAGGAACCTCACATATAGTTACCAATATACATATATGGAGTAAAGTTAATCGGATGTTCGAAAATCCTGATATTAGTTACATAAAGGCTAGGTCAAATTTTCGTCCAATTTTATCCGTTTTCGACACAAGGATAAGTGTTATGAGTACAACATGCTCCTTCATTTTCATTGAGGTAGCTCACATATTGAAAAATATATTGAGTTTAAAGTTACCTGGAAGTTCGAAAATCTTTATATTAGTTATATGGGGCTCAAGGAAATATTTACCCGATTCAACCCATTTGCGATATACATACATACCATTATAAAAGAAGGATTATCCCTTAATTGTTGTATATATCACACAATGACTTGAATAATGATTTTCGATCAAAAGTCAATCATAGGTATCGGGATCTAAATATTCAGTACCTGGGGACTTGAACAGTTTTGATTGGATATAAACAGGTTTTGGTCATAAGGTGACACACACTTAAGACATTATTCTTGCAAAGTTTTATCCCGTTATATTAATTGTTTTTTGATTGACTGGAAACTGAAGTGACAATGGTCCGATTACACTCATCTATGAACTCGAACTTTTCTTTGTACTGAGGAATCCACACATCAAGTTTCATCGAGATATGTCACGTTGCTTGTCCGCGATGGATTCCTAAAATACTGTACCGATTTTTAGTGAAATTTAGCACACTGTGTCCAGTTCGAACTAACTTAGAAGATAGGATAGTAAAAATAATTCATAAATTAAAAATACGGTAAAAGCTGTATTAAATGGACGCTCCATTAAGAGTGCGCAATAAGGTGGGTCGATTCCGGACCTTTTTCGATTCGGGATTTCTAATAGTGCGGAAAAGTTGCCTTAGTACTTCCCGATTCCAGTGCAACTGTTTGTTTTGAGATCGGATTGCATCTTTAACCCCAACTCCGGCCTTGAAATTTCGGAAACTCGCCTAAAATCGTGAAATTGTCTACCTAGCGCCTGAAATAAGCATCTCATGGCAAAATGTATAAAACAAAAGTTATTTGTCACCTTTCCATTTACACTGTCAGACTCTGCTTCTCTGGCTGCCAGAAGACGGTCCAGGGCCAACTCTCTGACCTATCCGTTCGTCAGTCATCATAGTAAGGAGAATGTTTTCTGGAGGAGCAAAGAAAACATTCTGTTGAATGGATAAATCGACAACCTTGCGCAGTTATGAGGTAACTATCTCGACCTTTGAATTGCAGCATAAAGATGGCGCGAGCCATCTTTGATTGAACTGCTGAATCATATTGAGAACCACAAAGGTGAGTAAACTGTAAGTATGTACTTGAACAAAATCTTTATTTCCTTTGTTGGTTTGTCAGTAGAAATGTATAATCTCAGAATTCTATTTGCACAGGTGAGCCAGCGGGATTTGCACATGTTACCTGGAAGCACCGACGCTAAGTATGAGAAACATTGACCGGAAATAACAGCTTCTGATATTTTATAGAGATAAGCTTGGTCTGTGCTAAATTGGGTCGGATTAATAACCTCAGAAGGTAATTGGCAGGATGGAAAACTTTCAAATTCTCAAAATCAGGGAGCAGTTTACCTATGTCGCCAGAGAATGTATTTGGGCTCTTTGAGACACCATCTATGTGTTCGAAAAGAGCACGAAATGGAAGTTCGTTGAAATGTAGAAGACAAACAACCCACTGTAATGGCCTACCTATTCTTTCTTCTAGTTTTCGAATGATTCCACCTTTCCAACCTGTGTTCGTGTTGGAGCCATCAGCACCGACAACTTGTAGATGTTCCACATCAACTGAATTGTCTGTAAATGTTGCCATATAGCTTGCGTCTCATCCTCAGCTGACCCGGAAGGAGAGGTGACGTGGCCAAAGTAATAACAACCAGGTTCCGCTATAAGAGAAATATGTTCCTCTTTGACAGTGTCGCGGTAGTACTTTTCACCTTCGCTGACTTGTGCAAGTGTTTTTTCTTTGCGGCCGTCAAAATACAGCCCATATACAGAGTTAATACTTTCGGTGTTTTGGAGCATAACTCCATCACTTTTTTTTAACCGACTAATCTTGCATTTGTCAGTGACAAAGCTAGCCTGATCCTCTGTTATCAAACCTACTTTTTTGGCATCCAGAAAAGCAAATGAAACAATCAGAGCCGCTGCTCTATCACTTACTAGAAATCTTTGGGCATCTAAAGCAGTGTTTTTTAATATTAGTGTGTTTTGTTTGGTTTTAGAAGATGGAAGAGAAAATTCATCATCAGCATCGTTTTTGGAAGAATCCATGTGCGACGCACCTACATTGTTGTCGTCTGTATGAGAGTCTGGCTGATCTGAATGGTCACGTGTTCTAGCTGATACTTTTCTGTTAAGCGTTGATGTTGAATTACGTTTTGAAAGATTTTCTTTACGTTCATTTTTCTTTGTAATCTTTTTTGTTTCAGGTAGATCAACATTCCAATGCGACCAATTCTTCTGGTTCTCTGGTCCAAGAGAAATGGTTGTTCATTGATAGGAACTTTCCTTTCCTTTGGACAAGTGCGAGAAGAAAAATAAATACATTTACAAGCAGCGATGTCAAATAATTTTCCGGCAGAAGAGACAAAGTCGTCTCTTTTAGAGCTCAAACCTATTGGGTTCCTTACATTTGTTTAAGAGTCAGAAATTTCTTATGGTATGTGGTGAGTATTTGTACAACTCTGATGTGCGAAACTATCGAAATAGATGACTTTTTGAAAGTATTTTCAACCTTTTTGCAACTATTTCTGTAACCTCTTTACTCCTATGTTCATAGGAGTCGCGGTTTTCGGGAGTATAGGTTTTCCATATCTTTAAACTGGGTATTTACCACAGATGATACAAAACTCATTTGACCCACTATCACAACTTCTTCGCGATGAAGATATGATGTTAAAATAAATATATACAAATGATTACAGCCCATATTGAAAACTGAGCGTAGATCCGAAACGAAACGTAGAAAAAAAAATTAAAAATAATTCAGTTTTACCAAGTCCAAAACCGTTGACATTTTCTCTACACCAATTTTTTTTCTTTTTGTGAGCCAGTGTTATAGTATTCTTTTAGCATTTCTCTCGACCAATCGACACGAGCCTTGCTTTGAACGATTGAAAAATTGTGTGAGATCCAAACCGAATTTCTTTCTACAATGAAAGATTCTTCCGGTACAATTAAATTTTATTTATTGTTTTGTTGTTTTGATTTGCTGAGATAATCAACATCGAAAGTTGAAAAAATAATCGCAGTCTAATTACATTTTTTGGCACAGATGAATACTGACTGTATACATATAACAATTAATATGTCGAGCTTTACGATACAGTTGTGAATTACCAAATTGTAAAAGTAGGGTCACCAAATCCCGAAACATAAAAGGCAACTTACGTAGGTGATGAATAATTATAGCCATGTCGTAAAATGACGAGTTGTTTATTATATCGTATGTCGAAATTTACGAAGAGAAAATTCTCGCACTATGGGAGGAAGTAAACAAGTGTAGAAGTTCCCGCAAGTGAGGAAAGATCTCTGAGCGCCATTAACTTGGCACTACGGCTCAAGATGCCCACGACGGTTGAAGGAGAGCTAAAGTGCGAAGGTGAAACATTCCTTTCACAGGGTTCTGCGCTGCCTCTTCTTCTTCTTCTTCATTACTGGCGTAGAAACCGCTTAGGCGATTGTAGCCGAGTTAACAACAGTGCGCCAGTCGCTTCTTCTTTTCGTTACGTGGCGCCAATTAGAGACTCCCAGCGGAGCCAGGTTCTTCTCCCCTTGGTCCTTCCAATGGAGAGGAGGTCTTCCCCTTAATCTGCTTACTCTGGAGTGTTTTCGTCCATTCGTATGACATGATCTAACCAGCGTAGTCGCTGTCTTTGTCATCGTTTCATTGAATGCGATGTTCGCCGTGGCCAACGCGCAAAGGATCATAAATCTTTCGCAGAACCTTTCTCTCGAAAACTCGCAACGTCGATTCATCAGATGTTTTCATTGTCCTTGCCTCAACACCATATATCAGGACGGGAATAATGAGCGACTTATATAGTTTTGCTTTTGTACGCCGAGAGAGGATTTTACTTCTTAATTGCCTACTTACTCCGAAGTAGCACCTGTTGGCAAGAGATATCCTGCGTTAAATTTCCAAGCTTACGCTGTTGTTGGTGTTGATTCTGATTCCAAGATAGACGACGTGACGTAGGTGCCTAGACGCGAGTGCGACGACTGTTTGTTTGATGTTTCACCATCAGACCCCGGCGAAGTCGATCAGCCTCCACCTAATTGGAAGGCCCTCAACCCATTCAGCTGGCAAAGTTTTGTACGTGGCGGGTCCCAAACCCAGCGCACAACCTTGTGGACAAATGTTTCGCCTTTTCACTTTAGCTCGCTTTCTTAGGCTACTCAGAGGATACTTAGTCTAAGACCGGAAGCCGTGAGCTACTTGAGCCATATATAAAACAATCGTTTCTGGCTACTTTCAAGTGAATGGCGATCAGAGAAATTTCCTCACTTGCGTGAAATTCTACATATGTTCCATCCTCCATTATCAACAGCCTCGGATATAACGAAAGCGCAAATTCGCTGTGGGATTCGTGGTGGGAGAAAAACTCCTTCGCCGAGTACTGTCATTCGCCCCGGTAGATGAACGTCTAGCCACAATCCACACTAAGGCGACATTCTTCAACATATCGCTGATTTGCGCCCACGCCCCGACGAAAGAGAAGGACGATGTGAGCAAAGATGACATCTATGAGCGCACCTATGAGAATTGCCCCCGCCACGATGTCAAAATCGTGCTTGGCAACTTTAACGCCAAGGTGGGCAAGGAAGGTATCTTTGACACAACAGTCGGTAAATTCAGCCTCCACGACGAAACATCCTCAAATGGGATGAGACTGATCGACTTCGGCGGGGCCCAAAATATCGTGAGTATGAAGAGCTTGATAAGCTGGCCGATAGGGGCAAAATTCTACGAAAAGATGCGGCGGCTAACAGAAAGTTTACAGAACGAAGCATACTTTTGTAGAACTTTAAAAGGTGATCTAATGATCGATGCCCAAAGCATACTAAAATTATGAAGGGAACACTTCTCCAACCTGCTAAATGGCAGTGAACATACAACGCCAAGAGAAGGCGTACCCGATTCCCCAATCGATGACGATGAAGCAGACGTTCCATTACCCGACCATGAAGAAGCTTAAATAGCAATTAACCACCTGAAGAGCAACAAAGCGGCGGGGGCCAACGGATTGTCGGACGAGCTATACAAATACGGCGGCGAAAAACTGAGAAGTAGCACGCATCAGCTTCTTTGTAAAATATAGATGGACGAAAGTATACACAATGTTTGGAATTTAGGTACGTTCTGCCCAATCCACAAAAAGGCAGACCCCACAATCCGTGGCAACTACCGCAAGACAAGTCCCCTAAATATCGCATATACGGTTCTATCGAGCCTATTGTGTGAAAGATTACGGCCCACCGACAACAAACTGATTGGACCTTATCAGTGTGAATTTAGATCTGGAAAGGCAACAACTGACCATATATTCACCATGCGCCAACTCTAGGAAGATATCCGTTAAAAGAGAATCGACACGCACCATCTCTTCGTCGATTTTAAAGCTGTGTAAACAACTGACGTTGAGCAACACCAAAAACTCCGTCAGGATCGAGAAGGACCTTTCTATGATATTGATATCATTGGCTTCAAAAATCACAGCGATAGTTTTGCTTTCTCCAGAATGGGTGAGGAAGCGAAGCAAATGGGTCTTATCGTGAACGCGGGCAAGATGAAATGTTTCCTGTTATCAAATAAACAGTCGTCGCATTCGCGTCTAGACACCCACGTCATTGTTGTGTTATAACTTCGAAGTCGTAGATAATTTTGCCTGCCTTGGAACCAGCATTAACACCAAGAACAACGTCAATCTCGAAATCCAACGCAGGATATCTCTTGCCAACAGGTGCTACTTTGGACTAAGTAGACAATTGAGAAGTAAGGTCCTCTCTCGACGAACACAAAGGAACTCTATAAGTCACTCATTATTCCCGTCCTGCTATATGGATCAGAAGCATGGACGGTAACAACTGATAAGTTGGCGTTACGAGTTTTCAAGAGAAAAGTTCTGTGCAAGATTTATGTTCCTCTGCGCGTTGGTCATGGCAAATATCGCATTCAATGTAACGATGAGCTGTATGAGTTTTATGACGATATTGACATAGTTCAGCGAATTAAAAAACAGCGACTACGCTGGCCAGGTCATGTCGTCCGAATGGACGTAAACATTCCAGCTCTGAAAGTATTCGACGTAATACCCGTCGGGGGAAGCAGAGTAAGATGAAGATCTCCGCTTGGAAAGACCGAGAAGTGAAAAACCTGGCTTTGATTGGAATTTCCAATTGCCGCCACTCTGCGAAATGAAGAAGCGACTAGCGTGCTGTTGATAACTCGGCGTAAACGGTTTCTACGCCAGTGAAGAAGAAGAACGTTGGATTACCATGAAATTAATTATCGAATAGCAATTTTGGTAAGTACTTTTTATTTTAAATGCTGTTATTATATACTAATCTGTATCAATTTTATTACTGTTCTTTCACTATGTCTTCTAACTCCATGCTTTAAGACAAATAAAGCAAACAGATTGGAAGATTCTTGCGCATAATTTGAATTTTACGTTTTGGAATCCGTACTATAAGAAAAACAATGAAATAGCTTGTTATATTCTTGAAACCAATATTATAGTTATGTTCACTTAATGGTTTTACATATTACCTAAAACTAAGCGAGAAAGATATAGGATTGTATACATATACATATATATATAAATTATCAGGATGACGAGAAAAGTTGAAATTTGGTAGACTGTCTGTCTGTCCGTCCGTCCGTCCGTGCAAGCTGTAACTTGAGTAAAAATTGAGATACCTCGATGAAAATTGGTATGCGAGTTCCTTTGTACACAACACTTTGTAAATGGGCGTAATCGGACCATTTGACGTTGTTGCAAACACATCCCACATAGCACAATTTTAAATTTCACTTGATTCATTCAGTTTCCAGTATAAAAATCAAGACTAAGTTAATATAACGGGAAATAAAGTTTACATGTATAATCCAATCAAAGCATTCCACTTTGGGACCTGAAATTGCTCATATCCAATAAAAACTGTTCAAGTCTCTAGGTACCAACTGTTAAGACCCCGAAAATGTCGGTCAGTGTTTGACATATACAGCTGAAGGGGGTATTCTGGTCTAGAAATTAAAAAAAAAACGACTTTTTTTTATATTTTCAAATTTTAACTATTCAGGAATATGTGTAGAAGAGGATTTTTCAAAATTCAAATTATTTTCGGAGATATAGGCATTTTTCTGACCCGGCATCCAAACTGGTTCGGCCGGAACTAATCGAACAAAAGACATTAGGAAAACTCTAAACGCGTTTTTCTCAAAACCGACTTTTTCGGAACGATACCCACGATTTGTCAGGTTCTACTAGACCGATTTACTGATTGAAATTTTTATAGAGTCTTCTTTATAGGTTTGTCTATGGTTGGAACTAGCCCCATTCCCAAATTTGTATTTTTATTATTTTTTCGTAGTTCCGGCCATTGCGACATTATTCTAGATTAACAATCGTTTTTTTTTTGTCTTTTGGGTTTCGATAACTAGGAGGGTCGCATGGAAATTTTTAGAGACTTCGCTTCCCCCACTTCGTCAGCTCATAATTTTTGAAATATTTTATTTTTTTTTTGGTTTTTAAATTTTTTTTTGTACTCTCCTAAAATTAACAAATAACTAATTAAAAAATGGATACTAAAAATATTAATTGCCTTTTTTTACGACACTTTAAAAATTACCTGAAATTCATAATTCTAGACCAGAATACCCCCAGAAATTAAGGATAATCCTTCTGTTATAATGGTATATATGTATGCCAAGAATGGTTTAAATCAGGTAAATATTTCTCTGAGCGGCCACGTATCTCCATATATATTTGGGGTACTCACAATGTGTCATAAAGCATCGTAAAATCATAAAATGAGAAATTTTGATACTAGTTTAAAAAATTTGTTGTTGGAATGCATACTAAAAAAAGTTTATGCAAATACAACTCTTAACGCTATCTTTTCGTGACTATGTAAAACCCCAATTGGTAATTATATGTGAGATACCTTAATGAAACCCAGGGAAAATATTTTTAGTATGTGTCATTATACTTACTACGTATTTATGGTGATTTTCGGTTTTTTAAGAAACCTTATGTCTGTCAGCTTAGAAGTTATATATTGTATACTATCTGGCCCGCAGCCGTTGTCTTGCGTAAAATTATGTGTTATGAAATGAAAGGAAAGTTGAATATATCATTTAATTTTTTCAATGTGACACAGCTTGATAACCAACTTTTTTTGGTTTCTGTTCCGGTGTACAGAAAGAATGACTTTCCAACTCATGAGCACGCCACGTTGATCTGGCCGTGTGAAAAACATAGCATTTTCAAATTTATTCCACACACTGTGCGACTATCCTTGTGGCCTGTTGATTTTCACTGGAAACGGAATACGTGTTAACTGAAATGGCAAATCGTTAGAATTCAAAGGAATTCGTAGAATTAAGCTTTCTGCCTCCTTGTGTCAACCGGAATTGACCCATTTATCTTCATTTGCATTCGAGGCGATAACTATGTTCCGGCAATTTTAATTGCTGGCTTGCTTCTCAAAAAGTTGCATACACTTTACCATTCACACAACGCAATGACTCAAATGAAGTTGAACTGCGTATATTAATCATGAGAGCACAGCTGGATGTCCATCTACTTGTTGGCCTTGCTTTCTGCGTAACTATTTCTTCGACGATGCACTCCATGTATAATATCGAGGTATTTACGAATAGAGCAATGTTCTCGCAAACGGATCACCGACGAAAGTTGAAAAAACTCGTCAATGTTAATTTTGTTGCTGGGGGTGTTTCCACAGGCTGTACTGTATTATCTGGGTTGAAATACACTATGGCCACATTCTCAAAATTAACTGCGAGACGCACAACAGTCGGAAAACTTTCATGAATCGCAAAAGTAAATATCCTACAAAACGCTTTATTGCAGTTCGACCGTGTCGTTCAAGACCAATAACCGCCCTGTGGCTTCCTTTGGTGACGTACTTAGAAACGTATTTTATCGATTTCACCAAACTGCAATACTCAACATTGATATGAGTTTTGAATGTGAATTAGACAATAGTGGGGAATATAGTACGATCCATGTGTTGTCAACTTCGATATTCACTCTTCTAAATTGAATGCTGAATATTCTGCCATTGTTATCTGGTCAGCGACGCCGATAGAGTTGATATCCATCATTTTCAGCTTGTGTTTCCGAAGAAAACCACGTGGATATTATTTCGTGCACATATTGTCAGACATACAAATCGAAGTGGGATTATGGTGTCCGCAAGGTCATATTGGTTTTCACTTCTTGAATTCATCAATTTGATCTGGTGTAACCACCATCCACCATCCAAAGAAGAATGTGTGCGTGCGGCAAACCTCTCTTTTGCCACCCAACAGAGTACATCTAACATCTAACAGCACAGCATCTACGTTGATTTAAAGTAAAGTCCATCAAGCATGGAACCTGTTGTTTGAAAAGTCGTGCTGTGACATCATCGTTTGCTGATTGACCGCGATCCATAATTTCGCACGAATGTCATCGCATCCTGGGAGTACTCGGGGGGCCTTGGGGGCTGCCAATGGATGTTGATACCGAAAAGAACGCGACCTCTTCGTGGCAATCTGTAATTCATCACTTTGTGTGAAATACACATAACGTTTTCACTGAATAATTTTCAATCATTTTTTTTAATACCCGGAATAAAAAAAGCAAATGACAAATTTGAACGATTCAAATAATTGAAAAACAAAACAAAAAAATTAAAAAAAAAATAAATTTTGTATGAATAAAAGTTACTTTTTGGAATTGTGCAATTTTCCGACTTTTCCCCACGAAAAGCATACGGTTTTTTATTTCTAGGCCTTCTCCGATCCACAACCGAACAACCTCTGAATATTTCATTAGGATTGGTTGAGCCGTTCTCGAGCATTAACGTTACTCGTACTAACAAACAAACATTCATTCGTTTATATGGGCAAAAAGAATGGGTCTGTTTTTAGGGGTTTTGCGGCAATTATTCGAATTTTTCTTGCCATTAAAACCATTTTTAACTTCAGCGAACACTTAAAAAAAAGAATTGGCCAAATTGGTCCAGGCGTTGTTGAGTTATGCGCTTAGCAACACATTTTACGATTCATTTATATATATGTATAAGATGTTTTGCTAAAATTGCTTATATTTCGGTCCTCTGGTTGACGTTTTACACCCTAAGGTATTTCCCAGGCTTTAATTTTTGCAATGTTCGGTTGCACCCGAATTTAGCTCTTCCTTACTTGTTCAATAAATTGTTAAGAATTATACTGTTAACTAGAAGAATATACTTTCTCAGTTTCATTAAAATATCTCTAATATTGATCGATATTTATGTCTTAAAGGTAATTTTTCTTGAAATTTATCAAATTCACTCAAATTGCAAAGAGCTATTTTTACATCCGTATGTCCAAGAAAGAAATAGATTTGGCGGTTGCCACCTATAACCAAATAATGCTAAATATTTTGAAAGCGATTACAGAATATCATGCAATGCGATTCGGTAAAGTTACGGTTATTAATATTACTGCGATGTTCTTTATATAATGCATAAGTTTGTCGGTTTGAAAGAATTAAAATTTAGAAAACATTCATTCTATTCATTGTTGTGGTTTAAAATGGATAAATATCGAATTTTCCGGTTACGCTTTAAAATGAAACACGACCTAACTACACACACATATACATTGTTTATACATACGAAGGGTGGATGCATTGTCATAATACAAATTTAAGTACAACCATAGCTAATGTATAACAAACAGTATATTTATATGTGATTAATATAAAATTTTGAATTTAGGGTTGCTGAGGAAAGTACAATATTATTTTATTTGATGTTAACACTTGATTAATCAAGAAGTTGACTTCGTGTTATATATTTTACTTTATAGTAAAGCGGAAATAATTTTTATTTTACTCATGTTAGAGAAGGTTCATGATGTTCCGTTGGTCAAATTGGTTCACTTCTTGCGAGGTTTTCTGCAGATCTAAATTCGGGTGCAATATTCTCACAATTAGCTAGGGTCAAAGCCGAGAATTAACTTCAAGTTTTGGTAAAACTTTTTATTAAGCAAGTAAGGAAGAGCTACGTTCGAGTGCAAACGATTAATATTTAAGGCATAAAGCACAATAAAATAAACTTTCAGGTGTATTTATACAAAAAAAGATTGCGAAAGAATTCAAATGCCCTACTCTACGGAATTGCAAATGTATTAGAATCATATTTGATTTCCTATTAACTTACATACTCGTATACTAGGAGTGGTAGACTCCCTTAGCTTCATTACTACAATGTGCTTCATGTGATGTCATTAATATAATATACGAATAATATAATATTATATAATATATTATATTATATTATATTAACAATTAACAACTTCATTATTTCAGCAGGCCTATTTGTTTGCTGTGGTATTACGTGTAAATACAAGGCCGCCAAGTATTTAGCCACATTAAAGGCAGTCTCCTTTACATACACTAACACAGGAAAGCGTAAAATGTTCTGAAAGCCTATCAACAATTTCCGTGGTAAAAGTCATAAGCTGTCGGGGTATAGTTGTCGCAAAAATTGTTATTTTCCGGGTGCCAAGTAATCAAGAAATTACGAGTAACGACTTGCCAATAAGAAAGAAAAATTAATAGCCCAGCTTACTTCCATCTATTTCAACCCATCGTCCGAAAAAGACCTACCACCAATACTATACATCCCATTATATACAACAAAAACAGGAGACTAAATAATTTTCCACCACCGATATACAAATTCAATGTACATTAAATCAATTAAGTTTAGGTACAATTTCTTCATTAAAATTTGTAAAAACAGATATATACTTTTTTAAGTCAAATAAGGAACATATTTTAATGCATTTATTTGAAAATCAGCAACTTTTTCGTAAATACAACAACATATAATAACAAAAGCATAAATTCCATTGATTCGACGTCAAAAAAGTTTTGGTATAAAAACGAAAGGAAATTAAAATATAATCTAAATAAAATAGATAATATAATTTTGATGCTTTTCGGCTTTAGCTTTAATTATTGCTTGCAAATGGCGATGCATACTTTTTACTAGTACATTATTGTCAGACTTTGTAATTTTGGTGCATTCAATTTCTACAGCGACGTTTATGGTATCCTTGGACAGAGTACTATGTGGTCATATAGTTTTTTCTATCAAATAATTCTATTGGATTAATGTAGGATGATTGTGGTTGTGTTTGGAGTTGCTTCAGTTATATGTATGGAAGCCAATCGTGTACTAGTTCAGATGCAGCCATACACCCTCAAATCATGATGCCTCCATGTTTCACGTCTCCATTCTTATATTACTCCGTGTGACTCAAAAATTATGAATTTTGATTCGTCAAGGAATACAACATTCTCCCAAAACGAATCTGATTTATCAAGATACTCTTTAAAATATTTTAATCCTTTTTTCTTATTTGCTTTTGATATGAATGGTTTACGTCGCTAAGTTCGTCCGTAATAACTATGTAGCTTTTATTCTTTGTAATTGAGGGTTTCGCTTGAAAGCAGCGAAGGAGCTTTGCTCTTAGCAGGGAGATAAAGTTTTAGTTATTTCTAAGCCATTTTATAATGTTATAAACACTTGAATGTCATTTCCAGCAAATAAATACACTAAACTTTTATAGTTTTACACTTGATTATGTGTAGTTCTCTGTCCAGCACAAACAAAGTACTGAAAACTTGCGTACTTTCTGGCTGATTTTCTAATTCACAGCAAGTGACGCCACATATACAAAACAGTGATTTTAAAACTTTTGTTGAAATTAGTTGTTTCAATGGTTTTTGCTATAAATTCTTACTGTACTTAAACTTAATTGATTAACTGTAAATGTCCTATTCGCCGTATATCCCACAAACATATCAAGAACCAAGCCAAACAGATTGCTTGAAATAAATTAACGCAACTAAGTAAAAAAGAGCGGGGTTAGGGTATAACCGAACATTTTATATTCTTGCAACTTTCAGTAATCAAAGATAGGGAAATTATTTAAATTTCTGGCAAAATTTTATATTAAACAACCAAGAAGGGGCTAAGTATTTTGGCAGAATAATACTCAGCTATTAGTAAAATACGCTTTCTCATTTTCATTGAGATAACTCACTTATTGTCCAATATACGCGGTATTACGTCACCCGGAAGATCGAAAAATTTTATACACATTGACCAATATTTTCGGTGAAAAATCAACTATAGGCACTACTCCGAAACCTAGGGGCTTGAACAGTATCGGTTCGATTTGGAAAATGTTTGCTCATGACCTAGTGATATATTATTCTTTTAATCAAGTTTCGAAAGTGCAATTGAATTTATCGCCATTGTCAGGATGAACAAAAAAAAAATATGTTAGCTAAATGGTCCTTCGATCCTCTTTAAAAGACACCTAGAAAAATGATATGCATACGGCCTCTTAGTTATATGGTGTCTACGGTGAGTTTTCACCCCACATTATTCATTATTAGCTTAAATACAGGAAATTCACGCTCTCTTAATTTCATTAAGTTAACTCACCATTCTTCTTCTTCTTCTTTACTGGCGTAGACACCGCTTATGCGATTATACCCGAGTCCACAACAGCGCGCGGCGCTATCAACAACTGCGTTGTAGCATGAGATTCTAGAATCTAGAGTATAGTGGTTTTAAACGATTTCTAATCAATTTTGCCGTGCCAACAAGCGCTTTTCCATCCGGGTGATTTGTAACATATAGTCTAAATCTCGGTATATCTCGGTATATTGAAATTAATTTTATTTGTTAATTGTTCAATTCACTCATTTTGGCTTAAAAAAGTTTGCAACATTTGGTTTTGTGATTTGATTATTTCTTGAATCATATTTTTCATTGAAGCCATAAATTGTGTCATACATTGAGTAAGATTGAAAATCATAGTTTCAACGCTTCCATTTGGTTGCTTTAGGAGCAATTGCATTTGTGCAGTATTGCCTTTCACCACGTTTGGACCATTTCTCTTATATGGTTCCTCAAGGGTGAATCTACGATGCAGCAGATATTTTAAATTGTAAATCGGGTGTATTCCATTTTCCTTAGAGTCTACCGAAGACTTTATACCTTTTATGACAACAACTAGGCCTTTTGAGCTCTTCAGTTGGTAAGAGAAGTAATTCTTGTTATTGTTTGGCAAGTACTTTACAATATCCATGAAACTTTTTTCAGTGTATGTTTTAATTTTTGCCTATTAAATTTCTTATAGTGGGCACAAGTTCATTTGAGCTTCTTGCTCAGCAAGGCAAATCTATTGCCATTTGGGATTTATGGCATTTTACCATTTGGCGCGCTGGTTGAAATTTTTTGGTATTCACGTTTTAACTCAACGTCCTTTTTTTATTTACATAGCGGTCAATACCAGTCTGAACAGATGGTTGTTTTTTGCATGGTATGTACATTCACACCTTGCGTTTTGTTTTCCTTTGCTGTCCTTGTGCTTGTTTTTGCTTATTAATAACACATAAATGAGAGAGCAATGTCACATTCCGAAATTCAACGTACGCTTTTTCACCTTAAAGTGGGCGGTGGCACGCCCATCGACTAATTTTCACACCAGCTCAATCTTATACCATCTCGGGGGCAATATTTAATATCTCTGGCGTATTTAGTTATTGGTTTATCACGCTTTTAGTAGTTTTAACACTACCGTTTTAACAGTTCCGTTTTAAGGGGAGTGAACGGGATATCTTCCAATGTGATCTATTTTTGAAGTTCCTATAAGATAGAGTTTTATATTTTAATTTAGTTCTTAGTTATAGCAATTTATAAGTTTTTGGTTAATGGCGTTTGGGGGATCGTGGTGGTCCTATTATGTCCTTCTACAAGCTACTTTTTTTCAAGTTACAGCTTGCACAGACAGACAGACGGACAGTCACTCGGACTGCAACTCGTCTCGTCTTCCTGATCATGTATATATATATATGTATACCAGGTTGTTCCATAAGTTCTGTCGTTCGATAACGCCGACTGCTACTAGCCCAACATGTTTTTTTTTGTTTTTCGGCACACTCCTTGTATGACCGTTTCATTTCAACCTTTCAATTTATTTTTTGTTTATAAGCCTTTAGTGTCGCCGTGTTACAGTATTTTTTTACAATGGAAAAAATTGAATATCGTGCAGTGATAAAATTTGTATTTTTTGAAGGTGTAGCACCAAAAGAAATTCACCAACATTATTAAAAGTGTATAATGATTTTTCACCTACAATTAGAAAGTAGAAAGATGGGTGGCTGAACTTAAACGTGGTCGCAAAAGCCTTGAAGACGATCCACTTGAAGGACGTCCAAAACGCGCATCAACATCAGAAATCATAGCTAAAATACATGATATGGTTTTAGGAAAACCGTCGATTGACTGAGAGGGATTTAGTGAACGCTCTACATACCTAATTAGGCAGTGTGAGCCATATTTCAAGTGAAATTTTGGGTTTTAGAAAGCTGTTTGCATTCGCTAATAATGGAACAAAAACACATTCGAATGCGACTTTCTCAACAATATTTGGAGCGTTTTAAAAAGGATAAAGGGGATTTTGTGCGTCGATTCATCACTATGGATGAGACTTGGGTCTATCGCCATGATCTTGAATCAAGCCAAGAAGTTTAAGGCAAAGAAGGTTTTGGCATCTGTTTTTTTAAATTGCGAAAGGAATTTTGTTTGAGGATTAATTTAAAGCTAAAAAAAAAAAAACTAATTCTGAATATTATTGCACCAGTTGGAGGAAAAAATTCGTGAAATCAAATCAGTTTTTCAAAAGAAAAAAACCCTTTTTCATCAGGACAATGCATTGTGTCACAAGAGTATTTTGACAATGACTAAAATCCATGAACTAAAGTTCGAATTGTTGGAGCATCCACCGTATTCACTAAATTTGGCCCAGCGACTTTCATTTGTTTGCAGAACTCAAAAAAAGTATGCATGGCAAGCGTTTTTCATCAAATGAAGAGGTCATAATAGCTGTTGAAGTGTATTCTGCAGACCTACCGGATTCTCAGTTCAGGGATGGGATCCACAGATTGGTGGATCATTGGAGCAAATGTATTAATATTCAGAGAGATTATACCGAATAATAAAGTGTATTTTATATCATATATCTGAGTTTTCCTTATGAAACAGAGAACCGTTAGATGAACAAAACTTCTGTACTCTATAGGAATGTGTTGCAAGAGTATATAATGGTGCATAAAGCACTAATATATGCATATGCATGGATACTTATGTATATACTACCAGAGGTTCAGTAAAAATCAAGAGCCGGCGCGTTCTAATGCAAAAAATGTGAAAAAACATAAAAGGAATCAGCACTAAGCACAAATAATAAAGGTTGTAAGTAGAGAAGAGGGTAGTTATGCAATGCAAAAACGACGGACAAAAATTAAAACCAAAGTAGAACGAGAAGGGAGAGCAAACTTACAAACATACCATACATAAACGTCATTCCGCCGAAAAACCCTTGGAAATTAATACGAGTTTATTCAAATTAACTTTTTAAATTGAAGTATTTTAAGCACATTTGTTCTTTATATATTGGTTGTCAAATATATCCGTTCCGCTTTTCGTCTTTTAAATTTCGTGGCTATGTATAAAGCGCTACAGAGCTCGTATCTGGCCATACTAAAAATGTATGAAAGGTCTTTACATAACCTACAAAACGACGCTATGCATGATTGGTTTGGATATTGCGTTCAACAGTTATAGACGTCTAAATATGGAGTTCTCCTTCTCCGAAATTCGCACTATTTTAAAGTTTTCCTTTGTTAAAGACAAATCCGCTTGTACATTTTGTTAAAAGCATAAATACACGGCACTCACCTTTAATGCGATAGCGTTTGCAAAAAAAATTACAATTGGTCGGTTCCGTATGCGAGCACGGATCGATCTAGAAAGAGAGCTGGACGCCATCCGCCAGTCCCTTTTGTTGATTGTGTTTGGTGTCCGCGGGTGCGGTGTAGATGATGATGCGTTGAGTTGGTGTGTCGTGGGATGAAATGATGACGTGTTGAGTTGGTGTGTGTGAGATGAAAAGATGACGTGTTGAGTATGGTGTGTATGTGTGGTGCGGCCGATGACACATTTGGCACAGCCCCCGTGACTCACACTCTGGAATAGCACGAGTGTGCGACAGGCAGTTAAGGCCATGCCCGTGGGCCTGGGCAACCTGCTGCCATTGCAAAGGTCGCATACCCCGGAATATTCCACAATGGAGGAGACAATGTGGGCGTCGACATATGGGAAAGCTAATCCGAAGGGTCTCAGAGGTTCTTGATGTGGCCGGTGGTGGTCGGGTGCCACCACGAGGGGCGGGTGCAAGTACCGCTGCAGGCGCGGTTGCCGGTATAGGTGCCGGCGTTGTTGCCGGTGCAGTTGCCGGTGTTGTTACCGACGTTGTTGCAACCACAGTTCGGAGCGCTGGTGTAGGCCTGATGCGTGGCGCATTGGTAGACCGAGCGGTTGGCGTTGTAGTGACTGGCGTATCTTCTTCTTCTTCTTAATTGGCGCAGATACCGCTTACGCGATTATAGCCGAGTTAACAACAGTCGTTCCAGTCGTTCTTATTTTCGCTACGTGGCGCCAATTGGATATTCCAAGCGAAGCCAAGTCCTTCTCCACTTGGTCCTTCCAACGGAGTGCACGTCTTCCTCTTACTCTGCCTCCTCCTGCGGGTACTGCGTCGAATACTTTCAGAGCTGGAGTGTTTTCGTCTATCTGGGCAACATGACCTAGCCAGCGTAGCCGCTGTCTTTTAATTCGCTGAACTATGTCAATGTCATCGTATATCTCGTACAGCTCATCGTTCCATCGAATGCGATGTTCGCCGCGGCCAACGTCTTGGCAAGAGTTATTCTGCGGTGGATTTCCAGGCTGACATTCTTGGTATTGTTTTTACCGGTTCCAACATAGACGAAAAGTCATGACTGTCAACAGTGACGTGAGAGCCAAGTCGCGAGTGCGACGACTGTTTGTTTGATGCCAGGAGATATTTCGTTTTGCCCTCGTTCACTGCCAGACCCATTTGCCTTGCTTCCTTGTCCAGTCTGGAGAAAGCAGAATTATCGGCTCTATTCTCTCTATTTAGTTCTGCAGCTCGAACAATTTTCTCCAAAAGCAGGTTGAAAAAGTCGCACGATAGGGAATCGCCTTGTCTGAAACCTCGTTTGGTATCGAACGGCTCGAAGAGGTCCTACCCGATTCTGACGGAGCTTTTGGTGTTGCTCAATGTCAGCATACACAACCGTATTGGTTTTGCGGGGATACCAAATTCAGACATCGCGGCATAAAGGCAGATCCTTTTCTTGTTGTCAAAAGTAGCTTTGAAATCGACGAAGAGGTGGTGTGTGTCGATTCTCCTTTCACGGCTCTTTTCCAAGATTTGACGCATGGTGAATATCTGGCCGGTTGTTTATTTGCCAGGTCTAATGCCACACTGATAATATCTAATCAGTGTGTTGACGGTAGCCTTTAATCTCTCACGCAATACGCTCGATAGAACCTTATATGCGCTGTTAAATAGGCTAATCTCACGGTATTTGGCGCAGATTGTGGGGTCTCCCTTTTTATGGATTGGGCATAGCAAACTTAAATTCCAATCGTTGGGCATGCTTTTGTCCGACCATATTTTACAAAGCAGCTGATGCATGCTCCTTATCAGCTCTTCGACGCATTGTTTGAATAGCTTGGCCGGCAATCCATCGACCCCCGCCGCTTTGTTGTTCTTCAGGGGGGTAATTGATATTCGAACTTCTTCACGGTCGGGAAATGGAACGTCTGCTCCATCGTCATCGATTTGGGAATCGGGTTCGCCTTCTGCTGGCGTTGTACGTTTACTGCCATTCAGCAGACTGGCTCCCTCCATAATTTAAGTATGCTCTGGGCATCGGTGACCAGATCACCTTTGAGGTTCTATAAGAGAAAGCTCCGGTCTTGAAACCTTATGTTATGTTTTTTCGAACAATTTTCGAGCAAAACCCCTGTCGTCCAGCTTATCAAGCTTTTCATACTCACGCATTTCTACCTCTTTATTTTTCTGTCTGCAAAATGCGTCTCGCTTCCCTCTTCAACTCTCGGTATCTATCCTATCCCGCACGTGTTGTGGTCGATCGTAACATTGCGAGATAGGCAGTCAATTTTCTCTCCGCTGCGACACATCACTCATCGTCGTACCAGCTTTTCTTTTGCATTTTCCGAAAACCAATGGTTTCGGTTGCAGCTGTACGTAAGGAGTTTGTTATTCCGTTCCACAGTTCCCTTACACCGAGTTGTTGACGAGTTCTCTCGGAGAGCAGAAGTGTAAGCCGAGTAGAAATTCGTTCGGCTGTATGGTGTGATTGCAGCTTCTCGACGTCGAACATTCCTTGTGTTTGTTGACGTGCGTTTTTTGCTGCACCGATGCGAGTGCGAATCTTGCATGCAACACGATAGTGGTCCTAGTCGATGATAGGACCTCGGAGTGACCGTAGTGGCAAAGATACCTTCTTTGCCCCTCTGGCGTTAAAGTCGCCAAGCACGATTTTGACATCGTTGCGGAGGCAACTCTCATAAGTGCGCTCCAGTGCTCATAAAAGGCATCTTTGGTCCCATCGTCCTTCTCTTCCGTCGGGGCGTGGGCGCAACTCAGCGATATGTTGAAGAACGTCGCTTTGATGCGGATTGTGGCTAGACGTTCATTTACCGGAGTGAATGATAGTACTCAGCGAACGAGTCTCTCTCCCACCATGAATCCCACACCAAACTTGCGCTCCTTTATATGGCCACTGTAATTAATGCCACAAGGAACTATTCGTCTCTGTCCTTGTCCCATCCATCGCATTTCTTAAACGGCAGTGATGTCGGCCTTTATTTTAATCGTTTCTTGACACTCCCAAGTGATTGACGATCAGAGAACTTTCCTCACTTGCGTGAACTTCTACACATGACTCCATCCTACAAAGCAAATCTGTTGCCATTAAGAATTTTTGTCTTTTTTCCATTTGGTGTGAAGGGTTGAATTTTTTTGGCATTGGGCGCTGATATAATTGGACTCGATTTCCTTTTTATATTATTGTAGCGATCATTACCTGAAGAGATGGGCCTCTTTCGCTTGGTACATTTTCACCTTGCGGCTTGTTTTCCTTCGCTATCCGGCTGCTTGCTGGTACCTGAGTAGTGGTTTCTGTCAGCGCATTTGTTGTTGCCCGATTGCTCCTTACTACTGCTTCTGCTGATTGTGCTCTTTGCTTAATATCCATTTTAGCTGATCGGAGCGATGACTGATCATCGCCGATAATTTTTTTTCGTCAGGCGTTATTTTTGTTGGCTGGATAAATATAAAGTAGGTATTTAAGGAATGCCAACGTCTTTGCTGGTGAGGCTGCGAAGCTCTCATTATTATTTGTCTCGTTTTTTTCTACTTATTTCGTGCACTGTTTGTGTATGTTTATTATTAATAATTTGTGTGCACTGATTATTATTATATACACGGACCAAATTATAAAACACGTCCGTACGTATAGATATTTAAAAGTTAAACTACTGTTGTGGTTGTCACAGCAGGAAGAGTCAGATCCTATTTATGCCTTATGTATCTAAATACAAATTTCGTTGAATCAAATTCCTTTAGGAAATTCTCTTACATAATCTAAACATTCCTATGCCGGTCTTACCCAATTATCCCTGTTAACTTATCTTTACTGTATGTAATAAAATTCAATTTAAGTATAAAACCGCAACAAACACCTAAACTAGTAATATTTAAAAACCAACCCTTAATACAATTTATAGAGCTTGTTATGTCAGACTTATTTTCGTTTTCCCCTCTAATTGTCTTCAAAATTTATACTGCCACATCTAAATATTTTAAATGCTACTATTTATTTACTACTAAATTATCAAATATTTTAAAATTTCGAAAGTTATTAAAAAATAAATTATGTATATTCTGCGATACTTAAAAATCGAGCATTAGGTCTCGACAAAAGCAAGTGGCACGCCTGTTTTACGCACATCTTTTGAACTCCAGGTTAGTTAAAACAGTTTTTCTTGTCTCACTCGACAACTGCCCATAGCTTCAATGTGACAACCCACACCGAAACGAAAACGCATGTTCGACCTTTAACTTGTTTGAAGAGCTGTTGTCGAACTTTTGATGTATTGTCATACAGCCAACGCACACCAAATTTGACAAAATCGTCTTTGCTGCCGATCAATACATGCTGAGCTACGGCGCAACCTACACCGAATGAAACAGACAATACAACACAGAAAAACACGTTTCGTTGCCTTTAGCTGCACCGTTGTTTTTCATAGGCAAAATGTCATTACAAATCTTTTTGCAGGAGTTATGCTTTTACGGTGGCTTGTATTTTGTTTAAAAATTACATGATTTATTAAACACAAAAATATTCGAAAGTTGACACCTGCATCCTTGTGAAATTTCGAAATTTTCTCGGATGCATCTGGCTGGATGAGTTAGCTCTCCCTTCTCAACACACAGCACTGAACGACCACATGACAACACACCACACCAACGCGATCCACATATGAAGACACCACACTACTACACACGAATATATACCACACATGCGGACACCACACCACAACTCTACACCACCCAACCACCAAAAGCGATCGCTCCAGAGGACGAGTCCCCCATTTTTTCGACGATCTCGCACCGAGCGAACGTGTCACGCAGCGTCATTTTTTACACATTCCGCATTTATTATTACGTACAAATTTTGAAGTGGCAGTGAATAAGACAAAAAACTCAAACTGTGTCCTTTTCTAATTAAACATTTTGACGGTGAAATAACTAGTGCCGAGGTAAGTTGTGGCTAACAAGAACGAAATAATCAGCATCACTTCAGAAATCAAATGTGTAATAATATTTTCTGAATCGCGCTTCTGGTTGTACGGATGCACCCATCTTCTTCTTCTTCTTTACTGGCGTAGACACCGCTTACGCGATTATAGCCGAGTCAACAACAGCGCGCCAGTCGTTTCTTCTCTTCGCTACGTGGCGCCAATTGGATATTCCAAGAGGCCAGGTCCTTCTCCACTTGGTCCTTCCAACGGAGTGGAGGTCTTCCTCTTCCTCTGCTTCCCGCGGCGGGTACTGCGTCGAATACTTTCAGAGCTGGAGTGTTTTCATCCATTCGGACAACATGACCTAGCCAGCATAGCCGCTGTCTTTTAATGCGCTGAACTATGTCAATGTCGTCGTATATCTCGTACAGCTCATCGTTCCATCGAATGCGATATTCGCCGTGGCCAACGCGCAAAGGACCATAAATCTTTCGCAGAACCTTTCTCTCGAAAACTCGCAACGTCGACTCATCCGTTGGTGACATCGTCCAAGCCTCTGCACTATATAGCAGGACGGGAATTATGAGTGACTTATAGAGTTTGGTTTTTGTTTGTCGAGAGAGGACTTTGCTTCTCCATTGCCTACTTAGTCCGAAGTAGCACCTGTTGGCAAGAGTTATCCTGCGTTGCATTTCTAGGCTGACATTGCTGGTGGTGTTTACGCTGGTTCCAAGATAGACGAAATTATCTACAACTTCAAAGTTATGACTGTCAACAGTGACGTGAGTGCCAAGTCGCGAGTGCGACGACTGTTTCTTTGATGACAGGAGATATTTCGTCTTGCCCTCGTTCACTGCCAGACCCATTTCTTTTGCTTCCTTGTCCAGTCTGGAGAAAGCAGAACTAACGGCGCGGGTGTTGAGGCCATACGCCAGCAGTTGTACACTCTTATAGAAGATGGTACCTTCTCTGTTGAATTCTGAAGCTCGAACTATTTTCTCCAGAAGCAGGTTGAAAAAATCGCACGATAGGGTATCTCCTTCTCTGAAACCTCGTTTGGTATCGAACGGCTCGGAGAGGTTGCTCAACGTCAGCTTACACAGCCATATTAGTTTTGCGGGGATACCAAATTCAGACATCGCGGCATAAAGGCAGCTCCTTTTCGTGCTGTCGAAAGCAGCTTTGAAATTGACGAAGAGGTGGTGTGTGCCGATTCTCCTTTCACGGGTCTTTTCCAAGATTTGGCGCATGGTGAATATCTGGTCGGTTGTTGATTTACCAGGTCTAACGCCACACTGATAAGGTCCAATCAGTTTGTTGACGGTGGGCTTTAATCTTTCACACAATACGCTCGACAGAACCATATATGCGATGTTGTGGAGGCTAATCCCACGGTATTTGGCGCAGATTGTGGGGTCTCCTTTTTTGTGGATTGGGCATAGCACACTTAAATTCCAATCGTTGGGCATACTTTCGTCCGACCATATTTTGCAAAGAAGCTGATGCATGCACCTTATCAGCTCTTCGCCGCCGTGTTTGAATAGCTCGGCCGGCAATCCATCGGCCCCTGCCGCTTTGTTGTTTTCAGGCGGGCAATTGCTATTCGAACTTCTTCATGGTCGGGCAATGGAACGTCTGCTCCATCGTCATCGATTGGGGTATCGGGTTCGCTTTCTCCTGGTGTTGTGCGTTCACTGCCATTCAGCAGGCTGGAGAAGTGTTCCCTCCATAATTTAAGTATGCTCTGGGCATCGGTGGCTAGATCACCTTGGGGGATTCCGCAAGGGTATGTTCCGGTCTTGAAACCTTCTGTAAGCCGCCGCATCTTTTCGTAGAATTTTCGGGCATTACCCCGGTCGGCCAGCTTATCACGCTCTTCGTACTCACGCATTTCGGCCTCTTTCTTTTTCTGTCTACAAATGCGTCTCGCTTCCCTCTTCAACTCTCGGTATCTATCCCATCCCGCACGTGTTGTGATCGATCGTAACGTTGCGAGGTAGGCAGCCTGTTTTCTCTCCGCTGCAACACGGCACTCCTCGTCGTACCAGCTGTGCTTCTGCACTTTCCGAAAACCAATGGTTTCGGTTGCATCTGTACGTAAGGAGTTTGAAATGCCGTCCCACAGTTCCCTTATACCGAGTTGTTGACGAGTGCTCTCAGAGAGCAGGAGTGCAAGCCGAGTAAAAAACGTTCGGCTGTCTGTTGTGATTGCAGCTTCTCGACATCGAACCATCCTTGTGTTTGTTGGCGTGCGTTTTTTGCTGCACAGAGGCGGGTGCGAATTTTGGCTGCAACAATATAGTGGTCTGAGGCGATGTTAGGACCTCGGAGCGCACGCACATCTAAAACACTGGGGACGTGTCTTCCGTCTATCACAACATGATCGATCTGGTTGGTGGTTTTTCGATCCGGAGACAGCCAGGTAGCTTGATGTATATTCTTATGCTGGAATCTAGTACTGCAGATAACCATATTTCGGGCCCCGGCGAAGTCGATCAGCCTCAGCCCATTTGGGGATGTTTCCTCGTGGAGGCTGAATTTACCGACCGTAGTGCCAAAGATGCCTTCTTTGCCCACCCTGGCATTGAAGTCGCCAAGCACGATTTTGACATCGTGGCGGGGGCATCTCTTATAAGTGCGCTCCAAGCACTCATAAGAGGCATCTTTGGTCACATCGTCCTTCTCTTCCGTCGGGGCGTGGGCGCAAATCAGCGATATGTTGAAGAACCTCGCTTTGATGCGGATTGTGGCTAGACGTTCATTCATAGGAGTGAATGATAGTACTGGGCGACGGAGTCTCTCTTGCACCACGAATCCAACACCAAACTTGCGCTCCTTTATATGGCCACTGTAGTAAATGTCACAAGGACCTTCTCGTCTCTGTCCTTGTCCCGTCCATCGCATTTCTTGAACGGCGGTGATGTCAGCCTTTATCTTTACGAGGACATCTACCAGCTGGGCAGCGGCATCTTCCCAATTAAGGGACCGGACATTCCAGGTGCATGCCCTCAAATCATAGTCCTTATTTCGTTTGCCATGGTCGTCATCAAAAGGGGGGGCTCTCATCCGAGGCTGTTTTTTTTTGCACCCATCACTCTCTTTTATTTCTTTCATTTTGATCACAAAACCCAATTATTTAAAATATTCATTTCCTTTTTCTTTCTTTTTTTTTTTAATGCGCACGAAACGAGACGAAGATCGCATTCTGCTTCGCATGGTGTGGGAAGGATGAGCACAAGACGTTGGCTGCCAAAAAAAAAATATATCCTTGAAAATATGGACACTCCTTTGACGCTTATAAAACCCTAGATAAATGGACAATAGTAGGTCCGCAGTGTAGTGCGAAACCGAATGGCGAAACATGGATGACGGTTTCAAATATATATTTTTAGGGTAAAATCCATTTTACAAGATCCATGGACAATTAAGTAAGAAAGTGGGTGTGAGGAAGGCAATATGTACACCAACACCGTAAACCATAACAGTCATAGCGTTAATCCGATGTCCGATTTTCATCGCCTTCTATAATTTGATCGTATTTACTGATTTGTTAGAAACAACTCCCAAGTGCCATTTCGCCACACAAAATCGATCCTTGGTAAAACACCGACTTCTTGAGGTCTCGGGGTCATTTGAAATGAACTCATCAAGCATTCTCTCTTCCAGAAATTTAAGAAGAGACTTTACGTATGAGTGTCCATAGAGCCCACCTTGGTGTTGAAAAACCTCTGAGAGCGAGGTCACCACCACCAGCGTTGGGCGACACCACTCCCTTGGCAAAGACGATACAACCTCCTGGAGACTGTATGGCTGAACTAGCGGTCTATCAATAACACCATGAGAGATCTTCTCGGTGTGATAGCGAAACTACATGCAAGTGCTCAGGAAGAGCACACTGCAATTAAAGAGGCACGACGAAGTTTTCTCGTCATGCCAACAACCGGAGTGAATACACCTAAGAGGCCTCGCGAAGAAGTTCAACCAAAGCGAAGAACTCCGCCGAAGAAGAACAAAATCACCCATAGAGAATGGCCTAGCAAACCTGAAGTTCCCTTGAAAGAAACAAAGAGTGATAACCCCATAAAAGACAATAATAAAGATATGGGAAAGCAAGATGGTTGGATCGCAGTCAAACAAAAGCAACAAAAGAAGGCACCATATAAGCCGCCACCTCGACCTGATGCAATAGTCATTGAAAAAACAGGTGACATGTCATATAGCGACATCCTAAGGACTGTTAGGAAAAATGACACACTGCCGAAGCTAGGGGAAAATGTGACAAAAATCAAAAAGACGGCCAAAGGACAAATCTTGCTAGAATTGAAAGAGGCACAGATGAGGAGCACAGGCATCTTCAAGACCGAAATAAGCAAAATACTGGGAGAAGATGCGCAGATAAAAGCTTTAACTCACGAGGTCATGCTAGAAATACGTGATCTCGACGAAATCACGACTAAAGAGGACATTGCCGAGGCTATACGACGACAAATAAATGGGCTGAGTAAATTTGATGAAAGCTCGATTAAGAGTATGAGATCAGCGTATTTAGGAACCCAAACTGCAGTGGTAAGCCCACCCGCGCTGGAGGCAAGAATACTTGAAGAAGCACACAAAATCAAAATAGGTTGGGTAGTGTGCAGAATTAGGGCGAAACAAAATCTCAAGAGGTGTATCAGATGTCTGGAGTACGGTCATCTGGCAAAAACTTGCAACAATCCTGATGATAGGAACCAGTGCTGTGCCAAGTGTGGCGAAACTGGACACTTTGCGAAGTCGTGCCATAAGAACCCGTCGTGTAGTGCATGCAAGAAAAAAGGCAAGGAAAACACCGACCACCAAATTGGTAGTAAAAAGTGTCCGCTCTATCAAGAAGCATGTAGAAATAGCAAAAAATGAGAGTCATGCAACTCAACCTTAATCACTGTGAGGCTGCACAAGAACTTCTGAAGCAGACTGTTTATGAGGAAAAGGTCGATGTAGCTATATTCAGTGAACAGTATAAAAATATAACCGCCATATGGGCATGTGGAGGGAAAGTGATTCA